>CAKJTU040000001.1:611357-1063840 GCA_917834065.1 Ceutorhynchus assimilis | reverse complement strand
GATAAACATTAACCTCCAACCTCCATCAAGTCCATCAAAGTCACTCGTCACTCCTCCTAACCGAAAAATTCGCAGCACAGCATGTCTATCCCCAAAAATAATTACAGATTTCTCAAAATAACTACAGATTTCTTTATAATTCCCTCAATACACAGATGTTTTCACTTACCTTTGGCTACATTGGAACTATCGATATTGGTACAGGCACAGCCTCCTATAGTTAACAAGCCATGAAATTGGAAATGACGGCAACGTCGCGTATGGTGCTATTTTGTTTTGGGTTATGTGTTTCTGTGTATTGCTTTCATTGTGTATTGTTGCAATTTAGTATTTTTATGGGCATTATTGACGAAAAAGTGGATAGAAACACACCAATATATTGCCCATATTTAGTTGATACCTGTTCCTTTGTGCTTTGATTGCAAATTTTTAGCAAATGGGTACAGGAGCAAAAATGAAGGTAAGGTAAGGTAAAACAATAAAAACAATATTAATATTTGTCTGCAAGAGCATAGGTCTCGATATATTACCTAAGATATTTAAACTTGTTCCAGATGCCATGAAACTACTGTGTTCCTGGGTGCAAATCGAACTATTGGGAGTTCCTATTAAAAACTGAAGAAATGCAAACATTTTTATTTCCAAAAAAATTCTGAAGTGCAAAAAATGTGGATGAAAGCAATACACCAAGATAATTATACCCGAGATTATACAATAACGAAAGATTCTGTGGTGTGTTGTAAACATTTCGAAGAAACCGAAATAATTAGATTTGAAACAAACAAGGATAAAGGCGTAGTTCGAGAGTTCAAACTAAAACGTCCAACTCTTAAAAGTAGGTACCTCTTATTTTCGAAAATCAGCTCAAGTATTTGAATGGACTTGCCTTCCGAAAAAATCCTGAAGAAAGAAAAAGTTAGATTTTCAAAAGACATACTGAAACATAGGCCTATAACACTTTAGACTCTAGAAATATATTCATTTAAATCAATTATTTACTGTTCTTATTTACACAAATAGTTAAATTATTCATTGAATTACTGTTTTTGGCCCTTTAGTACAATAAATTATGTATTTTTTGTGATTCATATTAATTAAATAAAAAATATATATTTATACAAACAAACACCACCAGCACCACTTGGCGGTAAGATTGCGGTGTTGCCTTTTTAACTTCATGGCTTGTTAAATGTAGGGGGCTGTGGTACAGGTCTATCGATACTATCGAAAATTAAAAAACTATCGATAGTATCGATATTCCTATCGATAGTTTGTTATCCCTAGTATTTGTTTATTGGAGTTCAGTATTTTTAGGTGCATTTTCAAACGATAAAGTGGATAGAAATACCAATATATTGTCTATATTTGGTTGATACCTGTTATGCCATTATTAGTTGTGTTTTGATTGTGAATTTATAGCAAATACTGCAAATAGGTACAGGAGCAAAAATTAAGGTCAGTTAAGGTAAAACAAATAAAAACAATATAAAATTTGTTTCCACTTTGCAAAGTGCAAGAGCACATGTATAGGTCTCGATATTCTTATTATCTAAGATATTTAAACTTATTCCAGATGCCAAGAAACTGCTGTGTGCTGGGGTGCAAATCCAACTATAGGAGTTCCCTGAAGACTGAGGAACTGCAAACAACATTTTCATTTCCAAAAACTTCCGAATTACAGAAATTATGGCTAAAAGCTATACGCCGAGGTAATTATACGGTAACAAAAAATTCTGTAGTGTGTGCTAAACATTTTGAAAAAAATGAAATCATTAGATTTGAAACATACAAAGATAAAGAAGGAGTAAGTCGAGAACAAAAACTTAAACGTCCAACCCTCAAAAGCAACGCTGTACCGCATATTTTCGAAAACCAGCCCAAATATTTAAATAGACCTGCCCCTACCATCCAAAAAAATCCTGAAGCTAGAAAAAGTGAGATTGTTAAAAGACATACCGAAACTGTAGAAAATTATCTTCAAAGTGATCTGATTCCAAGCTTTGAAAATTTTGTGAAACTTCTTGAAACTAAAATAACTCTGAATAAATGGCAATGTAAAGTATCTTCGACATTTGTACATTTTTATATGTTAAATATTGATCGTGATGGATATGACTGTGATATTGAAAATTTGAAAATTGTTTCCAGTGTAAGTGTTAGCCAAGAATTAGTGATAAGTGTTTTTGATGGAGACAATGAGATTACAAGTAGTGACCTTATGTGGATTCTACCGAGTAGTAGAAAACTCAGTAGGTGGTCCCAAATAAAAAATTTATTGACTTGATACACTTTTGTTAATGACATTTCTTTAGATTCAATTTATTGTTTTAAAAAAGCTCAGTATTATCTTCAAGAAGGTATCAAAAAACTTGATGAAGGTTGTGAGTACAAAAACTCATTAGGAATATTATTGAATCAACTCTTTTTACTTGATTGTAAAAAAAAAGATATAGCATGCCAACTATGTTGTTTTCACTTATTATTTTTTGTCAGTCATCATCAGAATAAGAGAATTTTTTTTTTGCCTTCTAGTCGACATTTACAACAAATTACAGCAGACCTACATGTTTCTCCAGAAAATAATCTTGATATGAATAATAATTATCTTTCATATATGTTTTCTACTCTAAATGAAAGAGAAAAAATTGTTAGCCTTATGCTTGATGAGATATATCTTAAGAGTGGCCTTCAGTATAAATCAAAAAATATTAAAGGGTATGCTGAAAACAATGTTAATCAGCTTGCCAAAACGGTTCAAACTTATATGATATCTTCTCCATTTTCAAATATGAAAGAAGTTGTTCGGTTGATTCCTGTAAATAAAATGACAGGTAATGAACTTCAAGAAAAAACACTTGAAGTTATTAAACATATACAAAGCATAGGATTTAAAATTATAAGTATTATATCAGATAACAATAGAGTTAACCAAAAAATGTTTTCTAGTCTTTCACAGCATTTTTTTATGAGAAATCCCCAATTTCCAGATGAAAAAATATTTTTTTTGTACGACTTTGTACATATATTTAAAAATATATATTATAACTGGATGAATCTTAAAAATTTTGAAAAAACATTCATATATCCAGACTTTGAAAATTTTCAACTTAAAAATAAAGCGTCATTTAGTAAAATAAGAGACTTTTATAAATTGGAATTTAATTTATACACCAAAAAAGCTTATCGACTTAATGACAAAACAATGTATCCTAACAACCTGGAGGGACAAAACGTAATGTTATCTGAAAATATTTTCCATGATTCTACTATAGCAGCCCTGAAATCCAATGAAACTTGTATAGAGACAGCAAAGTTTCTTCAAATAATAAAAAATTGGTGGAGTATTGTTAATGTTAAAAACATACTGAAGGGGACAATAAAAAGAAATGATTTTTGTACTCCAATAGATTCTGAAACCGACGATAAAATTCAATTTTTAAAAAAAATTTGTAGTTGGCTTGATGCTTGGCATAGTGAAGCAATAATGTGGGTTTCACCAGAGATACCTATAATGCCATTAAGCAAAGTACCCAAAACCTTATCTATATAGTACAATATTCTCTTCAAAAGTTTAATATCAAATACATATAAGCAGGAAAATTTCAAACGGACAGTTTGGAAAAGAGGTTTGGAAGATATAGAAATTTGTCTGGTTGTAACTATAATGTTTCATACTGCCAAATTTTAGAATCGGAGAAAAAAATTAGACTTCAAAACTTATTAAAATCTTGTAACCTAGAACATGATTTAAATTATATAAAATAGTGATTTTCCTAACAAGTGCGGAAAGTGATACTTTCCCGCACGCGACTGCCGTTGACCCGAACGACGCGAAGCGGAGTTGGGGCAAGCAGTCGAGTGCCAGAAAGACACTTTCCGCATGCGTTAGGAACATTATTTTTTCTACTGACGTTTCATAATAGCAACTTTTCGATTGTCATTTCAGTTTTGAAATGACATTCTTTTAGGCACTGAGTGCGTGAAAGTTACTTTTAGGCACTCAGTGCGTAAAAGTGACTTTTGAATGCGTAAAAGTGACTTATGAGTGCGTAAAAGTAATTTTTAAGCACTAGTGCCTAAAAGTGTCATTCATTATTCAGAAATAAAAAACACACTAAACACATATTTGAATTTTGTTTTGTATTTATTATGAATATTGAAAATTGAATTACTGAATTGAACGTTTGGGTTACTCAAAACAGAACTTTGTGTTATTACCTACTTTCTAGGATTTTAATTATTGATGTCGAATTTTGAAAAGAAAATCGCATGAAAAGTGTCAGGTGTCAAGTAAAAGCAGGTAACAAAGATTTTGGGTGTAATCGACTTATTCACATGAAATAAAATTGTGTTTTTTTATTATAAAATGCCAGTAGAAAAAATCTTGTATACAATACGTTACGAAACGGTGTCTTTTAGTCACTCGACGTGTTGTCCAACTCGGCTTTGCCTCGTTGGACAATTTTCACGTCGCGTGCCTAAAAGACGCTCATTTCGTAACTTATTGTATAAATAGCTATTTTCTACGAGCGCGTTCAAATATAAAAACAAAAACTAAGTAAATTCAAAGTGATATATTATTAAAGAAATTTAATTACAAAATGACTTTTTTTATATTTTTACGTTTACTTTCAAGAATGATTGAAAAAAATTATGTAATAAATCGATTTGATGTTACAATAAACAAAATTTCTAAGGTAAAAAAACTGCCCTGCCTCAAAGGAACTAAAAAGTCAAACAAAAATATTCACAAATTAGATTAATATGGATTAAAATAGAAAATAGGAATATTTGAAATAGCTTATGAGAGCATAAATTAGTATATCTAGCAAAAACGTATGCAGACAAAATAGATAAAATGTTTGATTAATTAACAAAACTGACACTTCTTCTGAACGCCACTTTCACATTTTCCCGCACTAGTGCGGGAAAAACAAAATCGCGCACTAGTGCGGGAAAGTGACATTTTCGGAACTAAGATGCGTGCGGAAAAGTGATAAAAAATGCACGCTCGTAGAAAAAATATTTTTCCTACAGCCGTGCCGAAAAATCGATTTTCCGCACTGATATGCGTGCGGAAAATGAGTTTTCCCGCACGGTGCGGTAAAACTTTTTTTTTTGACATATCAGTGCGGAAAAAGTTTTTCCGCACGGCTGTCAGTGCGGAAAAAATTTTACCGCACTGATATGTCAAAAAAAATAAGAAAAATTTTACATTTTTTCGCCTGTAGGAAAAATATTGTACCTAACACTTGCGGAAAATATTTTTCCTACAGCCGTGCGGAAAAATCGATTTTCCGCACTGATATGCGTGCGGAAAATGAGTTTTCCCGCACGGTGCGGTAAAACTTTTTTTTTTGACATATCAGTGCGGAAAAAGTTTTTCCGCACGGCTGTCAGTGCGGAAAAAATTTTACCGCACTGATATGTCAAAAAAAAAAAAGAAAAATTTTACATTTTTTCGCCTGTAGGAAAAATATTGTACCTAACACTTGCGGAAAATATTTTTCCGCACTCGGCTGCATCACCGAACTCCGCTACGCGTCGTTCGGTGAACGGCAGCCGCGTGCGGAAAAATTCATTTTCCGCACTTGTTAGGTAAATAGCTATTTCCTACAGCCGTGCGGAAAAATCGATTTTCCGCACTGATATGCGTGTGGAAAATGAGATTTCCCGCACGGTGCGGTAAAACTTTTACCGCACGCATATCAGTGCGGAAAAAGTTTTTCCGCACGGCTGTCAATGCGGAAAAAATTTTACCGCACTGATCTGTCAAAAAAAAAAAGAAAAATTTTACATTTTTACGCCTGTAGGAAAAATATTGTACCTAACACTTGCGGAAAATATTTTTCCGCACTTGTTAGATAAATAGCTATTTCCACACTCGGCTGCATCACCAAACTCCGCTACGCGTCGTTCGGTGAACGGCAGCCGCGTGCGGAAAAATTCATTTTCCGCACTTGTTAGGTAAATAGCTATTGCCTTTGCCTAGGGAAAATAATGATGTAAGTTTGCAGGAAATTAACAATTTCAAATTTGTTCTGCATAGTGATTATTTAAAATTGTACAGTAATTTTGATGACTCTGTGCAGGAATACATCTGTGGATACGTGGCTCGATCAGTTTTGAAGAATATTAAATGTGATAAATGTCAAAGTTTGGTAGTTCTAGCAAAAGGCATCCAGACGGATCATACATATTTTAATTCTCTGCAGAGAGGGGGTCTCTGTATTGCCACTCAAGAAACCAAGTTTATTTATTTTCATCTTTGTGCTATCTTCGAGTATATAATTAATAACAAAGATCTTGAAAGTATGTTCCTGAAAAAAAATTATCATCATAATTTATTATCGCAGCTTACTTTATTAGCTTTAGAATCCGATACCTTTCATCTTTAATATTGATTCGAACAAAATTTGTGAATGTGGTGCTAACTCAAAAAAAATTTACTCCTTTGCTTCTTTGATAATGAATAATATTATTTTAAACAATTACACAAAATTTAAAAATAGTGAATGTCATAAAAATAAAACAGATTCATGTAAAAAAAGAAAACTAACCACTTTGAAATAGAAAAAAAATGTACCTAGGTACTAAAAATAATAATAGAGGTATGTTTTAAGGGTAGCTTTTCCGAATTCTTAGAAAGTATTTATTTTTTTAACATGATAGTTGCTAGTTGTATAGAATTGTTTGACAAAACCTTGTACATATAAAATAGATATAGGATTATAACACTTTAGAATCTAGTAATATATTTATTTAAATCAATTATTTACTGTTCTTATTTACACAAACAT
The DNA here is from genome assembly GCA_917834065.1 of Ceutorhynchus assimilis. Classification (NCBI taxonomy): domain Eukaryota; kingdom Metazoa; phylum Arthropoda; class Insecta; order Coleoptera; family Curculionidae; genus Ceutorhynchus; species Ceutorhynchus assimilis. The sequence goes on along the minus strand of CAKJTU040000001.1, from coordinate 1,057,040 downwards.
TTATATTATTCATTGAATTACTGTTTTTACTTTTTAGTACAATATGATGCATTTTGTGTGATTAATATGTGCAAAATATTGGTAATATTACAATAATTTTACTAACAACTAATATTTTTTCAAAGAAAACTACTTTTTTATGTAATTGAGATAAGAATTCATATCATCAATAACTGCTATTTGCACCGCTACAACTTAAGGTCAGCCTTAGTCTTAAGTGGAACTTAAACTACGATTTTGCTTTGCACCGCTGTTTCGTGTCCACCTCAAGTCTAGTTAAGTTAAGCCCCAGATTTTCTCCGCTTAGTTGGATTCTAACTTCATTTTTGGGTTTGTTTTCTTTTTTTGACAGAATTCTGGTTGAAATTGATTATCGATGATTTTATATTTGTAATATCCAAGGTTCCAATAGCCTTTTCTCCGAAGACTGCATGTTTAAAGCAAAAAAAAAAAATATTTATGTTTATTTTCATAGCAAAAACAAGTTTTCCGAAGTTTTTTTTTATGGTTGTTGTTGCTGTTATTTAGTTATTTGTTAATGCTTTTATTTTTGTGCGTCGGGTAATTTTTACAGAATTTTGCACAAGAATGCCAAAAATATATTCAAAATAATATCCACGTGATATACCTAACTTATGAAAGAAAAGACGAAATTAACGAAAATATTTATATTTTAATCGCAAGGATAAGTTAACGGATAAATTCCTTGCTTGAAATAGGTACCTCCATCTTCATTTCTGCCTTAAAATACGCATTTTTGCGCTGTTGCCAATAGCTTTCAATTCTTAGCTAAGATTTGGTCGGTGCAAAGCAACTCAACCTAAAGGCAGTGGCGGCTCGTGGTGTCCAAGTAAGGGTGGGCGACAAAAATAAGAGACAGCCGTAGGCGAATTTTTTTTTTACATTTTCAAAGTCGCGACCTTTTCAAATATTGTAGTAAAAGCATTTTTTATTTTTCCATTATTTCTCCAGGGTGGCGGTGCCCACCTTGCCCATATGGGCGAACCGCCACTGCCTAAAGGTTCACCTTAAGCTTAGCCTCTACCTAACTTAGTTTGTTTTTAAGGAACACCGGTGCAAATAGCTGTAAAAGTAATAAACCATACGCGGAATTGAGGGAGGTTAAATAAAACAGCACCACTTGGCGGTAAGATTGCGGTGTTGCCTTTTAAACTTCATGGCTTGTTAAGTGTGGCACTGTTTAACATTTTGACCTTAGATTCGGCACTCCACATAGCACAAACCATTCCGACCTGAGGCTCAGCACCGTTCAACATTCAAGTACGGATTTTGGCACTCCGCATTAATTGGCGGTCCGAATTCAAACGGACCAATGAAATATGCCTAGGTGCCGAATCCTATACCGGAATGTTTAGATGCGACCGGGCTTCCGTACATTTATAAGGCAGGTGACACAGTGGAGACATAAGTTCATGAGACTTGTAAACTGAAGCAAGTTTCATGAAGCTTAGCACTTTCGACTTTTGCCTCGAAACTATTTTATGCTCAAAACTGCACACGATTGATCAAAAGACGCTTACAGAGCGTTGCTCTCGGTGAGAATCACGTGTTCGACTTGAGTTAATCAATATGGCGTGGCGGCCAAGCAAGCTTGTTTTGAATATGTTTTTATGTGTATTTTAAATTATTTTTATGTGTATTTTAAATTATTTTGCCTGATTGCACCATCTCTCTTAACTGAAGCTTAACGATAACTATCCCTTAAATTGACAGTTTTGCATAGGAAAATGTCACTTTAACCCTAGGGCAGGCGCGCATTTGAAAATCACATTAGTGGGCGCGCTGCGGCACTGCGAAAAACAAACATACGAAATAATTAGGCAATCTCAATCACGTGATTTTCTAATTAGGCAATTCAAACCACATGACTTTCAAGATGGCGTGGCGGCCACACATGGGCCAAAAAACAGAAAAAAATATCTAGAATCTGCTCGATTTATTAGTTTAGGTACCTAGTCAACAAATATTTTATTAAATAGTCCAAATCAAAGTTGCAAGCAAAACTCTAAGCAAAATAATTTGAAATACGCATAAAAACACATTCAAAACAAACTTGCTTGGACGCCACGCCATATTGAATTTCCCTATCTGACAGATGGATTGAATTGCCTAATGCTGGCCCTTGCTGCTTTCGAAGTAAATTTTATGTTTTTCTACCGTTTCTACGTTCATTGGTTTTGGTCATATTGTTGTTTTCATAGTGCTTAGTATTTCTACGTATTTTTTAGTGTTCTGGTTCTTGTTGTTTTCAAAGTGAATTTTCTAGTGTTTATAGTGTTTCTACGTGTTGTTTTTTAATTTAATAATAAATTCTGAGATGGAGAGTGAATATCTTAAGGTATTATTATTAAGGGAAAATCGAGCCTCTGTTAGATCCTTTCTTTCAATTGCAGCAATCCATAAAACCCTGCGTTGTTTTGATAATTCATTTTTGTAGATCAAAAGCCGATGATTTAAAATAGCAGGAACTGAATAAAATTTCACTTTATCCCTGTTACCTCGACTTCCACACCCAATTACGATGCGAATCGCTGGCATTTTAATTAACACAATACCTAAACACAAAAAAAACCACAGAATCCGATAATATTCAAATCCTGAGGTGCTTTCCAGTGACCCATTTGAGTTACTCCTGAGCAGCTCAGGAGTACTCCACAATTGCTTTGCGCGTTCCAGTGCTTAGAGTGTCGTACACTTGAGCTACTCATTTCTGTTATCCCCTGCCCCCTCGTGCACCAACCCTTTTGTCTGTGTTTGATGCTCCTGAAATCCGAAATGGTGGGGGTTAAGACGAGAGCGTTCCAGTGCTGCTTATGTCGAACAGTTCAAGAGCGTCACACTTCAGGAGCATGATACTCTAACAGTTTAGGCACTGGAAAGCGGCTCAGGGCTGGGTTCAGGAATGGCTATAGCCAAGCCAAAATTGGCATTTTGCGTTCGAGTTCGGCTCCAACCTACGTGGTTCGGCATTACAGGTGGAGGGGGAAAAGTAGGTTTTGGCATTAGCATTGCCGTACTTGAACGTACCCCTGGGCCGAGATTCTAAAATCACGATTCGACACACGACTCGACAACGATACCGGCCTTGTCGTGTCGAAAGGTATAATTCCAATGAGATTTCTAACCTAGAATCGTCGGAAAAATCGTCTCGTTGTCGAATCGTATGTCGAATCGTGATTTTAGAATCCCCGACCTGGACGTTTGTCCAGAATGTGACAGAATCAATGACATACAGAATAAACAACACAGCTTGACCCATTAGTTCTTTTCACTTGGCTCCGGTTTAACTAACCGGGTTACAAAACGGTTAGAGAAATGACATACCGTTTTCTAACCCGGTTACAAAGTGACGTGATGGATACCTACCACTCGAATTTGAGCGGTATGTTATCGTTTGTTAAACCGGAGCCACGTGAAAAGGGTTAATGCTTGATCCGAACTTCCATATTGAATTTCATTTTTGACAGGTCAGTAGATTGCCTAATTAGGCAATTCAAACCACGTGACATTCAAGATGGCGTGGCGGCCACACATGGGCCAAAAAACACAAAAAAATATCTAGTTTCTGCCCGAATTAATAGTTTAGGTAACTATAAAATAGTTAACAAATATTTTATTAAATAATGAAAATCAAAGTTTTAAGCAAAACTGTATGCGAAATAATTTAAAATACGCATAAAAACATAATCAAAACAAACTTGCTTGGCCGCCACGCCACATTGAATTTTCCTTTTTGACAGATGGATTGAATTGCCTAATTCAAAATATCAAAATTTATTCTTAAATAGAGTAGAAAAATAAAATAAATTGTAATTCTAGGCAACTAAATGAAATCCTTTATACTAATTTCGCAGAAACACAAAAATAATATTCATTATGTCTGTACTATTCCCTTTGTAATTTTACTTACAGGCGCGCTGGCGGCTGGCGGAACGGAATGCCCAAAACTCAACACCTGCAAGTCAAGAACTCACTGACATCTGAACAAGCGCTCTAAAGTCGTAAATTGTGCGTAGTAGGTTTACTGATATCTCTAAGCCTCGGTTAAGGGGTATCATCAGTGAAAAATTATTTCGACGGCGCGCCTTTCGAGCATAGTCGACCGAAGCGCTCGCCACTAAACCATATTTTTGCATTGGCAACAGTGCCTTCTTCGTAGGTAGGTACGTACCTAACTTGTCGCATGCCAATATTGCTTTTCCCTTTCAATGTGAAATAATTACAAAAACGACTTGGAGTAATTTACGACATGGGCACATAATAATATTTTTGAGAGACGGTGCAATCGGGCATTAGAGTTTTCTTGTAACTTTGATTTTGATTATTTAATACGATATTTGTTGACTAGGTACCTAAACTAATAAATCGGGCAGAAACTAAGGTCCGTTTCACCAGCGTTCATACTTGACCTTGAAACTTGAAAAAAAAGGGTTGTCGTAGATTAATTCATATGACACATTCAATTTTTTGACAAATTAAAATGAATGACTTCTGGTTTAAGAATCGACGAACATTTTTGACGTCATTGATTTGTTTCACTGAATTTTTATTTGTTAAACAAGGAAGGCAAATGCTGGTGGCAAGTACAAACCTGGTGAAACAAACTTTAGATATTTTTTTGTGTTTTTTGGCCCATGTGTGGCCGCCACGCCATCTTGAGTGACCAAAGTCATTCATAATGAAATCTTCTATTTAATTGGACAATTTATAGTCGAATTTAACGGAAATCGTTTGGTGGTCACGAATTTACCATTTTTTTTTTTACGTTTGGTGGTAAATTATACCGGAGATTAGGATTTACATTAGCTGCTTCCAGCTGACCATTTTGAGCACGCAATCGAGCTTTTGCGCGCGCAAATGCTTCAAGCGCGTGTTCGTGTTCCAGCCGTACTGCACTTCGAGAGCTGCTAACTTTTACGTTTCAAACACAGAACACTGTGCTGCACCCTGCTTGAAGCACGAACACTTGTCATCTGGAAAGCGGCTATTATACAATAATTCCTCGCGCATGCGCAGATATATATGTATGTATTTTTTTTCAATGAGCCGCTTCAATCCCCTCAATCGCGGCGTTGCGGAAGTGCCGAGCTGGCGCGCCGTCCCGCGGACCCCGCTTGTGCTGGATTCGGATTACCGTTTAATAAGAGCCGCTTTCCAGTCCAGTGACGAATTTTAAGGTGCTCCACATCCGTAGCTTCACACTCTGGTGCTCCAAACAACTGTTGTTTCACTGGAACGCATCCAAATACTTTAAAGTGTCGTGTTTTAGATGCACCCATAAAATTGCAGGTGCTTGAGAGGGGAGAAGAAAAACGAACAGTTCAGTTGCGCGAAATTCTAATGCACTGAAACGCCTATAAACAACCCGGGACGCTCTAGAGCAGCTCAGGAGCAGGGACCCGGACCGAAATGAAATATCGGTTCCGTTCCACAGCGTCATGACAAATATCGGTTCCGGTTCAGAGAGAAATATTTCGAGTCGGTTCGGACCAATAATTTTGGTCTTAACGGTTCATACCGGTATAGTTTTTGACGAATTTAATATCTACCAGAAAAATGTACAGTCGTGAGCACAAAAAGTGGGACACCCAACTGACAAGTCTTTTCCTACAGCCGCGCGGAAAAATCAATTTTCCGCACGGAAATGAGTTTTCCCGCACGGTGCGAAAAAAATTTTACCGGACGGAAAAATATTTTTCCTACGAGCGTGCGCAAAGTAGTACTTTTCCGCACGCATTTCCGGGCTCAAAGTTACACTTTTCCGCACTCAGTGCGGATACAGGCCTTATCCGCACTGAGTGCCGAAAAGTAATTATAATTGTCAAGCAACAATAAGTGCACCTGTCGACTTTGACACATGATGACAAATTTTTCCTCTGTTTCTATATCAGCCAACATCTATACAAACACTAAATATGAATTAACTTTGACACGTTCTCAGATTTGTTCTCTATTTATATGCAAAAATCTACAAACCTTCTCATCAAATTTAAACGCTTTAAGATGAACAGCTCTGACGAGGATTTTCTGTTATTTTTTTTTGTTATTAATTTTTTGATAAATGCATAGGTTCCTTTCAAGTTAATTAAAAATAATTAAACAAATTATCGTCTTTTTTTAAAATTTTTGTTATTACCTACCTGATATGAAGCTCGTAGGAAAAATTTTGTTCCTAACACGTGCGCAATGTGTCTTTTCCGCACGCAAGCACAGTTATACGAACCACGCGAAGCGGAGTTCGGATACGTGTTTGTAACACTTTGCGCACTTGTTAGGAAAATAACTATTTCCTACAGCCTTGCGGAAAAATCAATTTTCCGCACTAATATCCGTGCGGAAAATGAGTTTTCCCGCACGGTGTGGTAAAACTGTAAAACTTTTACCGCACGCATATCAGCGCGGAAAAAGTTTTTCCGCACGGCTGTCAGTGCGGAAATAGTATTTTACATTATTAGCCAGGTAAAACAGTTTTTACTGGCGATTGAAGGAAATGACTAGCGAGCCGCCAGGCGAGCTTGTCACCTTCAAGAGCCAGTAAAAACTGCTACCTGGCGTATAATGTACAATAATTTATTTGTTACTCATTTGTAAAAGATATAGGGACAAATAAAAAATCAATACATAACAAAAATTTGAAATTTATATGTTTTTCCTTGATTTTTTCTCACAGAAGTTTTGGTAGTTGGTATAACTATGAGAATGATACGTTGTTAAGACGTTGTTTCTAGTTATAAATAGGTTTTTTGACAGATTTCCATTTTGCAATTTTTTTCCAGAAATGAATTTATTACAAGATATTATTAATGAAGCTGCAGTCGTAGCCAACAGTTTATCACCAGAAAAGTCTCCCAGAAGGTACCTACAAGCAATTATTCTTGTGATAAAACCGATTTTTCAAAAATAAATAATTCTACTGACTTGTAAAAAGTTTTTACAGTTTAGCTGTCAATTTTACAAGTCAGTAGAGCCAGTAGCTTGTAAAAATCAATTTTCACTGGTTATGTTTTGACTTGATAAGTGACGTTTTACAAATGAGTGACAAATAAAATATTTTACCTACGAGCGTGCGGTGAAGTGCACTTTACCGCACGTATTTGCAAATGGAAAGTAGCACTTTACCGCACACTATGCGGTAAAGTTAACTTTACAGCATAGTGTGCGGTAAAGTTAACTTTACAGCATAGTATGCGGTAAAGTGGACTACAAAGTGTGCGGTAAAGTGCACTTTACCGCATAGTGTGCGGTAAAGTAGAATTTGATATCTGTTTGGACATTCAAATCTATTTGAACATTCAAATCAAATTTCTTATATCAGACTGTTATATTGAACAAAAGTGTAGCAACATTCTTAAACATGGCAACGCCGTAATAAACCTAGCAACTCAAAAGGATCTGGCAATGCGCAAGAACAGCTGCAGGAAGAACGGCAAGCGACCAATAGGATCGCTCAGCGCGACCAATAGGATCGCTCGGCGCGACCAATAAGAAGAGACGGATTCGAGAGCATGTCACGACATCACGTTGTTATTGTTTGACTAATAATCAATTAAAAATTCGTTTTGTACCGGAATAAATGGTTAATCAATTAAAGTATTAATTCTCGTTAATGTGTTTGGGTTCCCTTTGACCTATAATAAAGGGTGGTCCTTCGAAAGTCCTCAGCAGAGGGCATCATTTTGGTCACTTCGGTCGGATGTGAATTTATTGATTGTTGCAACCTGTGGAATACTGAAGAAGCCGTCAATGGTGAGCTCGTTCCTTTACATTTTCTTATTTTATCCATGATTCCAATCATAATTGAAAGTTTGTATAGTCTCGGTGTGATTCATAATAATTTAATTTGTTGATTTAATCCATTTTTTTGCGGTAAATCTCGCATTGCACGTAAATAAATCTCGTTTTGCACGTAAATAAAGCTCGTATTGCACGTAAATCTTGTATTGCACGTAATAATTAAGCACGTAATCTCGTTATCATTTATTTCTCGCATAATTTCGCCTCGAATTTAAACCACGCCTCGTTTCACGTAATTTTCAGGTCTCGTTTCACGTATTTCTCACGCCTCGTTTCACGTATTTTTCAGGTCTCGTTTACGTATATAAATTCTCGTTTTCTCGTCTCGAAACACGAAACATTGAACTTTTAAGTTGATTTTATCGAAAGTTATAAAAAAAAAATAATAATAAATAAAAATGCCTCGTAATAAGAAAAATAACTCGAAAAATAATAATGATGATGTTATGCCAATTGAAACTCAAGAATTTTTACACGCAAGATCAGTAATTTGTGATAGGCTTCAACGCTTCGAAGACTATTCAACCAATGACGAACCCATTGATATTTTTCAACTCGAAATCAGGCTTAAAAGCGTTGAGGACGATTTTTCGGAGTTTGATCAGGTAAAACAGACGCGCTTAGAATTTTTAGACAATGATGAAAAGGATTTTAGATTGGATACTGAATCATTATTTTACTCGTTAATATCGCAGGCTAAACGATTAATTGCAAATGAACGTAATGAACAAAAAGTAAATATCGCGAATAATACAATACAAAACGCACACGGGAATGTAGTTGGTAATACAGGTGCTGGTGTCGCTAGGCTTCCTGATTTAGGTTTACCCAGTTTTTACGGCAAATATGAAACTTGGTAGGTACAGCTTTCGCGACATTTTTAATTCGGTCATACATAATCGAACTGATTTGAGTGATATTGATAAATTTTTGTACTTGAAAATTTGCTGTAAGAATGAGGCGCTTAAATTGATTGAAGCTCTGGACGTAACGGCTAATAATTATACTATCGCATTGAATCTCTTGGAAAAACGTTTTGACAATAAAATAGCTATTATAAATTACCACGTCAATAACATTTTGTTTAATCTACCCAACGTTATAAAAGAATCGGCCACACATATCAGGAAACTTTTAGATGCTGTTCATCAGCATATAGCTGCACTCGAGAAATTAAATTTGCCAGTTGCTCATTGGGACACCTTGTTGATTCCATTGATTTTGCAAAAGTTAGATGAAAGGACTCGTAGGGAATGGGAAAATAAGCAAAATGGCAACAGTTTACCCACTCTTACAGATTTAACAGACTATTTAACAAAGAAATGCTTTGCGCTTGAAGCAGTAAATCAAGATTTTGTAAAACAAGGTTCAAATAAAAACACGCATTTTGAAAAGAACTCTGATAGAGGTTATCACTTAAAAAACGCGAATAGAGAAATGTCAAATCCTCGTAGACTTTCGTTTCCAGTAATGGAAAACCGCGGAAGAGAAGCCAGTAATAATTGTCACGTGTGCAATCAGAATCATTTTATCTATCATTGCCCGAAATTCAATAGTTTGTCTATTGCTGTCAGGTCACATTAAATCAGAATGCATATCAAGTGGGTGCAAAAAATGCAACCTCAAGCATAATACTTGCCTACACGTAGATCGATCTCCTAACTCGTATTCTAACCAAAATAATGCTTTAAATTCCAGCAATTATTCTAGAAATAACTATTCTCAAAATAATGATAATCCAAGAAATAATAATTATTCTAATCAGTCACAAACGTACAACAATGCTGCACGACAATTCCAGCGTTCGCCTTCAGCTGTAAATTTTACATCATTGGGGGAAGATAGGGCTCGCGCGGGGCCTTCTTCGGCGTCGCTTTTCAGGAGCGCTAGAGCCGACGGCAAATGCAGGTAGCGGAGAAAGGCAGCAGATAGGTAATGTTACCACCAGGCCTACGGCTACGATGTGTGTAACTAGTACAGAAATGAATAATGAGCAATTATTGGAAATAGGTGGCGGGAGCGAAAAATGTCAATTAATTGAAAGTAATTCAAGCACGTATAGTATTTTCTCAGAAAGTCAGGTATTATTGTCTACCGCAACTATTTTAATAAAAGATTCTTATGGAAATTGGACTAAATGTCAGAGCTGGGCAGGGCTTGAGGGCTTTGTGCTTGTAAAAGTGCTTGAAGCACTTTGAGGACTTGAAAGCCCTGTGCTTCAAGCACTTTTATATATTTGTAATTGGGGCTTGCAAAGTCAATTACATCAGAAAAGTGCTTGGTAATTTGTAATTGAAAAAAAGTAATTCAAGCCCTTTCAATGAGCTTCAATTACTTTTAGAGGGCTTGAAGCACTTTGAAAGGGCTTCAAGCACTTTGAAAGGGCTTGAAGCATTTTGAAAGGGCTTGAAGCACTTTGAAAGGGCTTGAAGCACTTTGAAAGGGCTTAAAGCACTTTAAAAGGGCTTGAAGCACTTTGAAAGGAATTTGAATTGACCATCATTTAACCTATCCCCCACCAAAAAAGTTTGGATCGATGTGTTTTGTGGCTTAATTTTTTTTCTATTATTTGAACTAGGACCCTCCAATTTCTTTTCTTTATTAATAATGGAGGTTTTGGGTTTGACCTTAGAATTGAATTTAAAAAAAATTAATGGGCTGATTGTTTAAATAAATAATTAATTTATATAAGGTACCCTATTTAACTTTATCACTGGATTTTTTTTCACTTTTCCTCATTAAACAATTTGAAAACCTCAAAATTGAATTACCATTACCATTACCACTCAAAAAATAAAATAAAATACTACTGCAAATTTGTAAAATTTAAAGTTCATTTCTATTTCTACTATACTAATTCAACTGATGAGTGTATGCGCAGTAGTTTTTGCAACTTTGAGAATTGTATCACAAATTCAAAGTACTTTAGGCACATTTCAAGAGCTTCAAGTCCTTTTGAAGAGCTTCAAGCACTTTTGGAGAGCTTCAAAACCTTTTAAAGAGCTTCAGGCACTTTTGAAGAACTTCAAGCACTTTTGAAGAGCTTCAAGCACATTTAAAGAGCTTCAAGCACATTCAAATAGCTTCAAGCAGATTTAAAGAGCTTCAAGCACATTTAAAGAGCCTCAAGCACATTTAAAGAGCTTCAAGCACATTTAAAGAGCTTCAAAGCACTTTTTAAGGCACCCCAAGCACTTTTGAAAAGGGCTTGAAGCACAAGCCCTTTTCAAATCACTTTGAGGGCTTTGTGCTTGCCAAGCCCTAAGCACTTTGAGGGCTTTGTGCTTGTGAAGCACTTTTGAAAATAAAAAGGAATTTGTGCTTGGAATTTAAAGCACTTTGAGAAAGGGCTTAGGGCTTAGTGCTTCAAGCCCTTTCAGTGAGAGCTTTGCCCAGCTCTGCTAAATGTCATGTTTTACTCGACTCAGGAAGCCAATCTAATCTGATTAGCCAGTCTTTGATAAATAAATTAAAATTGAAATGCGAAGATTTCAATGTTCCCCTTTCAGGCATCAATCAGATTCAAACAAAAATCAACAGTAAGACTTTTGCATGTATAAAATCGCGATTTGGAAATTTCACAAGAAATTTAACGTTTTTAGTATTGCCAATAATAACAGAACAACTCCCTATCGTAGAATTCAAAAAATCATTGATTAACATTCCCAAAGACATTTGTCTCGCAGATGAAAAGTTTAACGTTCCCAAACAAATAGACTTATTACTCGGATCAGAAGTTTTTTTTGACTTGTTGCAATCAGGCAAAATAAAGTTAGGTACTAATCTTCCAATTCTACAAGAAACATCTTTAGGATGGGTATTAGTCGGTCCTTTAAACATTCACGAACGATATCGAAAAACCGTATGCAACACTTCAAAAATTTCAAACAAAGCTTTGCACGATTCATTACAAAAATTCTGGCTACTTGAAGAGTTCGAACCTAATAATTTTTTATCCAATGATCAAAAATATTGCGAACAGTATTTTAAAGAAACGACGACGCGCAGTAATGATAATAGGTTTGTAGTCAAATACCCATTTAAACAGGACACAGATTTGAAGTTAGGAGACTCAAAATGTAGTGCTGTTAAAAGACTAAAAAATTTAGAAACACGGTTGAACAGAGATAGCAATTTAAAAACGCACTATTTACAATTTATGCGGGAATACGAATCCTTAGGACACATGACCTTTAGTGGATTTTTTGATTCGGACGTTTCTTTGGAAACAAATTCATATTTTATGCCTCACAGTGCCGTGCTGAGAGATAGTGCTGTAACTACAAAATGTCGAGTAGTTTTCGATGCTAGCTCGAAGAGCAGCAACGGAATTTCATTTAATGATTTAATCTTAGTAGGACCAACAATTCAAGCGGATCTTTTTTCTATATTGTTAAGATTAAGATTACGGAAGTACGTTATTAATGCTGACGTAAAAATGATGTATAGGTGCATTTGGATAGATCCAAGCGAACGTAGCTACCAGAAAATATTGTGGCGTGAAAGTACCGACGAAAAAATAAAAATTTACGATTTAAATACTGTCACATACGGCACTTCGAGTGCACCATGGCAGGCTACGCGTTGCTTACACGAACTAGCGGATTTATTTGAAAATAAGTATCCTAGAACTTCGAAAGTTATTAAAACTTGTTTTTACATGGATGATCTCCTCACCAGTGTTGATTCGGAATCGGAAGCTTTAGATATTTATCACGAAGTATCAGAAATTTTAAACGATGCAAAGTTGGAATTAAGAAAATGGTCGTCAAACAGTAAACATATTTTAAATTATATCGAAAAACAAAACGTAACGGACGATGAAAACTATGTTCTGTTTCATGATAAAAAAGAATTGAAAACTTTAGGGATTATATGGGACGCGAATTCTGATCTTTTAAAGTTTAACGTTAATGTCACGATAAATAAAAATAAAATTACAAAACGTACAATTTTGTCAACAATCGCGCAGATTTTTGATCCATTGGGGCTGATTGGGCCTACTGTAATAAAAGCGAAACTAATAATACAGGAACTGTGGCACAGGAAATTAGAATGGGATCAAGAAGTACCAAAGGATTTACAGGATCATTGGTTAGAATTTATCTCGGAAATTCATCTCTTAAATGACATTTGTATTGAAAGACACGTTTTAGCTGAAAATTGTAAGCATGTAGAGATTTATGGATTCAGTGACAGCTCTGAAAAGGCTTATGGATGTGTAGTGTATTTAGCTTCATACAACGATGACGGTAGCAAGATTGTTCAGTTATTAACTGCAAAATCCAAAGTTGCGCCACTCAAAAAAGAAACATTACCCAGACTTGAGCTTTCAGCAGCTCATCTTCTCGCAAAGTTAGTCTCAAAAATTAAAAACACATTAAATATTGACATTTATAGAACACTTTATTTCACTGATTCAACGATCGTTCTTTCGTGGCTAAAAATTGAACCCTCAAAACTAAAAACTTTCGTTGCCAATCGAGTTTCAAAAATTTTGGAAATCCCAAATTTTAATGAATGGAGACACGTACGATCTAAAGAAAACTCTGCAGATATTATAAGTCGAGGGGTAAATCCAACTGAATTGTTAAACAATAGTATGTGGTTTAACGGGCCACAATTTCTAAAAGACGACATCTACCTAAGCTCGAAAATCACGGACTATTCTTATAAACTTGATTTAGAGAAACTTCCGGAAATGAAAAATGTTAGTCTCGTTGTAAATACTGTAGAAAAACCGACCCTCGAAATTGAAAATGAAAATTTTGATTTATTTGACAAATATTCAAAACTCGATAAACTCAAAAGAATTATAGGGTACATTGTAAGATTCAAAAATAGAACATTAAATAAGATAATAAAATCTGGAGAAAGTTTAAGTGTTTCAGAGTTAAATGAGGCTAATTTGATTTTAATTAGAGTCGCTCAAAATGAGGCATTTAAACAAGAAATATCAGATCTTAATAAAGGTAAACAAATAAGTAGTAGTAGTCCTATTTTAAGTCTTCATCCTTTTCTCGATCAAAGCAAAGTTTTAAGAGTTGGTGGCAGACTGACTCACGCAGTACATTTAAATTATGACCAGCAACACCCTTTAATTTTGCCATATAAAAGTCGTATCACGGAACTGATAGTTTTAGATGAGCATTTGTACAATATTCACGCGGGATGTCAAACATTACTCTCCATCATAAGACTAAAATATTGGCCTATCAAGGGTAAGAATATAGTTAAGAAAGTAATTAAATCATGCGTCAGATTTACTAGAGCCAACCCTAAACCCGGTAATTTTTTAATGGAAGATCTACCTCTTAATCGTGTCACGCCTAACCGACCTTTCAGTAGCGTAGGTGTAGATTATGCCGGACCTATTTATGTTAAAGAAAACACGTCTCGTCGTAGTAGGCTCGTAAAAACATATGTATGCGTATTTGTATGTTTTGCAACTCGAGCTATTCATATCGAGTTGGCTTGCGATTTATCGACAGATAGCTTTCTTCATTGTTTAAAACGATTCTGTGCTCGTCGAGGAAAACCTATCAATATTTACTCAGATAACGGGTTAAATTTCGTTGGCAGCAACAATTATTTTCTTGAGCTTCAAGAATTAATAAATAGTCCATCACACGAAAAAAGCGTTAAAAATTTCTTAGCACCCGATAAAATTAACTGGAGCTTCATTCCCGCTCGTTCAGCTCATATGGGCGGCCTGTGGGAAGCAGCAGTAAAGTCCCTGAAGTTTCACTTGAAGCGAGGCTTGGGAAACGCAAATTTAACCTATGAAGAAACGTATACATTGTTAGTACAGATCGAGGCTGTACTAAACTCTCGTCCTCTCACCCCATTGTCCAACGACTTAAACGATTTTCAACCCCTTTGTCCTTCTCACTTCCTCATCGGGAGCTCCCTCTTACTACCACCTGATGAAGACGTCAGAGACATAAAAATGAACCGTTTGACCCGATACCAACGATTAAAGCAAATATTCCAGCATTTCTGGGACCGATGGTCTTCGGAATATCTGTCCACTCTACAAAATCGATCCAAATGGAAAAAAGAGACAGTCGATGAAATAAAAATCGGATCGATGGTTGTCCGAGTAGAGGACAAATTGCCTCCCCTCAAGTGGTCAATGGCACGTGTGGTGCAGCTTCACCCTGGTACCGATCACATAACCAGGGTAGTGTCAGTTCGCCTACCAAGCGGAGCAGTTACGAAAAGGTCGTTGAAGAAGATATGCCTTTTACCAACAGAATAAAGACTAATATAAACTATTTAACTGTCAGCAGTGTTGCAAACATTTCAAGTGTCAAGTGCTAAAGTTTCATTTCGAAAACTTAAAACTTTTCAACGGGGGCGATATGTTTGGATATTCAAATCTATTTGAACATTCAAATCAAATTTCTTATATCAGACTGTTATATTGAACAAAAGTGTAGCAACATTCTTAAACATGGCAACGCCGTAATAAACCTAGCAACTCAAAAGGATCTGGCAATGCGCAAGAACAGCTGCAGGAAGAACGGCAAGCGACCAATAGGATCGCTCGGCGCGACCAATAAGAAGAGGCGGATTCGAGAGCATGTCACGACATCACGTTGTTATTGTTTGACTAATAATCAATTAAAAATTCGTTTTGTACCGCAATAAATGGTTAATCAATTAAAGTATTAATTCTCGTTAATGTGTTTGGGTTCCCTTTGACCTATAATAAAGGGTGGTCCCTCGAAAGTCCTCAGCAGAGGGCATCAATATCTATAATCAAAAATCCTGTTTTTTTTCCAGAAAATGGATTTTTGATAATTTCTAAATCTAATCTAATTTCATTAATTAATCTGATTCAATAATTAATTTTATCAATGCCCTTTTTTGGAGATGTAGATGCTCATAGGTAAAATTTTGTACCTAACACATGCGGAAAGTGCCTTTACCGCCCTTAACGGCTTGACCGAACTCCGCTTCGCGTCGTTCGGTCAACTGCCGTTGCGTCCGGTAAAGTATCACTTTCCGTTTCCGCATTTGTTAGGTAAACACCAAATATAAATTAACTTTGACACATTGTCAGATTTGTTCTCTATTTATATGCAAAAATCTACAAACTTTCTCATCAAATTTAAACGCTTTAAGATGAACAGCTCTGACGAAGATTTTCTGTTATTTTTTTTGTTTGTAATTTTTTGATAAATGCATAGGTTCCCTTCAAGTTAATTAAAAATAATTAAACAAATTATCGTTTTTTTTTTTTAATTTTTGTTATTACCTACTTGATATGAAGCTCGTAGGAAAAATTTTGTTCCTAACACGTGCGCAAAGTGTCTTTTCCGCACGCAAACACGTATCCGAACTCCGCTTCGCGTCGTTCGTATAACTGTGTTTGCGTGCGGAAAAGTAACACTTTGCGCACTTGTTAGGAAAATAACTATTTTCTACGAGCGTGCGGAAAAGTGACACATGTCACTTTTTAAATTATAAGCTGACACACTTACACAAATATCAGCATTGAGAATTATTGAAACAATAATGTTATTTATTAAATTATTTCGGTTTAAACTTAACTTTTCTTGTCAAGTTACTATAGAATGGTTACTTATATGGTTAAAAATTTCAAAAATTTCATAGTAGATACTTACATCAAACGTACAAATTATTGTTAAAGTAATATTAGGGAAAAAATTACTCGATTTATTTTTAATACCAGGTGTTGCAAAAGAAATGTCAAATATTGGTGTTAAAATTTACATTACGTAGGTACGTTCCTTCTATCTCGTAGAAAAAATAGTGTTCCTAACTCGTGCGGAAAGTCTCTTTTCCTCACTTGATTGCTAGCCGAACTCCGCTACGCGTCGTTCGGCAAACTGCAATCGCGTGCGGAAAAGTGGCACTTTCCGCACTTGTTAGGAAATATACTATTTCCTACGAGCGTGCGGAAAAGTTACTTTTCCGCACGATTTTTCGTTTTTTTTTTTAAATTTTTGTTGTTACCTACCTGATATGAACCTCGTAGGAAAAATTTTGTTCCTAACACGTGCGCAAAGTGTCTTTTCCGCACGCAAACACTTATCGTATAACTGTGTTTGCGTGCGGAAAAGTAACACTTTGCGCACTTTTTAGGAAAATAACTAATTCCTACAGCCGTGCGGAAAAAGTTTTTCCGCACAGCTGTCAGTGCGAAATAGTTATTTACCTAACAAGTGCGGAAGATTTTTCGTTTTGAAAGTTGTACTTTTCCGCACGATTTTACTTTTCCGCACTATTTTTTTACTTTTCCGCACGATTTTTTTACTTTTCCGCACGATTTTTACTTTTACTGAAAAGTGTACCCATATTAAAGTTCGGGGGGCCCCCTATTTGGGGGGCGGAGCCCCGCGATGGCCCCCTATTTGGGGGGCATAGTCCCGCGGGGGCCCCATTTTTGAGGGGCACAGTCCCGCGGGGCCCCTTTTTGGGTGGCGAATCCCTGGGTGCCCCTTTTTGGGTGGCGAAGCCCTGGGTGCTCCTTATTTGGGAGGCGGAGCCCCTTATTTGGGGGCACAGCCCCGCAGGGCCCCCTATTTTGGGTGGCATAGCCCCGTGAAGGTAGAGAATCCTAACAATTTTTTTGGCCAATTTAGTTATAGGCCAAGGATCATGATAAAAAAATCCAGTTCCATTATTTTTTTGTGTATAAAAAAATCGTGCGGAAAAGTAAAATCGTGCGGAAAAGTAAAATTGTACGCTCCAGGAGACTCTAGTTCTCTGGATGGTATTTTCTGCTTGATCCTGATGGTTTAGGATAGAAGAGCAGAAGGGCCTTAGTACCAGACAGGACTTAAAGTCACGGCACTTGCACTAGGGCGTAAGATAGGTAACTTACAACCAGACTAGAGCACTTGTAAGTTGAAAAAAAGGACCCAAGCCAGACAAAGCACTTGCTATAAGGGTTAAATTAGACCTGTAACCAGACAGAGCACCTGCTACAATAAGGCTAAAGAACAGTAATTGTTAGAGCGCAGTCTCACGACTCTACTAGCGTTGCTAGGCCAATGGTGACTTGGGCACAATTTAAGTAAGAGAAACAACAATAAGTTTGAATCTGATTTTATTAATGAAATTGATCACCTTTTATATACAATAAATGCTGATTTTGCACACATCGATTGTCGTCATTTCCAATAATAAAAGTAGGTTGCTTATAATTAATTAATTCTAATATGTACAGTATGGTAATAATATAAGATTAAATGTTCCAATTTGGATAAATGGACAAAAATCGTGCTGAAAAGTTACTTTTCCGCACGATTTTTTTATTGCTAAAAATGAAGATATTTAGGATCAGATAAATGATTTATGTTATATATTATTTTATATTATGTGCTATTTTGTATCATCATTATAAAATCTTTGCGTATTGGAACATTTTTTTTGATAAATAAGATGGAGAAAAGCACTCGTAGGAAAAATATTGTACCTAACTCTTGCGGAAAATGTCTTTTCCACCCTCGACGGCTTGCTGCAACTGCAGTCTCGTGCGGAAAAGTACCACTTTCCGCACTTGTTAGGTAAATAACTATTTCGCACTGACAGCTGTGCGGAAAAACTTTTTCCGCACGGCTGTAGGAATTAGTTATTTTCCTAAAAAGTGCGCAAAGTGTTACTTTTCCGCACGCAAACACAGTTATACGATAAGTGTTTGCGTGCGGAAAAGACACTTTGCGCACGTGTTAGGAACAAAATTTTTCCTACGAGGTTCATATCAGGTAGGTAACAACAAAAATTTAAAAAAAAAAACGATAATTTGTTCAATTATTTTCAATTAACTTGAAGCGAACCTATTCATTCATCAAAAAATTACATAACAAAAAACCAGAAAATTGAAATCCTCGTCAGAGCTGTTCATCTTAAAGCGTTTGAATTTGATGCGAAAGAAGTTTGTAGATTATTTTGCATGTAAATGAGAACACAAATCTGACAATGTGTCAAAGTTAATTATATTCAGTGTTTGTATAGATGTTGGCTGATATAAACCAGAGGAAAAATGTGTCATCATGTGTGTCAAAGTCGACAGGTGCACTCATTGTTGCTTGACAATTATTTTTACTTTTCGGCACTCAGTGCGGATAAGGCCCGTATCCGCATCCGCACTGAGTGCGGAAAAGTGTAACTTTGAGAGCGGAAATGCGTGCGGAAAAGCACTACTTTGCGCACTCTCGTAGGAAAAAGTATTTTAATGACTTTAACAAATTTAAATTTAATTTTAATTTTTATTCCATAATTTTTATAAAATTTGTGAAATATTCTCCCTAAATACTGCTACGATATATTATTGCTGTGTTAATTGGACTTTGATTTTTGGAATAAACGAAACGACCAACGAACCCAAGATTTTTGTCAGCAGGCAACCCAAAGCCGCGACAAGTGGTGTCAGGAGTGAGATATAGAGGACTGCAGTGTGAAATCCAATTACGGAAGTGCGGGGACACTAGTGTAGTATAAAAACTGAACACTAAGTGAACACTGGGACAGTTAGTGCAGTGCAAATAGTGACAATCACAAAAAGAGACTCAACCGATCGTGAGAATTACCCCGGAAGTGACTCTATACCCGATTTAGACTGTGATAGTGAATCTTCGAGTGAGTTCTAGAAAATTCTATTTGGAAGCTAAGGGAGATATCAAATTTGTGACTTCGTCGACGTATTCGGAACATCAATCGTCATTCAGAAGAGGTTTTTCGAGGAGTTTCGGGAAAATTCTAGAACATTCTATTCGGACACCAAGGGAGATATCGAAATTGTGACTTCACCGACGTATTTGCTGTATCAAGCGACATCTAGAAAAGAAGTTTCAAGAAAATTCCAGAACATTCTATTCTAGAATAAAGCAAGTTATCCAATTTGTGACTTCACCGGCGTGTTTGGAACTTCGAGCAAAGACCAGAAAATATATTTGAAGAAAGTTCGAGGGAAATTCTAGAACATTCTGTATATGCCTATCACAAGACAACAAGCCAAAATGGACGAACAAAAAGTTGAAGAACTCCTGCGCAAAATGTTGGAACTTCAAGAGACCAAACGACAACAAGAAAAACAAGACGAAGAAGCCAGACGACAACAAGAAAAACAAGACGAAGAAGCCAGAAGACAACAAGAAAAACAAGACGAAGAAGCCAGACGACAACAAGAAAAACAAGACGAAGAAGCCAGACGACAACAAGAAAAACAAGACGAAGAAGCCAGGCGACAAAAAGAACGGCAAGAAGACCTTGAACAACTACAGAAAATATTTCAAAACATACACGGATTTGTCGCTAACCTAGAACAAAAGATTACGGAAGTAAAAGCCGAAGTTAAAGACGATGTTCGAGAAGTTAAAGACGATGTTCGAGAAGTTAAAAACGACGTTCAGGAAGTAAAAGCTGTAGTCAAAGCCGATGTTCAAGAAGTCAAAGACAATGTTCAAGAAGTTAAAGACGATGTTCAGCAATTAAGACAAGAAGTGGAGGACCAAGTTCAAGCACTCGAAGATAAGGTGCGTAAATTAGAAATACAGTCCATCAATCCAGTTAGTGTTGGAGCATTCTCCAGTATGAAAATAAAACCACCAACTTTTGACGGTTCTACATCCTGGACCATGTATATTCGACAATTTGAAGCTGCTGCAAACACCAATGGATGGAACGATCAAGAAAAAGCTACAGCACTAATTGTGGCGCTACGAGGACCTGCCTTAGACCTTCTTCAGTCCATTCCTTCAGTCTACCAACAGAATTACCAGCATCTAAGTCAAACTTTAGAACTGCGCTTCAGAGACCATTACAGGCAAGAAGTATTCAGAACTCAAGTCAAATCAAGAGTTCAAAAACCCGGAGAGAGTCTACAAGAATTCGAATCGGAAGTTAAAAGGCTAGTGAGTTTGGCGTTTCCTGCAGCTGGGGAAGACATGCAGGAATGGATGGCAGTATCTGCGTTTATTGATGGTCTCAGAGATTCGAAGATCCAGGAAAACCTAAGAATGTCCAAGTTCAGACAAAGTAGCGAAGCCCTTGTCCGAGCATTAGAACTGGAAGCAATCTTTGGTGCCTCACGACCCAGAATACGAGCAGTGTCCATTGAGGACCCAAAGGAAAAGCAATCATCAAGAGAGGATGGCAGTTTCGAGAACCTTATGAGTAATTTCATGGAGGAAATAAAGAAAATATTACGAGAAGACAGAAAAACAGGAAACGACTCCAGGCAAACACCAACACAAAGAAACCGATTAGAATGTTATCGCTGCCATAAGATTGGACACATTCAACGAGATTGTAGAGTAAGAATGCCCTCTCCATCAAGGGATCGTTCCAACGCTTTTCGAGATCAAGAGACGCCAGCCCTAATAACAGACAGGGAAACGAGAACTAGCCAGTATGGAGGGGCGAATGCTGGTTAGTAATGACGAAGCCCCCAGGGTTGTTTACATAAAATCATTGGGCAGTCATTATAGAGGATTAAAATTCGAAGGACAAATTAATGGAGAATTGAAAACCATTACTTTTGATACGGGTGCTGAAGTTTCCATAATTAGAAGAACACTAGTCAAGTCTCGAGCAATCCAACCGCTCACTAGAAACCTGTCACTACGAACAGTCACCGGCGAATCTGCACCAATTCAAGGAGAAGCTATGATTGAGCTTACTTTTGAATCTACCACCTTCAGGCACAAAACATTAGTCGCCGACATAGAAGATGATTTTATTTTGGGAATTGATTTGATCGGCCAACATGGTTTCTCTTTTGATCCTTCCATGAACATCCTTAAATTTGGTAATGAAGAAATTGTCCTAACAACACAAGAAGAATCCGATGCTGTTAAGATCTTGGCCACAACCCCAGTGAGGATTCCTGGAAGTACTGAAAAGATCATTTGCGGAAGATTAGAAACAAACCCTGGGTGCTGCGTTGGACTAACACGTAATTTCATTGGAGATAAACCAGAAAGACTTCTTGTTGGAAAGACTCTAGTAAGAACAAATGGAGACATTATGATAAGAATTGCCAATGTTTCTTCCGAAACAGTAAGAATAAAAGAAGGAGACATTATTGGAGCTCTCGAACCAGTGAAGCAAATATCGAACTGTGACCTACGAGATAAGCGACATTTTGTGAAATATAAATTGGATACAGACACCTTGATGCAGACTTTGGCGAAATCATGGAAACATCTCGATCCAGATAGACTTCAAGAAGCCACAGATTTCATTTTGAAAGAAGCAGACGTATTTGTGATGGACAATCAAACCGGACGAACCAGCTTAATTCAACACAAAATTGATACTGGATTGGCACACCCAATTAGACAACCACCACGACGTATGCCAGTAGCTAAGCAACAGGAAGTGGAAAACCAAATTGATAAAATGCTTCAAGAGGGAATCATTGAAGAGTCAAATAGTCCATGGTCTGCGCCAGTAGTATTGGTTACGAAGAAAGATGGGAGTCTTAGATTTTGTGTGGACTACCGAAAGCTTAATGACGTCACCAAGAAGGACAGCTTCCCTCTCCCAAGAATAGACGATACACTAACAACTCTATCGGGCTCCAAATGGTTTTCCACCTTGGATCTCAAAAGTGGATATAGGCAAGTGGCAATACATGACAATGACAAAGAGAAAACTGCCTTCAGTACCGGAAGCGGGCTATACCAGTTTAATGTAATGCCTTTCGGATTGTGTAATGCTCCAGCTACGTTTGAGCGACTGATGCATCTTGTCTTGCGAGGCCTTACATGGAGAACTTGCCTGGTATATTTGGATGATGTCATGATTATGGGAAATTCGTTCCAAGAACATCTCAATAACCTGAAAGAAGTTTTTGACCGCTTCCGGAATACCAACTTGAAACTCAATCCAAATAAGTGTTTCCTATTTCAAAAGAAAGTGGAATTCTTAGGTCACGTGGTATCTGAAGAGGGCATACAAGTTATGGAAGGAAAAATAGATGCTGTCAGGGACTGGCCAAAACCACGCGATAAACATGAACTAAGGAGTTTTCTAGGATTATGTTCTTATCTATCGAAGATTTGTGGAAGGATTCGCCATGCTCCACTTCATCGATTAACAGAAGAAAAATCAACAATCAATTGGACCCAAGAATGTGATTCCGCATTTAGAAAATTGAAAGGAGCATTATGTACGAGCCCAATGTTGTCCTATCCTGATCACAAAGGCATGTTGATTTTGGACACAGATGCAAGTAACACCAGTGTTGGAGCTGTCCTTTCACAAATCCAAAATTCACAAGAACATGTCGTGGAGTACTACAGCAGAACATTATCAAAGCCGGAACGAAATTATTGTGCCACCAGAAGAGAGTTGCTTGCCATAGTAAAAGCAGTTGACCATTTTCATAAGTATCTCTACGGACGCAAGTTTCTAATTCGAACAGATCACGCAGCTCTAAAATGGCTTTTAGAAATGAAAACTCCTGAAGGACAGCTTGCTAGATGGATTGAGAAATTGCAGCAATACGATTTCCAAATTAAACATCGACCTGGAAACCTGCATAAAAATGCTGACGCTCTGTCTAGACGGCCATGTAAAGAAGATTGCAAACATTGTCAAAGAATCGATATACATGACAAAAACACTAGTCCAGCTGTAAGAAGAACGGGCCTGATCGTCGATGACAAATGGACTAGCAAGCAAATGAAAGAAGATCCGAAAATGCGACATCTGTGCTACCAGTAAAGGCCCTAAACTAAGATCTCGGGGGCCGATGAAACAGTACAACGTCGGTCTTCCATTTGAGAGAATAGCGATAGATGTAGCAGGACCGTTCCCAGAGTCAGAACGTGGTAACAAATACATCTTAGTTATCATGGATTACTTCAGTAAATGGCCAGAAGTTTTTGCTATTCCCAATCAAGAAGCCATCACTGTCGCCCAGGTGCTAGTGGACGAAGTTTTTAGTCGTCATGGTGTGCCACTAGAGTTACATTCAGACCAGGGACGAAACTTCGAATCTGCCATCTTCAATAAAATTTGTGAGATCATG
Organism: Ceutorhynchus assimilis; assembly: GCA_917834065.1. Classification (NCBI taxonomy): domain Eukaryota; kingdom Metazoa; phylum Arthropoda; class Insecta; order Coleoptera; family Curculionidae; genus Ceutorhynchus; species Ceutorhynchus assimilis. The sequence goes on along the minus strand of CAKJTU040000001.1, from coordinate 1,033,213 downwards.
GGAATCCGTAAGACCAGGACCTTTACATCCACAGTCTGATGGCATGGTAGAACGATTTAATAAGACCATAGAGGAACACCTGACAAAAGTGGTCGCAAGGAACCAGCGTGATTGGGACAAACACTTGCCTCTGTTTTTAATGGCTTATAGAGCAGCTGTTCACGAGTCAACAGGTGAAAGTCCAGCCAGAATCGTCTTTGGAGGAGAACTCAGGTTACCTTGCGATTTGATGTTTGGGATACCTGAAGAAGAACAGAGAGAAATCCGAGATTATGCCGATGAAGTAAGGGCACGACTTCTGGGTATCCATGATTTTGCTCGGGAGCATATTCAGCTAGCCAGTGACCGGATGAAGACCAGATACGACCTGAAAGCCAATTCTGCGGGATTTCAAGAAGGTGATTTAGTGTGGCTGTATAATCCAGCTAGAAAGAAAGGAGTATCGCCGAAGTTATCTTCAGCATGGGAGGGACCCTACAAAATAATCAACAGGATCAATGATTTGGTTTATCGAGTCCAGCGCAACACCAGAAGTAAGATGAAAGTTGTACATCTGGACAGATTGGCGAAATACCATAGGCGTGAAGTTGATCGGGACGATCAACCTTTAGAGGAGGGCAGTGCTACGATATCGTAACGCCAGAAAAAACGGCGTCCGCCAGGCTGTCAAGAATCGATGGCAAAAATACTAGAATCTAGCGAATTATTCTACTTTAATCTGGAAAATTAGATTATCGTGTGTATTCTAGATTTTACAGGAATAGATTTAGGGATATATAAGAAGGCCGGCATTGGTTTGTAAGTTAAGTTTCAGTTCGACTGTGATACGATTTAAATAGTGATTGTAAAGAGTTTAATTGTTGAGTTTGTTAATAAAGTAATTAGTGTCAGAGTGTTTTGTTAAGTGAATAAATTATTGCTGTGTTAATTGGACTTTGATTTTTGGAATAAACGAAACGACCAACGAACCCAAGATTTTTGTCAGCAGGCAACCCAAAGCCGCGACAATACCATTCGTGCTTAAAAATTAACCAGAAAATTAAAAATATATCTCCATTGCACGAGTTATATTTAATGAGAGAATTTCTTAAAAATCAAAAATTTAAATTTTTTGTCAAAAAATGTCAAAATACCAGTTTTCGCACCAGTTACTATGCAATTATCTGATAATTTGCACTAGTGCAAATTATCGCGTAATTCCAATTTGATTGGTTCAAATCAACAATCAAAACATGTCAGTTTATTGTTGGAATGTCAGTTTTGACAGATGTATGAAATTCTCAATAGTAATATAACTAGTGCAATGGAAATTATTGATAATTTTTGGGAAATTTGCCCGAATGCATTTTTAGTTGAAAAAGAGCACGAGTGCACGTAGTGCCTTTTTCAGTTAAAAACGCATGAGTGCAAATTTGTCGAAAATTATAAATATATTTTCATTGCACGAGTTGTATTTAATGAGAGAATTTCATAAATCAAAAATTTAAATTTTTTGTCAAAAAATGTCAAAACACCAGTTTTTGCACCAGTTGGTATGCAATTATCTGATAATTTGCACTAAAGTTCATTTCACCAAACGAGATAGTGACAGTAAACAAACTTTGACAGGTAAGTCGAATTTTATTGGCTAGAAAAGGATTATGCTTTGCCCAAGGCAGGACCGTCCTAGGTTGTTTTGTATTTCTCTTCGCTGAATATATTTCCGAACGAATTCTTCAGCGGAATTTGTTGAACTTGATATTGTTTTAATCTAAATTGCTCAATAATTAACAATAATTCACCAAATACTATTTAAAGAATTGTAAAATACTAGGAAATACGACATTAAACTTATTGGCTCATATGACAACCTGACAATAATAAATGTCATTAGTTGAAATTCATATTTTTGCAGTCCTTCTCTGAATTTTTAAGCTCCGCCTGTTTGTTTACCTCTCCTATCTCGTTTGGTGGAATGAACTTTAGTGCAAATTATCGCCTAATCTGATTGGTTCAAATCAACAATCAAAACATGTCAATTTATTGTTGGAATCACAGCATATACAAAAACAATCAGCAGGCTAACTCTCACGCGCATCTTTTCTGCGCACGCCGCCATTAGGGGATTCCATCCTGTCATTAAACGGCAGGGACGCCGTAATTTTATTTTATTTCTTTATTTCTGACAGAAGTCATAGGCGTGCGGTGTAGAGCGGAATTTTAGTTATGATTTTCAAAGTGATTTTAGTATATTCGTGTTGTCATTTATGGTGTTATCTGTTAGCAGTTATCATTGTTGTATATTTAATAATAATAATAATAATATATTACTAATTATAAATATTATTATATGTAAGTAATAATAAATTAGTTTATTTAAAGCGAATACGACTCTGTGACACGAGAGAAAAAACCTAAATTATTGTTAATCAGGCCCTGTCTCGTACCCCAAAATGGACGCTAGTGACATCCCGACCATGAATTCCTTTATTACACGGGCTATCACTCAAGTTAGCCTGCGGATTGTTTTTGTATATGCTGTGGTTGGAATACCAGTTTTGACAGATGTATGAAATTCTCAGTGTAATTTTTCCATTAAAAATTTCCTCTGGAAAATTTCATTTTTAATTCACTATTTGGACGTTAAACAATTTTGATTTAAAAAATAAATATTTTAGGTGACCGGGCTGCATCTAAACATTCCGGTATAGGATTCGGCACCTAGGCATATTTCATTGGTCCGTTTGAATTCGGACCGCCAATTAATGCGGAGTGCCAAAATCCGTACTTGAATGTTGAACGGTGCTGAGCCTCAGGTCGGAATGGTATATACATATACTATGTGGAGTGCCACAGCCTCCTACATTTAACAAGCCATGAAGTTAAGAAGGCAACACCGCAATCTTATCGCCAAGTGGTGCTGGTGGTGTTTGTATAAATATATTTTTTTTATTTTATTAATATGAATCACAAAAAATACATAATTTTTTGTACTAAAGGGCCAAAAACAGTAATTCAATGAATAATTTAACTATTTGTGTAAATAAGAACAGTAAATAATTGATTTAAATGAATATATTTCTAGAGTCTAAAGTGTTATAGGCCTATGTTTCAGTATGTCTTTTGAAAATCTAACTTTTTCTTTCTTCGGGATTTTTTCGGAAGGCAAGTCCATTCAAATACTTGAGCTGATTTTCGAAAATAAGAGGTACCTACTTTTAAGAGTTGGACGTTTTAGTTTGAACTCTCGGCTTACGCCTTTATCCATGTTTGTTTCAAATCTAATTATTTCGGTTTCTTCAAAATGTTTACAACACACCACAGAATTTTTCGTTATTGTATAATCTTGGGTATAATTATCTTGGTGTATTGCTTTCATCCACATTTTTTGCAATTCAGAATTTTTTTGGAAATAAAAATGTTTGCATTTCTTCAGTTTTTAAGGAACTCCTAATAGTTCGATTTGCACCCAGGAACACAGTAGTTTCATGGCATCTAGAACAAGTTTAAATGTCTTAGGTAATATATCGAGACCTATGCTCTTGCAGACAAGTATTAATATTGTTTTTATTGTTTTACCTTACCTTACCTTCATTTTTGCTCCTGTACCCATTTGCTAAAAATTTGCAATCAAAGCACAAAGGAACAGGTATCAACTAAATATGGGCAATATATTGGTGTGTTTCTATCCACTTTTTCGTCAATAATGCCCATAAAAATACTAAATTGCAACAATACACAATGAAAGCAATACACAGAAACACATAACCCAATAACAAAATAGCACCATACGCGACGTTGCCGTCATTTCCAACTTCATGGCTTGTTAAGTATAGGAGGCTGTGGAGTGCCGAATCAAAGGTCAAAATGTTAAACAGTGCCCAGCTGCAGGTTGGAATGTTACTCCGTTAGCGCGGCACAAAATCAACAAACAAACTTTATTTACTTTTTGTTACACATCTATTTTATATCAACGACACATTTCAAAAAATCTAGGACAATAATTTGCAGTGGCGGATCCAGGGGGGGATTATAAAAACCTGAAACCTGGCAAATTAGAATAGAAAATTTTGAAAATAAATACCCTAATATATCTATCTTTTTTTTTTTTGTATCTGTGGTGCTTAGTTTAATTAAAATATCAATTGAAACCAGGCAACAGCAGTTTTTGGATTTTCCTTTCTTATTATTTCCTTGATCCACTTTTTTATAAGCACTATGATGGCATACAAAAACATATCTAAAAAATGTATTTTCCAAAGTCTATTCGCATCCAAGAAGATTCTACGTCATTGAATTGACATTGAACACAAACCTGCATTTGAATCTGTTATAATTATTTTTCGCTGACTTCACATTCTAATTCGTGTATGTTATATCACTATACTCTTCTATCCATTACTTTATATCGTTTTCCTCCAAAATGTTGGCTCGGTAAATTTGCTCACCACATTGAAAGTGTTTAAATGATCTAGGCAAACTCATCTTGCATGTTTAAGCACAAGAACACATGAAGCAACGGCGAAATAAACCGCATCCGCCGCAAAATTGTAGCTAAGAGGAACACGAAGGAGGTGGACGTGGACAGCTGATTTAATATAAAAACCGCACCAAACGCATGGCAACATTCGGACCTGATACTCAGCACTGTTTAACATTTTGACCTTAGATTCGGCACTCCACATGGCTGTTGCTAATGGACCATTCTGACCTGAGGCTCAGCACCTTTCAACATTCAAGTACCGATTTCGGCACTCCGCATCAATTGGCTGTCCGAATTCAAACGGACCAATGAAATATGCATAGGTGCCGAATCCCATACCGGAATGTTTAGATGCGACCGGGCTATACTGCATATTTATTTCGGGTGTGAAGTGCAGTATTAGGGCGGCTTCTCATGAGCGTAATTTGACATTAATGGCGTGACAGCGTACCTGAATGCAGAATTCTGATTGGCCAAAATCCCGCCATATTGGATACGCTGACACTCCGCAGATACGCCAAAAGTTGAGCAAAGTTCAACTTTTCGCGTAAAAATTCAGCGTTTTTAAATCTCTAGTTTTTAGAGGTTAAGGTTGTAACCGTTTCGTTTTCTTGATTTTTGTGATTTGCTGTCCATATTTTTAACTATTTGGAACTAAAGCAAAAACAAATACGAATTTGTACAATCAAAATTCAAAGAAATATTTCAAAATTTAGGAAAAAAATATAATTTTGACATACGCGGCGGCGTAAATTCTCCGTTCCATGTGAATGTTGCGCCAAAATTCACGCATTCAGCATTTGAGCCAGTTATGTCAAGTTTACGCTCATGAGAAGCCGGCCGTAGGGCGAGTTCTCATGAACGTAAGTTGACATCCAAGACAAATATCCAGCATGGCGAATCTTTTACCAATAAAACTCAAACATTTTATCACGTGATTATGCCAGGTATGTCAACTTACGCTCATGAGAACTCGCCCTTAGCCTATCCAAAACACGTGACTTTGACAAGCAAACAAAGAGTTTGTGTGCATCATGGCGGACATTTTAATTTAGGTTTGACAGCACCTTGGTTTTATGGCCGTTTCCACCAACTATGGCCACTTTCCAGCTGTGTGCTTCAAGCACGGTGCAGCACAGTGTTCTGTGTTTGAAACGCAAAAGTTAGCAGCTCTCGAAGCGCAGTATGGCTGGAAGACGAACGCGCGCTTGAAGCATTTGCGCCATTGATTTGCGCGCGCAAAAGCTCGATTGCGTGCTCAAAAGCGTCAGCTGGAAAGCGGCTTATATTAGGGAAGCCTTAACGATAAGTATTCCCTAAAATGATATTTTTACATGGAGAAATGTCAGTTTAAGGAATACTTACCGTTAGGGCTTCCCTAAAATTGTTGGTGGAAACGGAAACGGCCATTAGTCGCCTATCCAAAACACACGACTTTGACAAGAAAACAATGTGGGTTTGTGTGCCTCTTGGCGGACATTTTTATTTAAGTTTGACAGCATCTTGGATAGTCCAATAGGACGGTTACAAATAAACAGTATTTTACTTATGCAGACCAAAGTTCATTTCACGAAACGAGATAGTGAAAGTAAACAAACTTTGACAGGTAAGTCGAATTTAATTGGCTAGAAAAGGATTATACTCCGCCCCAGGCAGGACCGTCTTAGGTTGTTTTGTAGGTATTTCTGTTCTTTGAATATATTTCTGAACGATTTGAACGAATTCTTCAGCAGAATCTGTTGAACTTGATATTGTTTTAATCTAAATTGCTCACTTATTAACAAAAATTCACCAAACACTATTTAAATGATTGTAAAATACTAGGAAATACGACATTAAACTTATTGACTCATATGACAACCTGACAATAATAAATGTTATTAGTTGTAATTCATATTTTTGCAGTCCTTCTCTGAATTTTTAAGCTCCGCCTATTTGTTTACCTCTACTATCTCGTTTCGTGGAATGAACTTTAGCTTGCACTATACGGACGACGGAAGGGTTAGTAAGGATTAGTTTGAGTTAATCTGCATTTTCTTAATTAAATAAAAAACTCTTTAGGTGACTGGGTTATACTGCATATTTATTTAGGGGAAAAAGTACATTATAGCTCAGTTGCAAATAAAAAGTATTTTCAGTACAATTTTAATTTGTAATTTTTCAATTGAAGATTTCCGCTGAAACATTCACTTCATAATGCACTATTTGAAAATTAAACAAACAATTCTTATTAAAAAAAATACTATTTTAGGTGACCGGGCTATACTGCACTTTACAATATCCTCAGCAGCACCCCCAAATAAAATTTTTGTGGGAGCAATCCCCTTATGTTAACCACCTGTTAAAAGCCATTATACTGACATCAATCAAAAATTAGCCTTATATTGGTTAATGACAAAACTAATTTCCTGGCATGTCTAAGTCTATATTAACACAAAATTTCCAACATTCGGTTTCAATTAGTCTTATTATTATGCCTGACAAAAATAACTCACCAAGGTTATCGAGAAGAAGCAGAAAAACTTTTCAATCCTGATGTTGAGCAAGCAAAAAGCCTTGTCTGCTACCAATGCAAATCATCTTACACAGACTTAACCCCAACATGTGATGTGAGCACTTTTAGATTTTCCAAATTCGAAGATCAAATTGAAAAAGTGTTTCTGTGTCCGTTGAATAGGAATTCGTTTTGTTATTTGGACATTATTCAACCTAACAATAGCAAGAGATATACTCAAAGAGGTTGCACAAAGGATAAAAAAATTAGTTTGAAAAGTGGCTGTGTAAAGACACAAAATAGGACTTTGTGTTTTTGTAAAACTCTTTTGTGCAATGGAACCGGCAAATGGAATCTAAATGGTTACTTAATAATTATAATTTTAATACTACTAATAAATAGATCTATAACTTATATATTTAAATAACTACGAACCAGAAGAAAAACAAATTAACCTGTTCTTAACATTTTAGCTTCTTTCTTTTCTTGCAATTCTTTCTTTTGTTGTTCAACTATTACAGCTCTTTCTTTGAGAAATTCAGCATATTCTTTAGAATCTAAATCTCGAACTACTTCAATTCCACAGGATCTTAAAGCACAAAACGCTACTTTACAGAAAAAATATATAATTAATATTATTACCTCGCAACTCCCACTAACATTTTACATACATCTTCCATAGATAATGTTTGTAAAGGCGGATCCACCCCTTTTATCTTTGCAATTTCGTAAATGTGTTTCAGGGTAACTTTTCCAGCAATTTCTAAAAGATGAATTGTAGGATTCTAGGATTTATCTTTTTGAGTTTATAGTACCTTTTCCTGATTCCATTGCCGCCCTTTCAATTCCTGCGGCTTGTTTGAGGAAAAAAACTGCTGGAGGCTGATGAATTGTTAAAGCAAAAGTCCTGTCAGCATTTACAGTCATTCGTACTGGTAAAGGGATTCCTTCTTTGATTTCTTTGGTTTTTTCATTGAAGTCTTTGCAAAAAGCTGCTATATTTACTCCCCTCTATAATCAACATATACAAATTGCTTTAATTTGCGCATAATTATCTTACCTGTCCCAACATGGGGCCAAGTGGGGGCCCTGCAGCCGCCAGACCAGCAGGGATATTGGTACGCATTTTTCCATGAATTACTTTGTCGGTAACGGCCTTTTTGACCGATTTCAATCTTGCAGCAGCTTTGGACATGATTTAGAAAATAGGAAAATTACAATATGCTAAACTTGTTAATACATTTAAGTAAAATCCAAAATCCAACCAAATAAAAATACAGCGCTACAGGGATTTCTTTTTATAGAGGTTATGCTTACGCTTACAGTGTAAAGCAATCCAATCCATCTGTCAAAACAAAAATTCAATATGGCGTGGCGGCCAAGCAAGTTTATTTTGAATAAGTGTTTTTTTCTCCAAACGTCAAAAAAACGTCACTTTGTTAACGCCTGTCAAGGTGTCAGAAGCCTAATTTCTATGCTGCTAGGCAAATCCAGCAGGTTAGCACCTGTCGAGGTGGTAGAGATTTAATTTCTATGCTGCTAGGCAACCGCATCGGCAGTAGAAGTCCTTTTAGTGCCGCTCGTACTTTTACTGTCGCTTAACCATCCAGTTACCCCCGAGCTTACTCCATTCGCTTGGAGAAAAAATAGCGTGTTGCATACGGAGTAGAAGCACTTTTTTGTGTTTCAGCAGTATTGCAAGCCTCACTACGTTCGGCTCGCAAACCTACCGCTTCAGCACAAAAAAGTAAAGCTTCTACTCCTAATACAACAATATACTATTATGCGTATTTTAGTTATTTTGCTTGCAAGTTTGATTTTGATTTCAAATAAAATATTTGCTGTCTAGGTAGGTACGTAACCTGTCGGGAAGAAACTAGATATTTTTTTGTGTCAAGTGTAGTGTTGTAAAATCCCGGATACGTGTCTGTTCGTTGTGGGATGTGGAATCCGCCGAGAAACAGACATGTGTCTTCCTACAGGGTCCCAAGCGTTTCCAGTTCAGTATATTTTCCCCATTTAAATAAACTGTCGAAAAAGACTTAAGTAGCAAACCAGGAGTGCGTTCGAAATCAGTCTGGGCGTCACACCGAGTTCACACCAGCCGTTCGAAAATGAATTGGTATAAACTCCGGTTGACTTTCACGCTAATTCGAAAATATCTGGGGTGCATTCAAGGACGGCAATGCTAATGCCAAAACATACTTTTCCCCCTCTACTGGTAATGCCGAACCACGTGAGTTGGAGCCGAACTCGAACGCAAAATGCCAATTTTGGCTTGGCTGTAGCCATTCCTGAACGCAGCCCTGGAGTGCTACCCAAACCCAGTGTGCACTATTTCTTAACCAACTCTGCCGCTGGCTTTACTCCTATCATTCTTGTCAGTTTTTCATTATTTAAATCTACTACTTTCATATTTAGTCAGATTTATAATAGTTCATAATAGGATTAATAGGCACAAACAGATGAATGGGATGCACAGAACATTGGGCCTAAATGTTATGTATGTATATATGTTAGGTTATAATTATACACCAGTCCGTTCGAAAACACACCAGAAAAAATTGACTCCTCTGACCTCGTGACCATATACCCACTCTCACCCTTGGGTAAAATTTAACCCTTTTTCGAACGCACTCCAGAGTTTGTGGTAAGCATGGCTACATTCACCAGAACCAAATCGGATTGTAAACAGTTTACAAATACCAACAGAATATGTTGGGTAAACTCTTGGTTCTGCTGAACGATTCAACTTTTCAATGATAGAAAGTCACCTTCTGGATGACAGGTCACCCAGTGTTCAAAAATTATAAACACTCTGAAATTATGCTTGCAAAAATGGCGACCGTTTTCAAAACATGTTTGGTTTTAACACAAATTCAACGTAGCGTTCAGCAGAACAATAGTTGTATTCCTTTCAAGAGCATGAAACACTCGAGCTACTCGCTCCGGGGTTTAGTCGCCCCCGATTTGCAGAGAACAGATGCGTGGTGCAACAAACACTTTTCGAAAGGAATAGGCGCGTGAAGCCCCGGAGCTGTTCTGGAGCTCATCCCAGGTGTGAAAGGAATACAACTATTCGCAAACCGTTTACCAACGTTTGTATCTGGTGAACGCGGCCCTCACAGGTAAAAAATCTATATATATAAAAATTAATGCCACTTTTCGTTGTAATTTTTTAACTCAAGAACGGGCTCACCTAGCCAAACCAAATGTTTAGGCTTTGTTCGGATTATTTATTAGATGGTTTATGTGAAGTTTGCACAAAATCGGTCGAGCGGTTCTTCATTTATCACATTTTTTGTAATAAATGAATTATTCAATAAATGGAGGATCATTTTGTTAATAGGGATTTTGCTGTCAAATTGAAATTTTTTTCAGCGTTGACAGTACCAGCATGTTGTTATATCAATAATGTGGTCATTTCATTACTTATTTTATTTATTTATGAAAAAAATTTACTAAGCCCGCATACGGCGCCATCTCTTATAACCGATACCAAGTTTATTTTGTATTTTGTATACCGCGCCATCTCTGATACCTGGAACGAAGCTCGACATTGCAGATACAGTAGAATAATGCTGCTCAAGAACTGGAGCTATTTCGAACAGAATTATTCCACTATTCCGATCAGATAGAGTGGTGCAGAAAGAGTAGATCAGATAGAGTAGAACAGATGGAGTAGTGCAGTGCAGATAGAGTGAAACAGGGCTGCGCTAGAGATTTTTTTTGTTTTCTTTACATTCTTTGAACATTCCTGTGCCTTAGTTTATTTATTTGGTGGTACACTTTACAAGAATAATGCCCAAACATTAATTTTTTTCAAGCAAAGCCAAATTCACCATCGAAAAAAACTGAATTTAATTCAGCTAATAGATACATTAACAACATTTAATAGGTATATTTAATAATTCAGAGGCGGTACGAAGTTCGTCGGGTCAGCTAGACCAGTTAAATAAAAACTGGTCATATGAATATTCTGCAGTATAAACTATCGATTTAAAACAAATTTAGAAAATTTTAGATCACTTGCAAGTTCCCTATTAAAATGTCCGCCAAGAGGCACACAAACGCGTTGTTTTCCTGTCAAAGTCACGTGTTTTGGATAGGCTGACAATGGCAGCAAATATCCAGTCAAGTTCCCCAAAATTTTGTAGAGGTCGCGAGTCAACTTGGAGTGCTTCAAATTTTGGCGGTAAATGTCAATAGTTTTGAACCGCTTAAATTGAGTAGAAGGAAAGATGACTACCTATAAACAATGAACAATGAATAAGTTAAAATTTCTTCCAAAGCGTTTAGTGGCCCTTAGAGAATATTTTTAAAAATGTCAGCGTCAGCTTTTCTTGAAAACACATCAAACTTAACTTTTGAGGTTAAAATTACAATCGATTATTTACGCGCCAAAATTTAAAGAGCTCCAAGTACAGGAGCGCCTCTTCAACTCAACTGTCAATATTACATGCCATTGCAAGATGCTGTCAAACTTAAATAAAAATGTCCGCCAACAGGCACACCAATGAACTATAACCAAAAACTGGAATGCGCACACATATTGACAAAACTTTCCAAAACGTCATATGTCAACGAGTAACAGAAAAAAACAACATTCCCCTTTGTGGCATCTGTCTTTCATGGCTTCATTTTTTTGGCAGATATGGCAATGTGTGCGCATTCCAGTTTTTGGCTATAGTTCATGCACACAAACCCTTTGTTTGCTTGTCAAAGTCAGGTGTTTTGGATAGGCTAATACAATTTTTGACAGTTAACAGCCTTTAAGGTTATGTTTCTGTTTTTTCTTTATTTTGTTTTTTGACAATACAATATAAATTCAAAGCAATGCAAAATTTCAAAAAAAAAAACTCATAATTCAAATTTTCCGTTGTCTACACTATAGTCTACATTGTCTACATAGTTTACATAGTCTACATGGAAAAAAGTGGATGTAAACAATACAATACGTAGATAACGAGTAGACAAACCGCGTAAAGTAGATTTCATAGTCTACGGCACATCCCTGGTTGAAGCCCACCGCAGTTGCTTTCGAGGTTTTTTTTTTCAGGTGCCACGCTCAAAAATAAATTTTTAGCCTCCAAAAAAAGTTATTTACACATTACAATTGCGTTTATGAACATGAATACAACCAACAAGTGTAAAAGATTAGAACGACGAGGTCGTAGGCCGAGTCGTTTTCATCACACGAGTTTTGTACTCATGTTTAAACGCACGTGTCATATGATTTACATTTTATCTACAAAGCGAAAAATAGGAAAATGTTTTTTCCTATGAGCATGCGCAAAGTAGTACTTTTCCGCACGCATTTCCGGGCTCAAAGTTACACTTTTCCGCACTCAGTGCGGATACAGGCCTTATCCGCACTGAGTGCCGAAAAGTAAAAATACTTGTCAAGTAACAATAAGTGCACCTGTCGACTTTGACACATGATGACAAATTTTTTCTCTGTTTCTATATCAGCCAACATCAATACAAATACCAAATATAAATTAACCTTGACACATTGTCAGATTTGTTCTCTATTTATATGCAAGAATCTACAAACTTTATCATCAAATTTAAATGCTTTAAGATGAACAGCTCTGACGAGGATTTTCTGGTATTTTTTTTTTTGTTAGGTCATTTTTTGATAAATGTATAGGTTCGCTTCAAGTTAATTAAAAATAATTGAACAAATTATGGGTTTTTTTTAAAAAAAAATTCTTGTTACCTACCTGATATGAAGCTCGTAGGAAAAATGTTGTTCCTAACACGTGCGCAAAGTGTCTTTTCCGCACGCAAACACGTATCCGAACTCCGCTTCGCGTCGTGCGTATAACTGTGTTTGCGTGCGGAAAAGTAACACTTTGCGCACTTGTTAGGAAAATAACTATTTCCTACAGCCGTGCGGAAAAATCAATTTCCCGCACTGATATTCGTGCGGAAAATGAGTTTTCCCGCACGGTGCGGTAAACCTTTTTTTTTTGACATATCAGTGCGGAAAAAGTTTTTCCGCACGGCTGTCAGTGCGGAAAAAATTTTACCGCACTGATATGTCAAAAAAAAAAAGAAAAATTTTACATTTTTTCGCCTGTAGGAAAAATATTGTACCTAACACTTGCGGAAAAATTCATTTTCCGCACTTTTAGGTAAATAGCTATTTTCACTTTGTCAAAACACAAAAACTAGTTGTGTTATAGATTCATAACCTAGTCGATAACACCAATTGTGTTATGAATTCATAACCTAGTCCATAACACCACTAGTTGTGTTATGAGTCTCATCACATAACTCAAATACTAGAAAAATGTCATAACCAAACGCTTATGAATAATAGTTAGATATTTATATTACTAGTACGGTATGAGTTTCATTACAGTAACGAGTGGGGGATATTGCCAAGACGAGGTCGTAGACCGAGTCGTGGTAATCACACGAGTAGTGTAATGAGCGTTAATGTACGTGTGATATACAACATTTTGTGTACGACCTAGACTTTTTTTATGTACCTATTCGAAATGGTTTTAATTTTTCACAATAGATTAAATTTATAATTGTTCCGAATAAATGAATTTCAGAAGTACCGTTTTTCAATAAAAATTAATTACGTAATGAGCTCATTACGTCACTAGTGATTTATATTATATCACTAATGAACATTTGTACGGCTATCACTTAAGGGATATTTAATCTAAGTGGAGCTTCGAATGTGACTTTTGTTTCTACAAGAGTCATATTCGAAGCTCTACTTATATTAGGTATCCCTTAAGTTATAGCGGTGGCGTTATAGCGGTGCAAATGGCCGTAAGTACGATACCTAATACAATTTATTACGTAACTCAAACGGGTTAAAATGAGTTACGTAATAGGCTCTTACAGTGTAGATCGTACATAATAGTTATTTATATTACTAGTACGGTATGAGCTTCATTACAGTAACGAGTGAGGAATATTGCCAAGACGAGGTCGTAGATCGAGTCGTGGTAATCACACGAGTGGTGTAATGAGCGTTACCGTACGTGTGATATACAACATTTTATGTACGACCCAGATTTTTTTCATATATTCGAAATGGTTTTGATTTTTCACAAAAGATTATATTTATAATTTTTGATAAATGAATTTTAAAAAGTGCCGTTTTTCAATGAAAATGAGTTACGTAATGAGCTCTCATTACATCACTGAGTGATGTAATGAGCTCATTACATCACTAAGCACGATAATGCAACTTATTACGTAACTCAAACAGGATAAAATGAGTTACGTAATAAGCTCTTACAGTGTAGGTCGTACATAATAGTTATTTATGTATCAAGGGTACTAAGTATATGATTATGCCCTGAGGGCGCCGACAGTCTTACAAAGCCGAGGGCCTCTGGCCCGAGGGTTCGTAAGTCGCCCGAGGGTATATATATATCTATTAGTACCCGTGGTGCATACAAACTTATGTCATACCAGTTGGTTGTGAATAATAAATACCTGGGAAAAAAGTGTCACTTCGCAAATTGTCATCAGTGCGCAAACATCAGCATTTTCTGACAAAAATAATATGTTTATCAGTTTAAATTTATATTTTGTTAATAAAGAATAAGTTAATTGAAAACTGTTTTTTGCGTCTTTATGCGCGCGCGGGCCATAATGTGTACTTTATGCCCGCACGGGCATAAAGTAATGAATTATGTAGATGGTATCTAAGGTATAAAAACAGAGTAATGTATTGGTATGACATAAAATAATTTATTGGTATATCAAAGATTGAATTAAAAAACTCAATTTCTTTGATCGCTCAATATTTGACGAGTAATTTCATCTGGGTGTGCCGGTAGCGCTCAATACAGCTGTGCTGGATTGAATGTTGTACTGTTGTACAACAGAAGGCGATTGATTCTCAATTCATTTGTGGCGTGATATTTTTGAATTTATATGCATGTATTTGTCTGCGTGCACATAGATATTTATGTTTTATACAAAAAAGTAAGAGAGTGTCCTCTCTTTTTGCCGCCCCCCTAAGTTGCAAAGGGGGGCACGCGCCCCTGTTCGCTCCCCCTTAGATCCGGCCATGGTTATGTATACATGTTAGGTTATAATTATACACCAGTCCGTTCGAAAACACACCAGAAAAAATTTACTCCTCTGACCTCGTGACCCTTGGGTAAAATTTAACCCTTTTTCGAACGCACTCCAGAGTTTGTGGTAAGCATGGCTACGTTCACCAGAACCAAAACGGATTGTAAACAGTTTACAAATACCAACAGAATATGTTGGGTAAACTCTTGGTTCTGCTGAACGATGCAACATTTCAATGATAGAACGTCACCTTCTGAATGACAGGTCACCCAGTGTTCAAAAATTA
This sequence comes from Ceutorhynchus assimilis, assembly GCA_917834065.1. Lineage (NCBI taxonomy): Eukaryota > Metazoa > Arthropoda > Insecta > Coleoptera > Curculionidae > Ceutorhynchus > Ceutorhynchus assimilis. The sequence continues at coordinate 1,017,913 of CAKJTU040000001.1, read as the reverse complement.
TAAACACTCTGAAATTATGCTTGCAAAAATGGCGACCGTTTTCAAAACATGTTTGGTTTTAACACAAATTCAACGTAGCGATCAGCAGAACAATAGTTGTATTCCTTTCAAGAGCATGAAACACTCGAGCTACTCGCTCCGGGGTTTAGTCGCCCCCGATTTGCAGAGAACAGATGCGTGGTGCAACAAACACTTTTCGAAAGGAATAGGCGCGTGAAGCCCCGGAGCTGTTCCGGAGCTCCTCCCAGGTGTGAAAGGAATACAACTATTCGCAAACCGTTTACCAACGTTTGTGTTATCTGAGGTGCTTTCCAGTGACCCATTTGAGTTACTCCTGAGCAGCTCAGGAGTGCTCCACAATTGCTTTGCGCGTTCCAGTGCTTAGAGTGTCGTACACTTGAGCTACTCATTTCTGTTATCCCCTGCCCCCTCGTGCACCAACCCTTTTGTCTGTGTTTTCATGCTCCTGAAATCCGAAATGGTGGAGGTTAAGACGAGAGCGTTCCAGTGCTGCTTATGTTGAACAGTTCAAGAGCGTCACACTTCAGGAGCATGATACTCTAACAATTTAGGCACTGGAAAGCGGCTCTGGTGAACGCGGCCCTCACAGGTAAAAAAACATAAATTACTAGCTGACCCGGCGATTTTCGATGGTGAATTTGGCTTTGGTTGAAGAAAATTAATGTTTACTCTCTGGATCAGAAGTCACCTAAAATTAAAATTTTACATCATCCTTTTTTAGGCAGCTTGTGGGCATTATTCTTGTAAAGTGTACCACCAAATAAATAAACTCAGGCACAGGAATGTTCAAAGAATGTAAAGAAAACAAAAAAAATCTCTAGCGCAGCCCTATTTCACTCTATCTGCACTGCATGCACTGCACTACTCCATCTGTTCTACTCTATCTGCACTACTCTATCTGATCTACTCTCTCTGCACCACTCTATCTGATCGGAATAGTGGAATAGTTCTGTTCGAAATAGCTCCAGTTCTTGAGCAGCATTATTCTACTGTATCTGCAATGCCGAGCTTCGTTCCAGGTATCAGAGATGGTGCGGTATACAAAATACAAAATAAACTTGGTATCGGTTATAAGAGATGGCGCCGTATGCGGGCTTAGTAAATTTTTTTCATAAATAAATAAGATAAGTAATGAAATGACCATATTATTGACATAACAACATGCTGGTACTGTCAACGCTGAAAAAAGTTTCAATTTGACAGCAAAATCCCTATTAACAAAATGATCCTCCATTTATTGAATAATTCATTTATTACAAAAAATGTGATAAATGAAGAACCGCTCGACCGATTTTGTGCAAACTTCACATAAACCATCTAATAAATAGTCCGAACAAAGCCTAAACATTTGGTTTGGCTAGGTGAGCCCGTTCTTGAGTTATAAAACTACAACGAAAAGTGGCATTAATTTTTATATATATATATATATAGATAGTGCTATTTTGCATCATGTCTAGTCTTTAATCGTCATATGGTTTTATAATAGGAAAACCAAGTGAGTTGGAGGATGTGGATAATCCTGCTAGTTCGATATGAACACTATAATGAAACGCGTCTTTCGCACAAGTTTCATTGATAAAGTTTATATCGAACACATGTCATGTATCATTCAAAATTCAACCTACAATGGTTCAAATAGATTTGATTTGCCTTGAAATGGCAAGAACTTTTTAAATAATTCAAAATTTAGCAGGTAAGTACTTAATAGTATTTTTATTCCGACTTGAAACACTGCATTATACGAGGATATTTCAACATCACCACGTCACTCTCTTCTATTAATTTCATAGAAAATCTATTCACTATTCACAGCGTACCTGAATGCAGAATTCTGATTGGCCAAAATCCCGCCATATTGGATACGCTGACATTCTGCCGCAGATACGCCAAAAGTTGAGCAAAGTTCAACTTTTCGCGTAGAAATTCAGCGTTTTTAGAGGTTAAGGTGGCAACCGTTTCGTTTTCTTGATTTTTGTAATTATTTACTGTCCATATTTGTAACTATTTGGAAATTAAGCAAAGACAAATACAAATTACAATCAAAATTCAAAGAAATATTTCAAAATTTCGAAAATAGTATATTATGCAATGATCCAGGCGAGTTTCGTATATAACATGCGAGTGTATTAATGGCCATTACATGAGAGTTGCATACACTATTTTTTCTACTGCCATTGATAAAACTTGATATGATGATATTTAGATATGTCAACATTACGCTTAACTTTGAATAGAGATGTTATAATTGATCCATACAGTTGAAGCTTTCATTTTTTGTTGTAATTCTTCAAAATATACTATCAAAACATTTTCTGAGAAGGACGATGTGTTTTTGGTGTTTCCAATCCATAAATTGTCCATATAATTTTTCGCAAATTTTCTTGGACTTGTCCGGTAGTATATTATTACCTGCATTTGTCGCCCTTTCTGTAATTTCTGGAGGTGTTAGTGAAAATTCTTCGTTATAACTCAATATTTCCATAATAATGCCTTATTCCAAACATTAGGTAACTTTTAATAACAATTCGAAGTATTTTTTTCATGAAATTATTGTTTTTCGCTAAATTACCATGGAAAAGCCATAAACAGAGTGCTGTCATCATTCAAAAAAAAAAAAAAATCAAAATTTCTTAACTGGTGGCGCCATCTATTGACAATGTATAATAATGACAAAAGTAAAAATTCTTCCTTATCACTCATTATTTCCATAATAATTATTCTTTGTCCCAAACTTTAGGTAACTTTTAAATAATTCGAAGTATTTTTTATAGTTATCAAAATAATTGTTTTACGCAAAATTACCGTTAAAAATGTTTAATATCTTAACTAGTGCTGCCATCTATCAACATTGTATAATATTAAAAATGAGTATTATAATGAAAATCTGTATCGTAATGAAGTTCATTATAATACAGATTTTAATCGTTTAATAGCGTATTATGAAATGTCAGTAGAAAAAGAATATAATTTGACATACCCGGGCGGCGTAAATTCTCCACTTCATGTGAATGTTGCGCCAAAATTCACGTATTCAGAATTTGCGCCAGTTGTGTCAAGTTTACGCTCATGAGAAGCCGGCCTATGGCGGGTATTATAAAACTGCTTTGACAGTTAGCTTAAAGTTAACTTTTTGAATTACATGTAATTCCAGAAGTTAACTTTAAGTTAACTCTCAAAGTAGTTTTATAATACCCGCCCTAATAGATGTAGCAAGGATGATACACACTACTACTACAGGATGGCATATCCTCATAAGGCCCGTGTGTAACAAATAGCCACCTTCTCCCTCATGCCAAAATACCAGTTGCGACATAGGCTGTTTAAACAGCTGACGACTTAGGGCGGGTATTATAAAACTACTTTGAGAGTTAACTTGGAGTTAACTTTTTGAATTGCATGTAATTCCAGCAGTTAACTTCAAGTTAACTCTCAAAGTAGTTTCAGGGGCGTAGTCACCGGTGTTCCTCGTGTTCCATGAAACACGGGCCCGGTACCGCAAGGGGCCCGGTTCTAGATGTCAATATTAATTTTTCCCTATAGTAAGTAAAAAAAATCTATTTTACACATTTGACGCTAATTTATATAAAAATAAAAAATATCTATATCTATAGTCCGACAAATACCATTTTAAAGTCACGTGATACTGGTGGCAAAAAACGTATGTCCATTGATTATGTCGTTGATATCACCGACAAAAAGCTACTGGTAGTTAATTACTATTGAATTTTAATATATGTTCCCACTAGCATTTTACAAACGCGTTTCTGAAGTAGTATTGACCAATCAGAGGGCAATTTTAATACTTGAAATTGTTGCGAGACTCACTTTTGTCGCATCTGCTGTCTGTTGTAATACATTCTGAACTTAAACTGGGTACCCGTTTTCTATTTGCTTCTTTTCGAGTTGGAAAAACGTTAATATAGTCAAAATTATTAGCTGTGTTTGTTCGTTGTATTATTTTCGAAAATAACTTTGACAAATTAAATGATGACAGTGACGGATTCTATTTCAGGTAAGAATATTATGAACAATAATTAGACACCAATTTTTTTGTCAATTTTACTATCACCGCTGTTTGAGATGTATTTAACAAGGATAGAGAAAAATCACGTGACTTTAAAATGGTATTTGTTGGACTATACGTAGGTAAAGTCTTCATTTATTACATTTTTATGTAGATTTATAATGATTTCTTTTAATTTTTTTATGAAAACTTTTCGAGTTTACCGTTTGTCGCGTATCGTACAGCCGAACCACTTCATAGTATGCCAGGATTGCCAAGTATGCCAACTCAAGATCCTGCAATCCCTGCGTTGTGGTTTGTTGTGCTGCCCTCTAATTAGGTGAGTTAAGCCTAGTGCTCATAACAGCGAAATTCGCTCTTTTTTGACATTGCTTCGACAATTTGACATTTTATGCGTGAATCAAACGTCAAATTTTCGAAGCAATGTCAAAAAAGAGCAAATTTCGCGGTTATGAGTACTAGGCTTCATCAGGCTTTCATTTGAAGGGCCAGTTTCTCAATAGCGAGTCACCTCCGGGTTGGTTTTAACACTAGGGTAAGCGTGTGAAGTTGCAATGTTTACCCTGGAGTTATGCCTAACCCAGGGGTGACTTGCTATTGAGAAACCGGCCTGTAGGGTATTTATGGCATGACATTCATTGCACATGAAATATGTCTAGAATTTTCCGCAGAATCAAAAAATGTCATGATATACAGAATGTACGATTTAAAAAAATAAAGTTGATAACGGTACGGTACAGTTGTTCTTGGAACCACCTGTATAAAAAAATTGGTGTGAAAAAATCTCAAGCAAAAAAACAAAATCGACGCGTCCGAGCGGTTTTTCCAAAACGCCTCAATTTATTTTATATGGAATATGTTCCATATTTTCGTTCACCCTGCATACATATTTACAAAAAAAATATATATATATTTCTTTGATTTTTCAATTTTTTTATCTCGCAGGAATAGGGGCCCGGTAAAATTTTTGAACACGGGCCCGGAGCATCGTCACTACGCCACTGAGTAGTTTTATAATACCCGCCCTTAGAATTTCAATTTCTCACAAACTGCAACTGGCAATAATTTCTACGTCATTGATGAACCCATTAGTCCTTTTCATGTGGCTCCGGTTTTAACTAACCGGGTTACAAAACGGTTAGTAGCGGTATGTCAAATGATGACGTCATTGAAAACGTCACTTGAAAACGAACGGTTAGAAAAATGGTACCACCCTTTGAGCGCTCCGAAGTACTCCGACTACAGTTTGACGCGTTCGCAAAACGCATGGAGTAACGGGTGTGGAGTGTTCTGAGCTTCGCTTCGCACTATGTTATCTAAACACTGGAGGCATTATTCGAAATTGATGCAACTTTGCGTACGCGCAAATATGACGCGAATGACGTCAGTACTGACTGCGATTGAAAACGTGCATGTCAAATAAGCTGTGCACCAATTTTCAATCACGAATGACGTCATTGGCGTGTTCGCAAAGTTGCATCTTTCAAATAAAGCCCCCTGCACCCGAAAGCGGCTATTGGATCGGTACGCATATATGCTTATAGTTTTTGAGATAAAGGCTGTTAACGTTTTATAAAAAAGGTTTTCACTGAGGTTTATTAGCTTAAAAATCCCTTTCCAGATTTTCTCTAAACTTGTTTGTAATAACAAAACAAAAGATATCTTTGGACTAAATTAGATTTTAACAGTTCACAACCTCTTTTCCCCTATTTAAGAAGAAAAACGACAAAGAAAAAAGAAAGTAACAAAATGGATAATCGACAAAAACCCCGCGTTATCACCCACTTAACCCCAATGCCAAATCAAACCTAATTTAACTTAGGGCGGGTATTATAAAACTACTTTGAGGGTTAACTTAAAGTTAACTTCTGGAATTACATGTAATTCAAAAAGTTAACTGTCAAAGCAGTTTTATAATACCCACCCTTAATCGTAAATTAAACCTACACCCAAATTAGGCCTCAATCAAACAATTACCTTTCAAATTGACGGTGATTTCGTAAAACTGTCTCTTTGCTTAGAGTTCTGAAAGATTTCAAATTTCCACATTGTCTTATGGAGAAAGGCAATAAATTGTAAATTTTTGGTCCTAAATAATTTATACACTTTAGATTTAGATTGTTGTTGCTCACTCTGGTACTTGTAAACTATTTTTTGCTCTGGTACGAGTGTTATGCTTATGGTCAACAAAATGCTGCAGTTCCTATGCATGAAAGTGCATGCTGTCAATATATATATAGATCTTACGGTACAAATATCATCATTGAAAAGTAAATGTAATGGGTATAGGGTAGAGTGGCGCAGGTTCGGACGGATTTTGTTAAGGTGATACCGAACTTTTATTTCAGCTAATCTTATGCCCGTATGCACCATTGCACAAATTCTCTGATTAAGACTTTAGCCGTGATCACATAATATTTTTCCTACGAGCGTGCGCAAAGTAGTACTTTTCCGCACGCATTACAGTTCTCAAAGTTTCGCTTTTCCGCACTCAGTGCGGATACGGGCCTTATCCGCACTGAGTGCCGAAAAGTAAAAATAATTGTCAAGCAACAATCAATGCACCTGTCGACTTTGACATATGATGACAAATTTGTTCTCTGTTTCTATATCAGCCAACATCTATACAAACACTGAATATAATCTGACACATTGTCAGATTTGTGTTCCCATTTACATGCAAGAATCTACAAACTTCTTTCGCATCAAATTTAAACGCTTGAAGATGAACAGCTCTGACGAGGATTTCAATTTTCTGTTTTTCTGTTATGTAATTTTTTGATGAATGAATAGGTTCGCTTCAAGTTAATTGAAAATAATTGCACAAATTATCGTTTTTTTTTTTAAATTTTTGTTGTTACCTACCTGATATGAAGCTCGTAGGAAAAATTTTGTTCCTAACACGTGCGCAAAGTGTCTTTTCCGCACGCAAACACTTATCCGAACTCCGCTTCGCGTCGTTCGTATAACTGTATTTGCGTGCGGAAAAGTAACACTTTGCGCACTTGTTAGGAAAATAACTATTTCTTATGCACCATGCGTTTTTTTCGCCTAATCGGCAATTAACTTAAATTGCTCGATGGAATGGAATTTAAAACAAGATAACCGCGGCTAGTTAATAAAATGAGGTTAGATGTTTTGTTTGTTTTGGTTCCGATTTCAAATTTCATATTTACATTTTACAAACATTTTTGTAAAAAAAAAAACTGGAAAATTTGTGTGAGGTGAGCCAGGAAAAAAGAGAACTGAAATCAGGAATATGGAGGTGGAAGACCTATTTTTTGACAATGATTAATTTGGATACGGTGGTAAAACGCTTTAGTGCAACACGTAGTTTCTTATAAGATGCATTCCTAATGTTGTAGTTAGCCTTTTTGGACCGATTTCAATATAAAAATATGCGGATTATATTAGTTTTCAAGAAAAATCTATCTAAAACTGGATACAGTGTACTGATTAACAACGACAACCAAGCGCGACATATCTACCCCATGATGCTTTTTACGTTTATTAAATTTTTATCTGCTAAACAGAGCGATTGTGATATTAAGCTGATAAGAATAGATATTATATATTGATCTGTGTAAAAGGTCGAGAAGAGGATTCATTCAATATTTATAAAATCCAATTTATAGTTATTTGCGCCAACATTTTCGATCATAAAACAATATTTTGGGATCAAACTAAACTATCTATATAATGAAGAAGCATGATATTTTTTTTGAAGGACCTTTACTGAACTGTTACCTTTTACAACCTTTATATTTATACCAAAAATGAACTCAATCGGACTACGCATTCTACCCTGTTCCCGAGAGCCCAAACTGAGAATGCGGAGTTGCCGTATCTCTGAATTTGTATGACCTTGAAGGCTAAAACTCGGTATATAGGTTACTTGAGATGCCTTTCAACACTATACAAGTTTTCAGCGTTAAACTGCCATTTACGTGAATTTGATGGTCAAGGTCAGGATGAAGGTCACAGTCAAGGTAAAATTTTTTTTGGAAAAATTTCTTTTGGCGTCCTATATATGTGTACCAAAAATGAACTTGTTCAGAAAACGCCTTATAGCCCGTTCCCGAGAGCCCAAAAATTACCTTTAAATTCAATATCAACATACAAGGACTCGCACGCATTACGTGGACGGGTTAGTTTGGGTTAGTTTGCATACTTTTGGTTAGTTTGAGTTACAGTTTGTTCAATATCTACTGGTTATAATATCTACTGGTTTAATATCTACTGGTTATGTGTAAGTAATTGTGAATGTGAATATTCGCTTACTACGGCAAAAAACGTCAATATCCGCACTTAAATTGATACAAAACCAACTGTATAAAGGATATATCAACTAATTTTTATAGAAAATTTGTTAATTTTTGTTGCACTAAAGCGTTTTACACCCGCCTTGGATGATCTGATCTATAAGCCAATGTCGTAGATCATAGATCTTCTTGAAGAGGTAGAAGATGCCCTATCATTATTATAGGGTGTAGTACCTACATCCTATGCGAATTCATGACTTGATTCCAATAACTAGGTAACGACTATGTAATTACTGTTTATTTCAAATAAAATGCCCTACATGCCCTGGATGTTTTGTTTGTTTGTTTATAAAATTAAAATTCATCGACAAAAACGCAGATTGGGTCTCGCCAACCACACGTACCGCCAACCCAAAATGGGCTTTTATTGCCTTTTATTAAAATCTATAGGAAATTTGCGACGTTATCGGTGAGTTCCTTTCAGCTGGCCCTCATTACAAAATCACAATTAACTAATTTGAGTGCAAAATCCTTTGGTGCATCGAACCGACATTTTTACCGTGATTACATAATTAACCGTGATTAGCTAATAACGAAAATACGTGAAAATGGTGTTCCACTGGCCGGCGCGGCGTGATCCGACGCAAAAGTGGTCCGGACTTGAACTCGAACTTGGACCGGACCTGTTTATTTTGCAGTGGATCAGTTCCCACTGTGAAGATCAGTTCCAGTATTTGGCCCTGATAATAGCCAATTTTGGGTTGGCGAGACCCCATATCTGCGGTTTTTTCGATGAATAAATTTTAGGTATACAGTATACACAAACAAACAAAGCATCCTGGGCATTTTATTTGAAATAAACAGTAATTACCGTAATTACATAGACATTAGTTACTGGAATCAAGCCATAAAATTGCATATTATACTACCACCCTATCATAAGTTAAGTTAGGGCATCTTCCACCTCTTCAAGAAGATCTACGACTATTGGTTTATAAGATCATCCATCCAAGGCTTCAAAATAATTTTCCGTCTCATTCCAACGCGTTGGAAACCCATCTAACACAATCATTATTTATCAGTATCCAAATCATCGTCAAATAATAGGTGGTCCATCTCCATATTCCTTATTTGATTTCTCCCTGCGCACCCTCGCCACACACTGTTTTCCCATTTTTTTTTTGACAAAAATGTTTTTAAAATGTAAAAACAAAACATTCTAACCTCATTTTATCTAGCCGCGGTTATCCTAAATTCCAGGCCATCGAGCAATTTAAGTTAATTGCCGATTAGGCGAAAAAAACGCTTGGTGCATAAGAAAAATATTATGTGATCACGGCTAAAGTTTAATCAGAGAATTTGTGTAATGGTGCATACCAGGCAAATGCAAAATCCTTTGGTAAATCGAATCGACTTTTTTAACCGTGATTACATAATTAGCCCTGATTAGCTAATTACGAAAATACCTGAAAATGGTGCATATAGGCATTAATGTTCTAAAAACGCAAATATATTGCATCATATGTTTTTAAACCAATACCATAGCAATTTCAGAAAAAACTTGCATCATTTTTGGTGAAAATTAAAATAAAAAAAAATTGCCATTTGTCCGAAGGTGCCCCACGGTGGGGTGGGGCAGTTTGACCAGCACTGGTTACCACCGATTGTGAAACTGGGCCTAATTCAAAAAGTTAACTTCAAGTTAACTGTCAAAGAAGTTTCATAATACCCGCCCTTAGTCAGCTGTGTCGCCGGTCAAATGTCAATAATTACTGGAATCCTTTGAATATAAAACTACAGGAAGGAGCATAACCTCGAATCTGCGCGACCAGAATTAGTAGACCAGCAATGTAAATTAAATGGGGAGCAGTCAAATTTCGTGTACGAAATGTACTCGACTGGTTTCGAAAATCGCACCCCTGGCCGGGGATTCTAAAATCACGATTCGACATACGACTCGACAACGAGACGATTTTTCCGACGATTCTAGGTTAGAAATCTCATTGGAATTGTACCTTTCGAGACGACAAGGCCGGTATCGTTATCGAGTCGTGTGTCGAATCGTGATATTAGAATCTCGGCCAAGGAAAGAGAGGGGACTCGTATCACAGCAGGTGTAAAATGAAGCAGTTTGCCACCAAAAAATGTCTGCTTTTGTCATAACATAACCTAGAAAGCATATTGTTTTTTGCCTGTTAAATGTAATCTCGTCGACTTTTTTTTCTTTGCGGGTTTTGCAGCCATATGCTAGCAATCCACCATGCTGAATACCAAAAAAATGTTAGTCTGAAGTAAAATTCACATAATGACACCATGAAAAATTGTCGCCATTATTTGGTGGCAATCGGTCACAACCAGCTGCTAGTGCAGGTAAAGGATGTTACGCGTCCTCTCTCTTTCCTTGTCTAAGAGAATTAAGGTCTGTTCCCACAGGAGTCTCTGACAGTTTGATAACTGTCAGAAACAATCGCTCAGCTGAGTTACAGATTTATCTTGTAACGACAGCATTGAAAACATGCATGGGCGATGCTTACCGACAGTTTGCAAACTGTCAGAGACTCCTGTGGGAACAGACCTTTAGGCATTCCAGGTCACGTGACTTTTGACAGGTCCGCCATATTAGCTGAGGGGCAAACAAAGCCTATAGATCATATTGTTTACAGTGTTTTTTGAGTTTGTGCTTCGGAATTTTTGCGTTCTTTGATTTGTTCAATAAGTTTTAAGTTGTTTTTAGTTTTTGTGAATGAATGGAATGAATGAATGAATCTTTATTTGGGTGTACCTATTTTGCTGATCAGCAAATTGCTGATATTGCAGTTTTTGGCTGGATAAGCAATTTAATCGAATGCGATCAGTTTGTAAAGTTGCGGTCAGTTAGTAGAAGTGATGTGAGCCATGCAAACAATTGCCGCCTCCGTCCGCATCCATTGCCGCCCCCAGAATAAAAAATACGCCTGATGTATTGAAATTTTAATCCGATCTGATGCGGTCACTCAGGAAGGGTGCTGTCAACATCAAAAGTGATATTTAGAAGATGACCGCCCCCGACCGACGCCGTTGCCGCCCCCCAGAATTAAAAATACGCCTGATGTATGGAATTTTCCATCCGATTTGATGCGGTCACTTAGGATGGGTGCTGTCAACATCGAAAATCATATGTAGAAAATGACCGTCGCCGACCGCCGCCGTTTCCGCCCCCCAGAATTAAAAATACGCCGGATGTATTGAACTTTCAATCCGATTTAATGCGGTCACTTAGGATGGGTGCTGTCAACATCGAAAATCATATGTAGAAAATGACCGCCGCCGACCGCCGCCGTTTCCGCCCCCCAGAATTAAAAATACGCCTGATGTATTGAACTTTCAATCCGATTTAATGCGGTCACTTAGGATGGGTGCTGTCAACATCGAAAATCATATGTAGAAAATGACCGCCGCCGACCGCAGTCGTTGCCGCCCCCCAGAATCAAAAAAACGCCTGATGTATTGAATTTTTAATCCGATTTCATGCGGTCATTCAGAAAGGGTGCTGTCAACATCAAAAATCATATGTAGAAGTTGACCGCCCCCGACCGCAGTCGTTGCCACCCTCAGAATCAAAATTACGCCTGAAGTATATCAAGCACATTTTTGATTCTGCACTGAGAAAAAAAAATAGGCTGTTAGTTTACATTTATTCTTAACCTAAAAACTTGTTGCAGCAACTATTATTTCATAGTTGTCCGAAGTTATTCAAGCTATAATTTTGTATTGGCGTCACCAGTATAATATCCATGACAACTAAATTTCCTAGTTGACTTTGCCTTCTTGCTTAGCAGTGGCAACTGGAAAGTATTTGTTATAATAGCATGGAAACTAGTTATACCAGCAATCATTTTTGGTTTACCAAAAAATATGGAAATTCAATAATTTGTAACTATGTACCACAATAACATTAAGGTGATTATTGTATATTCAATTCAATTGCTGAAGTCGCATATTTTTTTGTAAACTTAAAATTCTTGCAAAAAATACCTACGATGTCGTTTTTTTTTTGAATTTTAAGTTTATAAAAAAATATGCGAATTCAGCAATTCATAATTAAATAAACACAATATTCACCTTAAGGTTATTGGGGTAGCTACAAATTGTTGAGTTTCCATATTTTTAAGTAAAATCAATAGAAACATAAAAACACAAACATATTGTTTCTAATAATTATTTTTATTCCAAAATATAGTACATGTGAGTATGAGGATAAACGCAAAATTAATTCTTAACGTAAACAATTTTCTAAGAGAAAAAACACGTATAATGTTGATATTAACTCGCGCTTCAACTTCATAAATCAGTTTTTTATACTAACTAGTCAACTATAACATTAGAGTATATGTCCATTTTGAGGCACGTGGCACGTGGTTTTCTATTGTCAATTATTATTTTTTTATAAAGTTTAATACACTGAATTCACAGTACACGCGCACATCACCAAACACGACGTTTTTTGCGTTTTCCTGAACTCCTAAATCGACCATCGAATTCTGCGCATCAACTGACCGTTTGAGACTGACTCTGACTGAATACGAATACACGCAGGCGACTCGTGGCCAAGTACGGAAGCAAAAACAAGATCGGCACTGGTGGGGAAATGAGCGCTGCATTCTATTGGTCCGTACAATTAACTAAGAAATACTAGTTGTGAGAATCAGGTTGCTGCAACTGGTTTTTTAGTATTAATAGGTACATATTTTGGTTATTTTTTATTTAACTAGCTTAATTAGTAATCACAACATGTTGTGACAACCAAAATTATAGTTAGCTATGTTTTGACAACAATGTTTAGTACTAACAACTGATATGTCAGTAAAGATGATTTCCAGGGACCAACTAATTTGAAATTTGTGTTTGAAATGGCTGCAATAACAAAACCAGAGTGGTCGTGATAACTATTTTTCTAGTAATGACTACTATAAAAATTCAACCCACGTGCTTAGCTAACGCGTTTTTCTCAGTGTGGGGGGGGGGGGCACAACGGTTGCGGTCGGGGGCGATCAATTCCCACATAAAATTTTTCATGTTCACAGTGTTATGTATGTTGTTTAGGAAGTATGAGGCATCAAACAAACATAGAAGGTTTATAACTTTAATAACAGATTAGAAAATACAGCTTAACACAAGGGGCTATGATTGACAATTTGCAATTTTATGACGACCCAACTGACAGCACAAGTACTACTTGTCAGTTGACAAAGCTGTGCATAAAGGTTGGTTGCCACCTATAATAATTACAAAACTCACACGTATATCACACACAGCGCTCTTACTAAGAACCCGCATCAGATCGGATTGAAAGTTCAATACATCAGGCGTATTTTTAATTCTGGGTGGCGGCAACGGCGGCGGTCGGGGGCGGTCATCTTCTAAATATCATTTTTGATGTTGACAGCACCCTTTCTGAGTGACCGCATCAAATAGAATTGAAAATTCAATACATCAGGCGTTTTTTTGATTCTGGGGGGCGGCAACGGCTGCGGTCGGCGGCAATCATTTTCTATATGGTGAGCCAACGGCAACGGTGTACGGATGCTTGGTATTTTGTTTGCTGGTGTTTTGTATTTTTTCGAAAATATAGTCGTAATTAATTTAAAAAAACGCGTGATTCTTGGTCCTTGGATGTTGCTGAGTGATTTGTGTTAAAGTTGCATTGATTATCGCAGAATATTAATAATAAAACGAGGTTTGTCCTCTAGTATTGTTTACGTTTTCAGTTGGCATAGCGGGCGGTGTTGCCGAGATGCCGGAGGTTGTTATCTGTAACATTTGTACTAAAAAAGTGCAGGATACTCTACATGGATTGCTGTGTGAGAAATGCCTAATATGGAAGCATCGAGAGTGTATAAAAATGTCTGTAAGGGGGTATAATAAAATCAGCCATTCATCTCAACCCTGGCTGTGTGATGAATGCAAAAACAATGACAATGGCGACGAGAAATCGACCAAAATAGCTACAAATAAAGACTATACCATAGGTGATGTCATGGCAAAGTTAGACGATATGGATTCGAAATATAATGCATTGTATAAAAAATTTGAAGAACAACTTAAAATAAATGAAAAACTTCAGGGGGAACTGCTCGAAATCAAAAGAAAATTAAATAAAAAGGAGCAAAGCGAGCTCAGTAACAATTTAATTATTCAGGGCATTCCTGAGAGTGGTGATGAAAACCTGAAAATAATAATAAAAAACATTGGCATGAAACTGGATGTTCCAATTGTAGGGGATTTCACCGCTTATAGACTGGGCAGAGATAATACCTCTAAAAAGAACCGAGCGATTAAAGTAGTTTTTCCTGACAATAAAACAAAAACACAACTTCTAAAGTCGAAAAAAAGGCTAACACTTGTTACTGCTGATATAGGCTTTTTCACTGGTAACAAAATCTTCTTGAACTACGACCTAACAAAGACTAACCAGGAGTTATTTATGGCGGCGAAGGAATATAAAAGCAATAATGGATATAAGTTTCTTTGGTTCTCGGAAGGAAGCATACTGCTGCGCAAGGATGAGCAGTCCAAGGTTATTCTTTTAGAAGACCGAGCTCAGCTGATGGAAAACTAAAAAAGCCTCGAGAACTGAAGATACTTTATATGAATGTCCAAAGTCTACGCAATAAAATGGATTTGGTGCAATGTACTGTGATAAATGAAGACTGTGATCTACTTCTCCTGACTGAAACTTGGCTGTATGAAGGTGAAACCTTTTTGTACACAATTATAAACTATAAGATGGTGCACTCCTGTAGGGAGGGCAGAGGTGGAGGTGTATCTATGTATATTAAAAACAGTGTACCTTTCTGGGATATTGAGAAATCTGAAGCTAATAGTAAGTTTAATTGGGTATGTATAGGGTTAGGGCAGTCAGAGTTAAAAGTAAGTGTAATTTATAGACCCCCATCCTTTTCTAATCCTGAATTCTTAGCTTCTCTGGAGGATATTTTAACTAAACATCAAAAAAATCATTTGATAATGGGGGACTTCAATATAAATCTCCTGGATAATTCTCACGAAACCATTAATTACAAAAATTTGATCAGACTGAATAATTTTAAGATACATAATATTATATCGCCTGAAAATGCCACTAGGGTTACTGATCATTCTATTAGTATTATTGATCACGTATTGACTGATCAACACAGCAATAAACTTAATTGTAAGGTTAGGATAGGTAACGGCTCTATATCGGATCACAATGAGCTGTATGTAACCATAGAAAAAAACATAAAAAAATTTAGCAAAAAAGAAAAGCATGAGGTTAAAATAGTTGATCATAAAAAATACTCCAGAATTTTCAAACAAAAAATAATTACCAGAAAAATTTTAAGTTTTCAAGCATTAACTGAAACTATAATAGAATCAAAAAAAGAATCAGAGGGGTTTATTACATATAGAGCCCGTGAGAGCAGTACATGGATCACTAGAGAATTACTAGAGATGATGAAAAGTAGAGATAAGTTGTATAAAAGGAAAAAAAAGTACCCAAATGATAATCTTCTTGACGCTGAATTCAAAAAAATTAAAAACAAAATAAATAATAAAACAAAATCATTAAAAAATAGTTACTTTAGAAAAGGATGGGAAAAGACTGGCACAAACGCTAAAAAACAATGGAAATTTGTCAACAAATTCTTCAAAAATAATAATTGTGAAATTGACATAGAACGTATTGAATTGGACAATTCGCAAATTACTACTCCACTTGATATTGCAAATAATTTGAACAACTATTTTTCTAAAGTAGGAGAAACCATTGTTAATGACGTTGATAGGGAAATTAATGAGATAAGGCCCTATGGATTGCCTCAGTATGAGGAAATTAGGTCGCAAAACAATTTGGACATCCAGCTTACCAATTGTAATGAGGTCTTAGAGATTTTATTGGACCTTAAAAAAAATGCTGCGCCAGGACATGATGAAGTCAAAGACCTTGATAATTTGCGGGAAACTCTTATCGAAATTTTGGTTGAACTTATTAATAACGTTTTACAAACTGGAATCTTCCCAGAAGAACTGAAAATCAGCAAAATAAGTCCTATATTTAAATCAGGACACAAGAAATGTATGTGTAATTATAGGCCTATTTCTGTGCTGAGTGTTTTTTCGAAAATTTTGGAGAAAATTCTCAAAAAAAGATTATTATCATACATTGAAGACAATATTTCTGTAGATGAATACCAGTATGGTTTTCAGAAGAATAGCAGCACCCTTTGTGCCACAGTTGATTTTGTTAATTGTATTTCTAATGCTCTAGATAATAAAAAAATTGTAATTGTAGTGTATGTAGACCCTGTAGACCTAAAAAAGGCATTTGATGTTGTCAGTTTTGACATTCTATTGCACAAATTGGAATGTTTAGGGATATCGGGCACAATGTTTGGACTGATAAGCAGTTTTCTCAAGGACAGGAAACAATATGTGAAAGTTAATGGTGCAAGTAGTCATACGACCTCAAATAGCTTTGGCGTTTCCCAAGGGTCAGTCCTCGGGCCACTGTTGTACTCCTTATATGTCCTCAATCTGAAATGTTCAAAGCTTAAAGCTCGATATTTTACATTTGCGGATGGTACTGCATTAGTTTATACTGGGGAAAATGAAAATGAGCTATGTGGGGAGATCAATGGTGACCTTGAGGCTTATGTAAACTGGCTATACTCCAATAAACTCAGAATCAACATTGAAAAAACTAAATATATGATATTTAAACAAAAAAACAAATTTGTTAGAGAAATAACTATTAAAATTAATGACTTAAAAATAGAACAGGTTCACAAAATCAAATATTTGGGGCTGACTGTTGATGATGGCTTGAACTGGAGTGAGCATATAAATCATGTTACTGATAAGATAATTCCAATGATTGCGGCTCTGTACAAATGTAGAGATTATCTAACCTTTAAAACTAAATCAATGGTTTATAATGCATTCTTCTTATCACACCTGCGGTACCTGCTGCCTATTTGGGGCACATGTGGTATAACCAATTTTAACCGAATGAAAGTCTTGCAAAATAAAATTTTAAAAATTCTGTACGGATATGATAGACTTACTAGTTCGGAGATATTATATGAAGAGTTAGGTACGCACAAAATAGATACAATATTGAAGCTAGAGCAATGTAAGCTGGTGTATAGGATCTTAAATAAGCATCAAAAATCTAACTCTTATATTTTATTGTCCAATGAAGTACATAATTATAATACAAGAATTATAAATAATATCTATAGAATTCAAACAAGAACAAATATTGGTCTATTTAATCCTATTACACAAGCATCTAAAATATTTAATGAACTGCCTAATGAAGTGAAAAATGTTAGATCTTATGATACTTTTGTGAAATGCTTGAAAAAACATTTTGGCTAGGGTAGCTATAAAAAATTAAAAAAATTAAAAAAAAAAATTAAAAAAAAAAAAAATTAAAAAATTAAAAAAATTAGGTTGTAGTGAGTAGTGGAGTGGTACAAATCATCAGTAGTAGTATATAGTTGTAGTAGTATAAACTTAAGTCCGGCACTGTAATCTATAACATAATTCTATTCTTGAGGCCAGTGTTCTCAGGCACTGTTTAGAGAATTGTACAAAAATGTATCAAAAAAAATAATATTTTCTGTAATATATTCTTGTTTCAAAAAAATATATGATTTTCGATGTTGACAGTACCCATCCTAAGTGACCGCATCAAATCGGATTGAAAGTTCAATACATCAGGCGTATTTTTTATACTGGGGGCGGCAATGGATGCGGACGGGGGCGGCAATTGTTTGCATGGCTCACATCACTTCTACTAACTGACCACAACTTTACAAACTGAAGGCATTCGATTAAGTTGCTTATCCAGCCAAAAACTGCATTATCAGCAATTTGCTGATCAGCAAAATAGATTTTCCCTCTTTATTTACAGACATGCCACTTTACATTTCAACTCAACAATAGTGAACAAACAATTTATTAACAAAAATAATGCTTAAGAATCTAAATTGTTTAAAAAATAAAAAAGTTTGATACTAACAACCTTACAAATAAATTTTAGCAAAATAAATTTGTGGTAGAATGACTCCTTAAACATTTTGACTGTTCTGATCGGTGCACAGATCTGGCCTGGCATGTTGCTTAGCTTACTGGCTTGATCATTCTGGGCTTTTATCTATTATAGTAGTATATCCTAAATTTGTACTGGGGACCCAATCCGGATTGTTTGTATCCTTAAATTCTGCTGGACTACCTAAAAGGTATTAAAAGTTAGGTACCTACTTATTGCAGAAACATAAACAACTTTTTTGATATACCGAGATGAAGTGTTTTTGTATTTTAACAACAAAACAGTCATAAAACTTACCATTAACAAAATGTTTCGAACAAATTCGAGCATTTTCAACAACGTTTCAATCAAATCTCACCTTTTGAGGCATCTAATTCACATACTCTGTTGTTTTTTTGATAGCTCGTTTATGTGATCCCCTCGATCTTTAAATGCTGCTGGAGTCCTAAAAAACCTCACTTTGTCCCTTTCAGCTCTATTGGAGCACCCAAAAACGCCACCAAACGAAGACATCTTCACAAAATAATACTTCAAAAATTCTCGGTTTGCATTGAAAATAACATTAAATCAGGTTACGTTTGGCTTGTGTCTGCCCCTGCCCCTCAGCTAAAATGGCGGATCGGTTATGACGTCAACCTGGAATGAGTTCATTGGCCTAATATGTGGAGGTTGCATATGGCCGACTAGTGTTTCCGGTTTGGCAGTGGCGTATATCTATCTAAATATGATTGTCAATATTATGACTAAGGGCGGGTATTATAAAACTACTATGAGAGTTAACTTAAAGTTAACTTCTAGAATTACATGTAATTGACGTTTTCAATTAAAAGAGATGGACAATAAAGTATGAAAACAATCATTTTCCCGCCAACATTTGCTTGCTTGTCAATGCCAGTATGTATTGGGGTGTTTTGAAAGAAAATGCAGGAAAAGTCACTACTTCCTTTGCAGAACTTCGCTATGGAGAAAGCGGTGGATTATTTTGGAAGCAAACAGCTCCCGCAAACTAAACTTGAACGTGGATTACTTTGTATAATTGATAGGCCGTGGATTTCCCTTTTTTTTGCGAGTATTCTTTCTGATTTTATGTATCCAAAATTTGACAAATGTAGGATTTGATGGAAACTTATGGAAAGACACGTCCGCCAGTAAATAGGAATTATTTTTACAAAAAGGCACACTACACAATCACTATTGTTAGGAAAAAACTTTGAAAAAACCGAAGAAATAATAGTTTCCAGTTTCCACATGTACAAAAATCTTGTCAACAAACCACTGTCAGCGGCTGTCAACCGTTGTTTTCATACTCTTTTGGCGTCTGACAGTTTGACGCCAGAGAGAGAGGGTTTTAAATTGAAAAGGTCAATTCAAAAAGTTAACTTCAAGTTAACTGTCAAAGCAGTTTTATAATACCCGCCCTTACTCTTTTCTCACTAATCCCAGTGCTTATTATCACTCAAAACCGCTAAAATCCATTGAACATCCACTTGACCGAGGACACAGCGAACCACCAAAACAAATTATGAGTCATACTTGGAACTGGAAGCTCAATAGGGAATTATTGAAATACGGCCGCAGTTGACTGTGCCGCTTTAGTGCCGACCCAAAATTGACTGTGGCGGGCGCTATTTTGGCTCACAAAAGGAATTATTGAACGACACGTTGAAGTCGGCAGTGGTGAACTTTGGCAGTGGCATGTCATGTTTTATTTTCATATTCCTAACCTAAAATTGCAAAATGTAAATACGTGTTTGGTGTTCTTTAAGTGGTTCTTCTTGTAGTTTTTTGTTGAATTTGTTTTGTTATTTCATCTATATTTTATAATGGAAGATATTGGAGGCCGTATTATTAGGGGATGGCAATGGGGATGATGACAATGTGGGATACGTCATTCTAGACCACATTTCAAGGGACGAGAATGATGAAAGGCGGGGCCCCGTGGTCATTGAAACGAAGTATTTGTGACTTTAAACTGTTTTTCACTTCATAAGAGCCCATTCTAATGAAAAAATCCAACACATGCAATCAACAGAACAGGCAAATCGGTAAAAAAACCTTTAAAAATACAACACCAAACACCGCTAAGAAGCCACTAACCTGTCACTGGAAATTGAAGAAATAGGTTTGGTCGGACTTCGTTTAAAATCAGTTCTGAGTTCTGAATTGAACTGCGCTTGCGCATTTACTCATATCGAACATATGTAAACCAATGCGCAAGCGCAGTTCAGTTTAGAATTGATTCTAAACTAAATCTGAACAAACCAATAAATGTAAATTAATAAAAAAGTGAGGTCAACATTCGAATAAGGGCACTTTCCAAAATTCACCGGTTTGTGGCACCGGATCTACCGGGAATTTTTGTTGCCCTAAGCCTTGACGGACGTCAACTTAAAATAAAAAAGACATAGGGACATGACTGTGCCTGGTTATGGCCTGTTTTTATTTTCCACAAATAGTGGAAGGCACAAACTTTATTAGTGGCGGCACTAAAAATTAACAGTACTGCCACAACGCACACATCTCAAAAACGTCAAAATATTGCCTAGCGCTATTAGTGCCTGGCACAGTACAGCGGAAATTCAGTAGGTACTGCCATTTAAAAAAAGAACAAAGCCTTTTCAATTTCCCTACATCAACTGTCACTTTTGAAAAATTATAACCTCTGTAAACTCTGAGCGCGCTCGAAACCATGAGATCCTGTTCGGTTTCGCTCTGTTCTCTTTCGTGTTGGGCTAATCGCATATGACGTCACGATATCCATGCTCATACCGTTCCGTTTCGCCCCGTGGAGTGCAAAGCCGAAATCAGCCTTTGTGTTTCTGTTTTTTCCACAGATTTTTCTTCCACTTTTATTTCAGGTCCAGGACCATTACTAATTTTCCTACTCGTTTACTAGTAAAATACAATTAAAATCAAAACAAAACAATTTTTTTTTTTAGATTAATTTCAACTATAGCCGCTTTCCAGCTGACGCTTTTGAGCACGCAATCGAGCTTTTGCGCGCGCAAATGCTTCAAGCGCGTGTTCGTGTTCCAGCCGTACTGCGCTTCAAAAGCTACTAACTTTTGCGTTTCAAACACAGAACACTGTGCTGCACCGTGCTTGAAGCACACAGCTGGAAAGCGGCTTATGACAAGGGTTTCAGGATTTTTTTTAGATTTGCGTTCGGCTTATGACCTTGTTCAGGGCGCACTCCGCACTCTGCGTATGACTCACGATATTCAAATATCCATGCTCATACCACCGTCCTCATACCGTTCCGCTCCGTGGAGCGCAAAGCCGAACTAGCCATGACTTCGCCTTCCGACAGACGTTCGACATGAGCTGCTTTCGGGTGCCAGCCCAGGTGCCACCCTTTGAGCGCTCCTGACTTACTCCGAAGTACTCCGGGAATAGTTTGACCCGTTCGGTTTCAAGCGTTCGAGTGCAAAACGCATGGAGTATGACAAGTGTGAAGTGTTCTAGGATCTTCGCATGCAGGGGCGAGTTCAGGAATGACACACCCGGTGTGAGTGTGACACCGGTGCGACGCCCTAGCTGTTCAAAAATGCTAGACGGTGCTATGGGCCCAATGGCCAATTGTCTATTCAGGCACACCCATAAAATCGTACTCGCACCCTGTGCGTTATTTGTGAACTCGGCTCAGTCGGCACGCTGCCGAATTCTATTAGTCGTAATTCGTATAGCGATTCTATTTTACGATATTTCAATACGTATTACACGGTACGTCCGGAGCTGTCGTATTCGATATCGAGATAATCCGACTCGATTTGTAAAACAGAATCCGGGGGCTGAAAGCGGCTATTAAAATTTTGACTTTTGACACTACTGACCGAACCTGAAAAATTGAAAAATTCCTCAAAAATAAATTTTGCTTGCTGTGACCTGCGAGTCCTGTGTGTGACATAACAACTCTCAAAACAATCTCATTTTTGTAAGTTTCAATACACCTATTTGGGATGAAAATCGATTTTTATATATTTTAGTTGTACATACGGCTGATATGTCCCTGACTATGGTTACTAGAAATATTTTTCTAACTGCAAAAGTAAGAAATAGGCTTATTAAATTTCGTCATGGGGCACAGAACCAACAAAGTCATGGAGGAACAGCGCAGGTAAAAAGTGAATATTGCTATAAAGTGCTTCATAATATAAGTTTAATTTGAATGAAATAGAATTTATACAAAAAAATATTTTTGTAGCAAGCCTCTGGTGCAGTACACACAGCCTCTAAAACTAATCAAGAAGCCATTTGGGATTTTCAGATTCCTACTAGATGGAAGCGAGCCCCGATAAGTGAAGAAGAATGTGCTGTGATTAATAATGGGGGACGTTTATAGACAAAATTATATTACAAAGAAACGTCTGATTCTGATAGTATTTTATCCATAATTTATTAATACCATTTATTTATCAAATTATTAAAGATAATTCTGATTGTTTGAAATTGTAGAGAGTGAATAAGGGCTTTGTTTTAGCATAGCAGGAAACCATACAATGTTAATGTACCGTCACGATTCTGTGCAAAGCAAATTTATGTATAGAATCCATTGAGTAGAATCCGAGATTCGTATTCGTTCGTTTTTTAAGACAAAACCCAATGTCAAAAATTAAGTAACTGTTGGCCACACAAGCCTTTTTTAAGTAAAAAATTTGAAGCATTGTAGTTATTTACCTAACAAATGCGGAAAGTGATACTTTACAGCATGCAACAGCAGTTGACCAAACGACATGAAGCAGAGTTCTGTCAAGCCGTTAAGGGCGGTAAAGGCACTTTCCGCATGTGTTAGGTGCAGAATTTTACCTATGAGCATCTACATCTCCAAAAAAGGCATTAATAAATTTAATTGATGAATCAGATCAATTAATGAAATTAGATTAGATTTAGAATTGATAAAAAATCCATTTTCTAGAAGAGAAAGGATTTTTGATTATAAATACCATAGTCTACTTCACAGCCCACTTTGCAGTCCACTTTACCACATACAATGCAGTAAAGTTAAATTCACTGCACACTATGCGGTAAAGTGCTACTTTCCATTTGTAAATAAGTGCGGTAAAGTGCTCTCTACCGCACGCTCGTAGGTAATAGTTATTTACCTAACAAATGCGGAAAGTGATACTTTACCGCACGCAACGGCAGTTAACTGAACGACGCCAAGCGGAGTTCGGTCAAGCCGTTCAGGGCGGTAAAGGCACTTTCCGCATGTGTTAAGCGGCGTTTCCACATGCAGAGTTTATTGGCGCCAGGCGACTGGCGTAACTTTTCTGGCGCGTGGAAACTCGGAAAATTAGCTGGCGCCAGTTAACTTGCGCCACTTATTCACAGTTTGTCAAAAAAATATACAAAGGTTTTCACTATTCGTTTTCAGAAAAGTAATGAAATCGTCAAGTAAATCTAAAAAATTGCACACATAAAGTTTATGGAAGAGCATCCCTGTTTGTGGAATCACAAACTTTTGTGTTACAAAACTAGAAATAAACGGGATGATGCTATAAGGATAAGTGTTGACGTATTGTGCGAGTTCTCGTGTTCTTAAGTGGTTTTGATATCACTGCCGCCGAAAGCAAAATAAGAAGCTTTGGAAATTCCTGATGCGGTCTCCATCCGTTAACTCAGTAAATTATTTGATGCTCCTAGAGCTTTTCTGCACGAAATCCATTTTCGTACCTAGATCTGATGCTTATGTTTCTTTTTCTTGTTTTTTCGGGTCTTCTGCAATAATTCTAGAAACAAAATATTCACAGCAACATTAAAGTTGACGCCATTTTTCATTTTTCTACTGCGCCAGTTAAAAATTTTTGATATCAAGTGGAAACAGATACTGGCGCCACTATTATTACGCCAGCAAACTGGCACGGGGACTGGCGCCAATAAACTATGCTTGTGGAAACGCCGCTTTAGGTACAAAATTTTACCTATGAGCATCTACATCTCCAAAAAAAGACATTGAAAAAATTAATTAATAAATCAGATTAATTGGTGAAATAAGATTAGATTTAGAAATGATCAAAAATCCGTTTTCTGAAAAAGAAAGGAATTTTGATTATAGATATCAAATTCTACTTTACCGCACACACTATGCGGTAAAGTGCACTTTACCGCACACTATGTATTCCACTTTACCGCATACTATGCTGTAAAGTTAACTTTACCGCACACTATGCGGTAAAGTAACTTTACCGCATAGCGTGCGGTAAAGTGCTTCTTTCCATTTTCAATTACGTGCGGTAAAGTGCACTTAACCGCACGCTCGTAGGTATAAGCATAGACAATTTTACATTGTATTGCCAACATGATAGTTCTGTTTCTGCAGAAATCACAAACCAGTCAGAGCGAATCTCATTGGTTGAAAACAGTCAGAAAACTAGTTTCAACCAATGAAATTCTGACTGGTTTGTGATTTCTGTAGAAACAGACCTAATGTCATTTTGACTTTTATCCTTTTATCATCAAATAAAACCATAAACCCTTTTCACGTGGCTCCGATTTAACAAAGCGCAACATACCGCTCAAATTCGAGTGGTAGGTATCTATCACGTCACTTACCGTGCGTTCGTTATTTTGGTCCGAGTTCTCCGAGCTTGACTTTACCGTTCGTTTATTTAAAAAGTGTACTCGGTGCAGCCTCGTTCGCGTTCGTTTATTAAAATTTCTGGCACTTTTATACAGCGTTCAACTGCTCTGTTCGCTCACTGGTCACGTGATTACGGCTCCGCTCAGCACGCTCTGCTCTTTGAGCAAAATACCGAACGCAAGGTTTGTAACCGGGTTAGAAAACAGTATGTCATTTCTCTAACCGTTTTGTAACCCGGTTAGTTAAACCGGAGCCACGTGAAAAGAACTAATGATAAAACAGACTTTACTGTTTCCAAACCCTTCATGGGACGATTTTTGACTGTGTTGGACAGACCTATGCCTAGGGTTGCCACCTTTTGATTTCCGAAAACCCGGACATCGGACATAATCGATAATCAATCCAAGCTAGGATACATTAAACATGCGTACATACCCTCGATCGTACATAATATGTACCATCATCACCCAAAAGTATCTGGGACACGGGACACATATAATGCATAATAATATCCTGGACTAATTCTACTGTCATTCATTTCAATGCATTTAATTCATAGTTTGACAATAAAATTCATATATAATAGGACAAGAGCTATGTGATGCTGTCCCAGTTACTTTTGGTGACGATGATACCTAACTTTATTATGATCGTCTTTTGGAAAATAAAGCACTGCGCTGAGTTATGGTTGTATTTTATTGCACTAAGTTGCCTGGCTACAAAATTTGCTTATGAATTTAAAAAAAAGGTGTTACATAGCCTAAGGCGAAGCTAGGAAACCAGCCAAGAATGGCATTAAATCTGATTTTTTGCTGTGTGAAATATATCATTTTTCTCCGAATTTGTTCTAATTTCACACATAATCCACTTTTTATATTTATTAATTGCGTTGGCCGCTGATAACGTTTGTTGAATAGGTAGAAACGAATTTTTCTGCCTAGGCAGAAAAAGTCCACTTTTTCGTCACTAAGCTCGAAATCGGAGACGTTCGTGACACACCCGTCATTTAAGAAGTAGGTACGTTCAGAAATTAGTTAGGTATATAGACGTTTGGCAATAGGCCCCTTGCATCAAATTTTTTCATTGCTGATTTCGATAGTCCATGAAAAATAAGTCAACACGTGTTTTTTCTTTTTCTTGTTAGTCAAAAATTGACGGAGATACAACGCTTTGAAATGTCCTTCTGACGTCATAACTTATAATACGTTGTGACGTCGCACATGCTCAGTATAGTATATCTATATATACAAAACTCAATATTTGTATAACTTTCGAAATAATCATATTTGGACTAAATAAAAAAACACGCATCAATTTTTTTTCGATTTACTACAGTTTGCAATAAACAATAATCAATTTAATTTTCCATGCAAGTACCCAATTGCCTTTAACAATTTTATCATTAATTATTATCAATTATACAGTTATCCAGATATTCCCGGACATTTTCATCATGCGTCCGGACACCGGACAAACCTTTAAAAAACCGGACAGTCCGGGTGAAAACCGGACAGGTGGCAACCCTACCTATGCCTGTATGCCCATTTTCTCGTATTTCCGAAATAAGCTAATCACGGCTAATTATGTAATCAAGGTTAGAAAGTATGTAGTTCTAAAATAATCCCAGCTGTGGTAATGGAAGAGTAGAGCCAAGTTTTCTGGTTTTAACCGCGGCTGGTTACGCTTAGGTTCAAAATGGCAGATTACTTGATGACGTCATTTTATAATTCGCTTAAACGCGTTTAACCGCATTAAAAGAACTTCAATTTTGCGGTGATAAGATTGACATTTTAAGCTGATCCAGATCCATGACGTCACGGACAAACGTCATTTGTTAACCAAGGTGTTGAATGACCTAAAATCCTAAAATGCGTTCCTCACCTATCACTGTGCCGGTGGTTTGTCTAAAGGTCTGTTCTCACAGAAATCACAAAACAGTCAAATCGATTTTAATTGGTGCAAATAGGTGCAAATCACCAATAATTAGTTTTCTGACTATTGCGTGCTCAGCCTAAACGCAACTTATAGCGGTTTTCATTTGTCGAACCAGTGCAAAAAAAATGTATCCTTATCCTTACATGTTACTTGCTTTTAGAAAAAGATGCGGATACACTCGGTGCGCACTGATTGACAACTGGAAATCGCCATTAATAAGCTTATTTCCCTTTGGTTCGAGAATTGCATGTTGCATCTCCAAAATTTTGAGGCGTAGATAACTCACCACTCACCTGTGAGAAATTGAGGGTCAGTCAAGGATAATAAACACTACTACTACAGGATAGCCTATCCTCGTAAGGCCTGTTTGGAACAAATCTGAAACCCTCTACCACGCCAAATCACCAGTTGTGACGTAGAGCATGTCCTTTCTCGTCTTGGCGTAGGCTGTTTGCACCACAGGTTATGATTCCGCGGGCTTTTGCTTTATGCTTACTTGGTTTCACTACATTAATTAACATTCTAGAACAATTCCTTTTTAGACCTCGTTTTGATCTTCCTCTTTGCCTCTTATGGTCAAAAATTAAATAATATTTTTCATCATAAATTTAAATTCTAAACTACGACCGCTAGTGCAAACAGCTGACGACTTAGTTATGACGTCGGAAATGGTGACACACCGATATGGCGGCGATTGACAAAAACGAGGCCGATAAGCAATCCTTAGTAGGGTGTATTATCCTTGATGGTTAGTGACGTTTCAAAAAAAAAAAAACAAACGATTACGTTACCGTTTCGTAAAGTCAGACTCCGGATTGACGTTTGTAATGGAAACCACCCCGTTGTCTTGTCATTGTCATTTACAAATTTACTATTATTTATTTCTTTCTCGAGTTTTTTAAATAAAATTTATCAGAAAATGAGTCTAAAAACTGAAAAAGACAAAACGAAACAATTACAGGATAAGTGCCAGTCCGTATTGAACTCGTTATTAAGGGATGATGACAACAAGTATTGTGTAGATTGTGATTCGAAAGGTAGGCCTAACAAAATCGATGCTTTTGTGTGGAAGATCGAGTTTTTCAATGTTCCACGTCATTTATCCAGCTTTTTGGACACCCATTTTTTGTTAAAACTTATAAATTTTCATAAGTTATGCAAACTAAAGATATTTCTTTCATAAAAAAACATTGTTAGATGTATGAATACAATAGAATACGCAATAACAAAAACAACGCTTTATTTTGGTCATTATAATTATTTTTATACATAGGTATATAAAAGGTGGTGTGATTCAAAGAGCCCCTCGGATTCAATCAGTGTTGCCACAAGCTCTTTCTTTATTGGGGCAGATTACCGCAAGATAGCGGGGTAGAATAGAATTAGTGCGGGGTAGCAACAAAAATTTCACCTATGCGTGTGCAAAAACTAGCATTTTACCGCACACTAAAGTTACTTTACCGCATAGTCTGCATTAAAATAACCTGCAAAGTGTGCGGTATTTATTTCACCATGTAGTGTGCAGTAAAGCAGACTGCTTTGTTAATGGTATAGCTAAAATTTTATACCTAACACATGCGTTTTTGACGTTGTTAGGTAAATAACTCTAATCTTTTTCATATTTTTCTGCATCAATTACCACACAAATTTAAAGGAAACACTCAAAGGAATCTCCAACTGAAGTTATATCTTATATCTAAGGCGTAGACAAAAAATTCGTTGCATAGGTACAGTTCAGATAAAATAAATTGTTTTTTGTAAGTATTTTTAATTATATAAGCAGAAGCATTCTTTTTGTACAATCTATGCTATAAAGCATAGATTGTATTTAGACTATTTAGAGCGGGGTAGATTTAGTTGAGGGGAGCGGAAGGGCGAGATTGTTTTCAAAAGGGGTAGATCTACCCCGAACGGGGTAGCTTTGGCAACACTGGATTCAATTATTGTGTTCCTTATTAAATAATAATGCTTTTAAATATAAAGGATCTTTGAGTTATTCCTTGAAAACAATTATCACTTTAATCAAAGGAAATCTTTATCTGTCAGTTTTTTAGGCTACAACAAACGCCTACCATTCATTCATTCTCAATGATTCATTCCAATTTATAAGATAACGATAACCAATTTATAAAACCATGCGATTCTATTTAACAAGTTGGCAGTTGCTGGTCAAGGCTGGAGAGAATTGAGATAATTGATATTTATTAGGTACCTATGATTTGCACTCGAGTTTGCACTATTTGCATCGGGATTTGCATTTATAAATTTCCTAGTAAATTTTTAATCTAATTTACCAAGAATTATTGTTGAGCCTCAGATTAACTTTCAATTTCTTTTATCTGATAAAAAGCTGCTAATTATTATAGACTGTGAGATAGGGGCAATTCAGTGGAGTCATTTTTTTTTGTCTGGCATTTTGAGGGCTGAATGTGGCTACTAAGCTGATAAGAATATGGGTGATTTTATTGTTGGCCTCCTGTTCGAAAATTTGCAGAAGAAAAAAATTAATTTACATGAAGATTTTTTTTTTAATGATCTCAAATTTTCTGGCTTTTAAATAAAAGATAGACATTGATAAATAATTCACCCATGATAGATACCAGATGCTTTTCAATAGCTGAAAAAATGGGGATAGGTGTCAGCTTCCAAGAGAAAAGAAAAGAACCTTCCGCGTTTACTTTTTGTCTGGCAATCGAGAGAATGAAAGGTTTTGTTGTAAAAATAAGGCTGAAAAAGCGCCAGACGGTAATCACAGTTCGAAATCGAATTTTCCGTCGAAACATTTTGTGGACATTTCGAACAGGAGGCAGGCATTAAAACCATTTATATCCTCATCAGCTAACTAGCCACATTCATCCCTCAAAATGCCAGACAAAAAAAAATGACTCCATTAAGTAAACAGGCCCTATCTCAGGGTCTATTAAATCTTTCAAGTCTGAAGTCCCTCTAACTACTTACCTACTTGAAGTATTTTCCAGATGCCTTCAAAGGTGACGAAACAGGAATTTCACAAGACATTTTCAACTAAGTGAAAAAATCATGATTTTATTTCCAAGCCTCAAATTGACTTCCAATTTGTTAATAAATAAATAAATGTATATTTACGGACTGGCCATTTACAGAGATGCTTAAAGACTAGTACCTGAGCATTTGTTTTCTTAATCTATCCTTAAAGTTAATAAACTATGTTGAACCAAATCCAAGCGGCAGTAAATGACAAGCTGGTCATTTCCATTACAACCTACCAAAAGTCCTCCCTGCATGCTCACTGGTCCAGGTAGGGCATCGGCGTTTCAACCAATAGGAAGGCTGATGTTTGTTTAGAATTCAGGTTATTTTAATGTTATTTACTGCCTATTGGATTGGGAAATGGTATAGAGACAAAAATATCAAAATTGCTGTTTAGATCACAGAGAGTATTTCCGCTTCTACACATTCTTTGGATTGGCCTATTCATGGCATAATTGGTAGCATAAAATTCTATATAAAATAGATCTTGAGACCTCGTGTATCTGGAAAAACAAGAAAATTAATTCTACCGAGCAAATCTGGTGTTATCATTTGACCAGTAAAAATTTTATCCAAGACACTTAAATCTAAATAAATTCTCCTACTTTCTAAAGACGGCAACTGCAACAAAGTCAAGATGTCTGCATAATTTATTTCATCTGATGGAATACCTAGCATGTATACTGAGTTGTATGCAATAAATCTAAGGAACTTTTTTTGAACTTTCTTGATCCGCTCTTTGTAACAAATAGTGAGGTGACCAAACATTATAACCATATTCTAGTGAGGATATGATAACTGAACAATAAGGAGACTTGAAACAGTTTACATCATCAAAATCTGGAACACTCCTTTTTATATATTCTAGCAGTTTTAGAGACTTATTGGTTACAAATTCAATATGCTCTTCAAAGCACAACCTTTATAGGGTCGAAAATTATGTCTAGATCCTTTGTTGAAGTTACATTTTCCAGATCTTCAGAATCTAACTTATAGTTAAATATTATAGGATTTTTATTTCTATAATACCTCATTGTTTTACATTCATTTATATTTAACTAGCTTATGACCCGCTGCGTTGCTGGCGTGGAAATACGTCTTGAAACATTTACTGTTGGTTTTCTAAAAGTTTTTTATTTTTTTTTATCTGATATAAGGGGGAGAGGGTAGTAAAAAAATTATAAAACTAATACCGAAGGCTTTTTTAGATTTCGTGTTTTATTTCCTTCAGCTTGATACCAACCACACAACCGAGCACAACCTATATTCTCGGAGAAACCAATTTTTCATGAAGATGGGGGGACATAGGGGGGTGATAAGAAGATAATAATAGAAAAACAAAAAACAAATACGAAACACTTTTTTAGATTCCATGCTTTATTTCCTTCAATTTGATACCCATATTTTTGGAACTCAATTTTTTTTATGATGATGGGGGATATAGGGGGGTAATAGGGGAGGTAATAGAAAAACGTTGCAACACGGGTCCTATTATTTTATTAGTAGAGCCCACATATCAATTTTTAAGCATCTGTAACTTTTCGCTTATGAGATGAAGAAATTCCCTTCACTCCTTTTCGAAATCAAATTACCCCTACTTATTTCTCCGCCCCCAGTTAAAATTTCAAAAAACTCTGAAATACGTGTTCACTTATTTTGCTGGTAGAATCTTTAGGCCAATTTTCAGATCTTTGCGGCTTCTCATTTCGGAGGTACAGAAATCCTCTTTAATATCTCAACCTCTATTTTAACCCCCTTGGGGATGAAATTTTCAAAATTCCTTTTTTAGCGAGAGCCTACCCTACATCATAAACCCAATACGTCCTCCAAGTTTCATAACTGTAGGTCAAGTAGTTTGAACTGTGCGTTTAGTTGATGACTACCATTCTTTTATTAGTATAGATGAAAGACTATTTACGTCATTACTCCATGTATACAACCTGTCAAGATCATTCTGAAGCAGATAACAGTTATCAATATTAGATATAGTGTGGCATACCTTCAAGTCATCTGCATAAAATAAAAACTTACTTTCCACAAAACAATTATTTATATCGGGTCTTCAAAAAAAAAAACAATCAAAGATTGCTATGGTTTTTTAAACGTACGTCTTAGCAATATTTTTCTTTAATTTTGACAATATCAGTCAATGAAATTTAATGTCAAAAATCCTGACCAATAAACAAGCAATAATACGACGTACGTTTTCGTAACCAAAGCAATCTTCGATTGTTTTTTTTTTGAAGACCCGATATCATTAACAAAACAGTTAAAAAATACTGGTGATAGGTGTCGGTGTCCACCTTGTGGTAACAATTTCAATTCTAGCCAATAAATAGCATAGCATAGCATAGCATAGCATAGCATAGCATAGCATAGCATAGCATAGCATAGCATAGCAGAAAACTCCCTAACCATAATAAATCCTGGAAGCTTGAAGTACCTCTGACTGCTTGAAGTATTTTTCAGATCCTTTCAAAGCTGAAAAGATGTTTTTCCTACGAGCGTGCGCAAAGTAGTACTTTTCCGCACGCATTTCCGGGCTCAAAGTTACACTTTTCCGCACTCAGTGCGGATACAGGCCTTATCCGCACTGAGTGCCGAAAAGTAATTATAATTGTCAAGCAACAATAAGTGCACCTGTCGACTTTGACACATGATGACAAATTTTTCCTCTATTTCTATATCAGCCAACATCTATACAAACACCAATTATAAATTAACTTTGACCCATCAGATTTGTTCTCTATTTATATGCAAAAATCTATAAACTTTCTCATCAAATTTAAACGCTTTAAGATGAACAGCTCTGACGAGGATTTTCTGTTATTTGTTTCTGTTATGTAATTTTTTGATAAATGCATAGGTTCCTTTCAAGTTAATTAAAAATAATTAAACAAATTATCGTTTTTTTTTAAATTTTTGTTATTATCTACCTGATATGAAGCTCGTAGGAAAAATGTTGTTCCTAACACGTGCGCAAAGTGTCTTTTCCGCACGCAAACACGTATCCGAACTCCGCTTCGCGTCGTTCGTATAACTGTGTTTGCGTGCGGAAAAGTAACACTTTGCGCACTTGTTAGGAAAATAACTATTTCCTACAGCCGTGCGGAAAAATCGATTTTCCGCAATGATATGCGTGCGGAAAATGAGTTTTCCTGCACGGTGCGGTAAATTTTTTTTTTTGACATATCAGTGCGGAAAAAGTTTTTCCGCACGGCTGTCAGTGCGGAAAAATTTTTATTTACAATCATACATGTAATGTTGACTTTACTGACTTTTAAAAAATTCGAAAATGTCACTTTTTTGACTTTTTCTTTCGGCCCACGGGTCGAAAGTAAATGAAATTGTCAATTATTGTATTTTTTAGTTTTAATTCAAATAAAAAATTCAAAATTCGAATGATTGTAAATAAAATAGTATACATACCTCGGTGAAAAGTTTCATTACTGTCTCGAGATTTTAGTTAGACCTCGGCTGTGCCTCGGTCTAACTAAAATCTCTTGACAGTAATGAAACACTTTCCACCTCGGTATGTAATATTACCGCACTGATATGTCAAAAAAAAAAGAAAAATTTTACATTTTTACGCCTGTAGGAAAAATATTGTACCTAACACTTGCGGAAAATATTTTTCCGCACTCGGCTGCATCCAGTGGCGTATTTACCCTAGGGCCATGGGGGCCATGGCCCGGGGCGGTAGGACTGCAAGGGGCGGCACAAGACCAAGTGCTTAGGAATGCTATCAAATTACCAACAAAGCAAAAAAAGAAAACAAAACTAAAACTTATTATTTAATTGATGAGATTACAAGAAATCCGGGGATCCGGCGACCGTCCGATCTGATCACCCGATGAAAAAATAATTATCTTCGTTCCTGTATAAGCGAAGACCGTATGAACAGCTGACTGAAATACCGCGCGAACTAACACGTCATTCGTTATTGAGGAGGCAGGCAGAGAACCGTGAAGATAAATATTCTGTGTTTTATTGAACATCCCTTATCTCGATATCAGGTGGAGAAAACAGTGAATTGCACAGTGTCAATAGGTGTGTTTTCACAAGAGTCTCTGACAGTTTGCAAACTATGACAAGCACATCACCTATAATTATGTTTTCAATGCCTTTGGTCCAAGATAAATCGGTAACTTCGCTGAGCGATTGTTTCTGACAGGTTGCAAACTGTCAGTGACTCTTGAGAGATCAGACCTATCATTGGACGAATGCGTCAGCCAATTTGTGCATCGCAAAAAAATAAGTACAGGGTCTTTCCCTACATATTGACCTCTCCTTTACAAGGGTTATGTAAAGAGATATCAAAAAATTTTAAATACAAAAGTTTTGGGATTTTACCTGAAATTTTTGAATCCGATGTCAAAAACTTTTTTGTTTTTTTAGAAATGTCAAATTTTGACGGATGTTAGTTTTTTCTTATGGAACACCCTATAAGATAATTTATTGGTAATAACATATGTATAAAACACATTTTTACAAGTCAAGACAAAAGTACAGTTAGGTAAATGTGAGGGTGAATGTCGGAAAATTTCTCAACATTACCCAAGTATTATATATAGTATATTTATACGTTCACAATTATAGTTATTAGGGACATAAAGCTACTTGAAATAATTCGCCGGTATCGGTATCGGTATCCGTAACGCAACTAGATACGTTGACAAGCGAAAAGGCTGTCAAAGCGCTCCCTGTTCCGGTAAACGTAAACGCATCTCATAACTTAGTAATTTTCGTGTCAAAACTCGGGCGTTTTTATATAAAATTGTTATTTTTTTTGCGATAGAGAAGCACTAAACACACAAGAAACTCAAGAAAGTATAAACTAAATAAATTAAATCAACCCGGAAAAAAAGTGAGGTTATATTCATTTAAAATTTGACACATGCGTCAGGAATGTCAAGATACGTTACCGATACGGATACCGCGAGAGGGCCGTAACGTTACGTTGTACGTACGGTATCTCGGCGTCCGTATCGCTTCTGCACATGCGCAGTACGATACCGATACGGGTACCGAGCAAAAAATACGGAAGCTTTATGTCCCTATTATTATTATATTTTCACTAATAGCTAACAATTGATATTACATAATCCATCTTTACACACATGTTAAAATGACAACTTCTAATCTAAACATCTAAATAATAAAATAGAATACATGGTCATGGTCACACAAAAAATATAACAAAAATGGTTACATAATAAAATAGAAAACATATGGTTACATATTAAAATCAGAAGCAAAATACTCCTCATATGAGTAGAAAGCATTTTTTATCAAAAAAGTCTTTACTCTCACCTTGAACTGGCTGATGCCGAGAATTCTTATATTTGGTGGTAATAAATTAAAAAATTTTATTGCGAGATACCTGGTGCCATTTCTAGTTCTCCCAAGTCGGCCAAAGCCCGGAAAAAGTTTGTCATTATTTCTGGTAGGATAATTATGTTGATCCAGGTGCAATTTATAAAGATGGACATTTTGCTTTACATACAACAGACACTCCAACACATAGATGCATGGCAAAGTGAGAATATTCAAAGTCACAAAATACTGGCGACAATCCTCTCCGTAGCCCAAGCCACATATAATACGGACACATTTACGCTGATGTCCAAAAGCCTTATCTATATGACATGAATGACCCCATGATAAAATGGCATAAGACAAGTTTGAGTGAAAATATCCATGATATGCCATCAGAACAGTTCGCCTGGAGGTGACCTTCACCAGATTACGAAACAAGAACAGATATTTAGACAACTTCCTAGATAAATGGACTATATGATTTTCCCAAGTCAGGCCCGGATCCAGATAAACCCCAAGAAATTTAACCTCCTCAACACAGTCTGCTAAAAGTGGGTGGTGAGTTTGTGTGTTTCTCAGCGTGAAATTCATCGACTGCGATTTGGAGTCATTGAGGGATAGTTTGTTGGATAGGAACCATTCCATAAGTTTACTCTCAGTATTCTCAAGACCCCGGTCATGTATTTCAGATGGATGATAGCTCTGGTAATAAGTAGTATCGTCGGCAAACAAAACAGTACCAGCTGTGTTCTGGGTGGAAGCAAGATCATTTATGTACACAAGAAATAATATGGGTCCCAGTACTGAACCCTGTGGTACTCCATACTTCAGGGACAGCTTAGATGAACAATCCTGGTTTATAGAAACATATTGCGATCTGTTTGAGAGGTATGATTTTACTAACAATACCGCACTGTTATGAAAATTATAGTAGTTTAGTTTTTCTAAGAGAATACTATGTGTTACACAATCGAACGCCTTAGTAAGATCCAAAAATGAGGCATAGGTATCCAAGAAACTTTCAAACCCCCCCAAGATATTGTTTGTAAGATGATTAATTGCCAAACTTGTTGTTTTATTCTTTCGAAATCCGAACTGACTTACAGCAAAAATGTTATTGGCTTCAAAATGCTCACTTATTTGATCCCTCATAATGCGCTCAAACACTTTGGACAAAATTGGCAGAAGGGATATTGGACGATAGTTGGTATGATCATCTACTGAGCCTTTTCCTTTATATAACGGAACCACCTTTGCCATTTTAAAAACTACTGGAAATATAGAATTGGCCAAGGATTCATTTATTAGTTTCGTCAAGGGAATAACAATCAAATTTTTCAAGGTTTTTATTACCTTTGTATTAATATCATTACAATCTTTGCTACTGCTATTTTTCAATGCTGAAATTGCATCTCTGACTTCATTATAGCTAACTGGTTTGAAGCAAAATTGTGGGATGTTTTCAAGTGATACAAAGTGTTCATTAAAAGTAGTTGGCGGATTTTCAAGACCATTAATTACATTTTCGGCAATTGAACAAAAAAAATTGTTGAAACTATTAGCATTAAGGGAAGTAGTAGGTCTTACTCGATTTTGGGATTTGTTTTGAATTACATTCCACATTGCGCGTTGGGCATTACTTGAGTTTTTTATAAAATTATCATTCGCCTTTATTTTAGCTGCTTTAATTGCTTTTCGATAGTCTTTTCTATGCTCAGACAAGCGTTCTTTTGTCATTAAATTAGTATCCATTTTATTCAAAGATATAAAGAAGTTTAGCCTTTCACGCATCTCTCTCAGGTTGTTATCAAACCAATTTAATTGTTTTTTATGTTGATTTATACTGATAAATTTAGATTTTTGTGGAAAGGAGGTCAGCATAGCATTAGATATTAGGTCAATAGCCTTTCAAATTTTTCATCTGTGCTGAGAGCATCATTATTTACAAAATCAAAACCATCTGTTTCAAGTCTATTGTACAGAGCAAAGAGTCCACAATCTGTGATTGGCCTGTAATTAATTCTAAGATTTATTTTTTTACTAAATTGTTTGCATTTAAATAATATGCCCATGTGATCTGAGACATGGGTCAGATCAACTGGTTCTGATGAGGTCAAGAGGCAATCAATGTTTGTGAAAACATTGTCAAGACACCTGTTCACACGTGTATTGAACTTCACAGTTTTGTTAAGACCAAATGCTCTGAACAAATTGCAAAGACTCAAAACCCTAGCGTCCCTCTCATTGAAATGCACATTAAAGTCACCTGTAACAATCATAGGATGATGGTTGCTCAGCCTCTCCAGAATCCGAGACAGAACCTCAAGAAACCTGTCAAAATTACCACTAGGAGATCGATACAATGTGACAACCTGCACATCAAACTTCCTCAACAATATCCCTGAGACTTCACAATGCTTTTCTTCAGACAAGTTTTCAAGACCTAAAGAAGAAGATATTAAATTGTTATTCACATAAATACATGTTCCACCTCCGGACCCCGCGGACCTGCAAAAACCAGAGATGGCTGTATAGTTCCTGATAGGAATTTTGTCCAATTCCCCCGGCACCAGCCAATGCTCATTCAAGCAAAGACAGTCAGCCAAAGTTTCATTGAGAAGTACTTCATAATCTAAAAACTTATTTCTAAACGATTGAACATTGTAATGGATTATTTTTAAAACATTATTACCAACTCTAGTGCATGATTTGTCTTGTACGAGTTTTGAACCCTGAACTTCTACCTCTATGCGCCCCTGTTTGGGGCCATCGGGCGTTGGACATGGAGAAAATGGTTTATCCTTGTTTCAAGGGGCCATAGTTCTGCAGACATAGTCCGAGAGCCAGCGCCAAAAAAGTGCAAGAGTTTCATGAAAGCTGAAAATGTAATATAAGCTTGTATTTGTGATGCATATAACTATACTCGAGTCAGCAAGTGAGGTAGCGGGACAAGCTACGCCCACGCACCTTTGAATGTGTAAAAAATTAATCGCGATGAAAGAGTTTCATGACAGCTGAAAATCTCTCAATCCATTGTTTATTTGATAAAAAACATGACGGACATGGTCAGATGGCATTATGTTAGGACAACTAGAGTCAGCATGCCTATATACAGGGTGTCCCACGGTGGATGGCGTATTAGACGTTTATGGAGAACTAAAAAGCGGATCATTTTGAAAATTTGGCAACCGGGATAAACGACCATGATCTACACTTTAAAAATATTTTTGACCATGCGGTGTTGCCGCTTCTACTCTAAACTAGTGGCAACATCACTATTTTAAATGGAACACCCCGTATTAAATTGCATATTTGGATTCTACGTAAAATTCTGAGCAGATTTCATGTGATATACCCTATACCTAAGTTCAACTGTTTTGGAAATATTGACAGTTGAAAATTGACTTTTTGCAACTTTGACAGGCTGTAGAACCGGAACGGTTAATTTTAGAGGAAAACCGATTTTACATTCCTATCTTAGATTTTTATAAACTATCATTTGACACCATCTTTGAATTAAATCCATGATTAAAAATTTCAGTTAAATTTAATCTCCGGTTAAGTTCAAAGTTGGTGTCAAATGATAGTTTATCAAAATCTAAGATAGGAATGTGAAATCGGTTTTCCTCTAAAATTAACCAATTAGGTTTCACAGTCTGTCAAAGTTGCAAAAAGTCAATTTTCAACTGTCAATATTTCCAAAACAGTTGAACTTAGGTATAGGGTATATCACATGAAATCTGCTCAGAATTTTACGTAGAATCCAAATATGCAATTTAATACGGGGTGTTCCATTTAAAATAGTGATGTTGCCACTAGTTTAGAGTAGAAGCGGCAACACCGCATGGTCAAAGATATTTTTAAAGTGTAGATCATGGTCGTTTATCCCGGTTGCCAAATTTTCAAAATGATCCGCTTTTTAGTTCTCCATAAACGTCTAATACGCCATCCACCGTGGAACACCCTGTATAGGCATGCTGACTCTAGTTGTCCTAACATAATGCTATCTGACCATGTCCGTCATGTTTTTTATCAAATAAACAATGGATTGAGAGATTTTCAGCTGTCATGAAACTCTTTCATCGCGATTAATTTTTTACACATTCAGGTGCGTGGGCGTAGCTTGTCCCGCTACCTCACTTGCTGACTCGAGTATAGTTATATACATCACAATTACAAGCTTATATTAAATTTTCAGCTTTCATGAAACTCTTGCACTTTTTTGGCGCTGGCTCTCCGACTAACATGACAGCATCATCATTTTTCTTGGGGATGCCAAGTTTAAACGAACTGTAGTCACGATCTCTCCTGGTTGCCATTTTTTCACAAGTGCAGTCCTCATCCAATTGATATTTTTTTAGGTACTCCATTATGTCTTCCACCGTTGTTTCGGGGGCAAAGCCAGAAACAAAAATCCAAGCTTTATCAATCTTCTTCACTATTTTCAGCATATTATCTGTGTTTGCTCCTTTCTTTGGATTTGGTCTATTGACATGAGACTTTTTTTTGTAAGAAACTACTTTAAAGCCTTCATTGTCTTGATCTTTGTTTTTATCTTCACCAGGATTTACCTCATTAATTGGAATTTTGCTGGAAATGTTGGAATCATTCTTTGTTTTTGTTATTATTTCAACCATGACATTTTTGACATTTGCGTTTTCTTTTTGAGACTGCGGATTTTTGGGTTTCTGCGGTTTTTGTTGATTCCGCTTGCTTGGCACTATGACATTTTCAGAAGATCCGTCAGTCTGCTTGGCTTTAACCTCACTTTCTGTCGACATTAGCGTGTTTGGTGAAAAAGGCGGGAGATTTGATATTTTTCTAACCTCAAATTCCGCATTGTTTAATTTTTCTTGAAGAATCACATGATTTTCCTTCAATAGCATATTGTTTTCCATCAGAAGTTGATTTTTTTCTTCCAGATTTTTGATGATCATTTGATAAAGGCACTTTTCGCTGTCCCAAAAATCATCACAGGCATAGGAGGGCACATGCCGGCAGGACGCCAGTTTTTGAGTGGCTGCTTGTATTAAACAGGATGGGTGGAACTGTTTTAAACATTTTCCACATTGCACAGCGCTTGAGACACTTTTGCTGCAGTGTACACACGTTAATTTAATTTTATCTTCACGTTTTTCGCGTAATTTTTCGGAGCTGCTTTCAATGACATCCACAACCGGCGCCATCTTTTTCTGATACTACCCTATGACTTCTACTACACTATATGACTTCATAGTTGAAAAGCATCGATTTTTCTGATTTCAAATATATATGGTTTAACTACTTTTAATCGAGCCGTTTTGGAAATATCGGGCTCTAAACTTCAAGAAAATAATACATTGAAATACATCAGCTCTGTTTCAACCGACATGAGAACCCTTCTAGAACGGTAATTTCTAGTCGATCAAATCATTTGTCAATTAGGATAAACGTTCAACTTATTGAAAAATAGGTGGGCAACTGGAAATTTCCGTTCTAAAATGGTTCTTATGTTGGTTGGAAGGAACAGAGCTGATGTGTTTCAATCAGAGCTGGGCAAAGCCCTCAGTAAAAGGGCTTGAAGCACTAAGCCCTAAGCCCTCTATCAAAGTGCTTCAATTTCAAGCACAAATTCCTTTTTATTTTCAAAAGTGCTTCACAAGCACAAAGCCCTCAAAGTGCTTTGGGCTTGACAAGCACAAAGCCCTCAAAGTGATTTGAAAAGTGCTGAAGCACATCACAAGTGCTTGGGGTGCCTTGAAAAGGGCTTCAAGCTCTTTAAATGTGCTTCAAGCTCTTTAAATGTGCTTGAAGCTCTTTATATGTGCCTAAAGCACTTTGAATTTGTAATAAAATTCTCAAAGTGGCATAAGCTACCGCGTACACTCATCACACAGAATTGGTATAGTAGAGACGAACTTTACATTTCACAGAGTAGCAGTAGTATGTTTTTTTTTTTGAGATGTAGTTCTGGGGTACTACATGGTAATTCAATTTTAAGGTTTTCAAAATGTTCAATGGGGAAAAGTGGAAAAAATCCAGTGATAAAGTTAAATAGGTTACCAATATAAATTAATTATTTATTTGAATAATAAGTTCATTCATTTTTTTTTTAAATTCCATTCTAAGCTGAAACCCAAAACCTCCATTGTTAAGAGAGAAAAGACATAAGACGGTTCAAGTTCAAATAATAGAAAAAAAAATTAAGGGACAAAACTCGATCGAAAATTTTCAAGTGGGGGATAGGTTGAGTGATGGTCAATTCAAATTCCTTTCAAAGTGCTTCAAGCCCTTTTAAAGTGCTTCAAGCCCTTTCAAAGTGCTTCAAGCTCCCAAAAGTGCTTCAAGCCCTCTTAAAGTGCTTCAAGCCCTTTCAAAGGGCTTCAAGCTCCCAAAAGTGCTTCAAGCCCTCTAAAAGTAATTGAAGCTCATTGAAAGGGCTT
Organism: Ceutorhynchus assimilis; assembly: GCA_917834065.1. Lineage (NCBI taxonomy): Eukaryota > Metazoa > Arthropoda > Insecta > Coleoptera > Curculionidae > Ceutorhynchus > Ceutorhynchus assimilis. The sequence goes on along the minus strand of CAKJTU040000001.1, from coordinate 976,263 downwards.
GAATTACTTTTTTCAATTACAAATTACCAAGCACTTTTCTAAAGTAATTGACTTTGCAAGCCCCAATTACAAATCTATAAAAGGGCTTGAAGCACAGGGCTTTCAAGCCCTCAAAGTGCTTCAAGCACTTTCGCAAGCACAAAGCACTCAAGCCCTGCGCAGCTCTGGTTTCAATCAATTCAATCTATTATTTTCTTGAAGTTTAGACCTTGATATTTCCAAAACGGCTTAATTAAAAGCAGTTAAACCATATATATTTCAAATTAGAAAATTTAACTCTTCACAACTAAGAAAAAACTAACCATCTGTCAAAATTTGACATTTTTAAAAAAGCAAAGAAGTTTTGACATCAGATTCAAAAATTTCAGGTAAAACACCGTACAAATAGGAAATTCCTAACCTAATTTCATTTGTGTGTTCAAGAAGCGACATACGTTTAGTCACTAGAACAACTGGTACTTCTAAATAGGTATTAAAAATTCTATATATCCTATTCGCAATCCGTAGTCCAAAGGTAAAGGTAAATTTATCACCTTTCCCTATCAAATAGCACTGAAAGGTGATAAATTTTACCTTTACCTTCGGACATCGGATTGTGAATAGATAATATTTACAATTTTTTTATATCTTTTCACATAACCCCTGTAGTGGGGGGGTCAATATATAGGGAGACCCTGTACATAATAAAATATTTAAAAAATAATTATTTTTTTTCGTTTGATCTTTTTTAATTTTTTTTTTTTTGGTAAATTAGGGCGGCAAACCTTAAAGGCCCAGGGCGCCAAATTTTAAAATACGCCACTGGCTGCATCACCGAACTCCGCTACGCGTCGTTCGGTGAACGGCAGCCGCGTGCGGAAAAATTCATTTTCCGCACTTGTTAGGTAAATAGCTATTTCCGCAAACGTAAAAAAATTACGACTTTTTTAACCTCAATTCTTAATGTTGAAGTTTGACTTCACAGACGTCATTTTTTTATTTTTTTTTGTAACTTTTTTGTCCGGCCGTTTCGTGAGCGTACAAAAATAGTAATAGTAATTTGTTTTACTAGGCAGAAAAGTACAAGATTTAATGCCACGGCTACTGTTTCATAGCCGAGGCTAGGAAACCAGCCGAGGCATTAAATCTACTTTTCTGCCATGTAAAACATAATTTTTTCTCCGAATGTTCAAATTCACACATGGACATCTTTTTTATATTTGTCAGCAAACAGGAAAATCGAAATCAGCTAACCTAACCGAAATCACCTAACTAACCGAAATTACCTAACTAACCGAAAACACCTCAGGTGTGTTAAAGGCAATGAACTATAGCTAAAAACTGGAATGCGCACACGTTGCAATATCTGCCAAAAAAATGTAGCCATGAAAGACAGATGCCACAAAGGGGAATGTTGTTTTTTTCTGTTGCTCGCTGACATATGACGTTTTCGAAAGTTTTGTCATATTTCCCTTCACAGGTTTCATCAATTGGAATACGTGTTGGAAGCAATTTTCGCCATTTAACATAATGAGTGCGACAAAAACAGGTATCCCCTCCGCAGCAGCCGCACTAGGCTTCAAGTTCGTCCTTATGTGTTAGCATTCCAGTTTTTGGTTATAGTTCATTGGTTAAAGGATAGCCGAGCCCTGCTGTCATCGAGCCCTGCTGTCACGGTAAAAAGTAAAAGTCAATAGCTGGCCGTACCGATTATTGCTTAGCAACCATAGAGAAATATAATAGTAGTAAACTACGAGAGACGTTTGTTTAATGTAACAATCTGGAAGTGTGTTTGTGCACATACCCGTAGCGTATTTCGCATGGTGTGGCAGATTATTGAACTAATTACTTCGATCGTTTCTGACAACTCGGTTTAATTTGTCTTTGTCAGCAACTTGCCCGAAAATGTTCTATCTTTTTTTAACACATATAAAATACAAAATTGTCAAAATTTGACAAATTATTGAATCGTCTATGATTGAATCCGAAGACCATCAATCAAAAACTGAATGCTCATTGCTCATCATCATAACTTAAAATTTCTTCTATTATTTATATTAGAGAAATGAGAAAACATTCTGTGATCATAAATATTAATTAATTAGACAAAACCGACACCAATAATAGTGTGTTTTCGAATTTGCGATGATGCGAGATGCAGTAAAAAGGTAAACACAAAAATTATAATACAAACATTTTTAGTTACTGTATATTTATAAAATTGGAATAAAATAATAAGTTTGTTTAAAGATATCTCAATTTTTGTATTGTTCAATTATCTCCTTGACCCCCTTAAGGAATCTCATTGCATCTAATTTGAATTTTTTAAAAATAAGTTCTGTTATCGTTCTAAACAGTTGCTCGGTACATTTTAGCAAGTTTTTTCAACAAATGTTTTGCTTTGCAATTAACTGTTTTGAGCGTTTACAGTACTTTATTTTTAATAAATCTTAAATAAAATCAATGTTAATAATTTAATTATTCAAAAAAGCCGCCTTTTCACTGTCGGTAAAGAAGAAACCTGCATTTAAACAATGTTCACTCTTTTATTGCTGTCCGTAGCCACCAGAGGCGCTAACGTCGACATTGTGCCAGTTAAGTACAGGGGAATGACTTCTCTCGTAGTTTACTACTATTATATTTCTCTATGTTAGCAACTTTGTTTTATTTACGGGCTATTGTTTTGTTGTAAAAAAAATAGTATTATTATCTGTGCAATAAAGTTAATAAAGTTATTATCAGAAGTGGGATCGACTCTTGTCCATTGGATTGCTCGTCGGAAGTTCAAAAGTGATTTTTTCCCCAGACGCGGGTCCAAAAAATAAAAAGAAAAAATGGCAGAAGAAGGTGAAATCGTTAGTGATTGTGAAAACAGTGATTCTGAGCAGACAAAAACTCTGCCATTTGGTAAAAAGCGTCCTAGGGTTCAGTGGCAGGAAACACTCGTCAACTTAGTGGCCAACCAGCAGAAACAAATTGCTTAATTAACAAGTCAAACAAAGAGCGTGGCGTCACCGTTGCAGTCAACGCCTAGTGACTCAGGAATGGAGACCTCGAGTTCACAAGTGCCTTCTTTTGAGATCACGAGCTATGACCCTGATAAAAGTTCTTACCCAATCAATGAATGGCTTGAAGATTGTTCAACATTGAAAAAAGAACTCAAAGTCAGCGATATTTTAATGATCAGCAAAGCTGGCAATGCTTTGAAGCATCGGGGATACCATTATTATCGTGATTGGAGGCCCCTTTCAAGGACATGGGACAATTTCTGCAATGATCTTATTGTTGCATTTCCTGATCGTGAAACCCCTGGCACCCGTGCACATATCGCTGCAACCCTAAGTAGCCGAGACTGAATCATTATCTGATTATGGTAACCAAAAACTACGTTCAATTAACAGGTTTTATAATCAGCTACTATGGAATATTATTCTTAGCGTGGTTGAGTATGGATTGGAACACACCGAAGCCCGTTCGGCAATCCGTGTGCAAAAGCCAACATCCGAACGTGACTTATTAGTATTGCTCAGCGAGTTTGATGCCCGCCGTGCAAGATCGCTCAAGAATAGCGCCGAAAAACGAGGGGAACGAAGGATAAAAGAAAGATACGATCCAAAGGTCGTGCGTTTTGAACCATCGACTAGTAAATGCTTCAAATGCGGCCGGCTTGGACACCATCAAAGCAAATACCGATGGTCCAGAATCAGAAAAGTGCAGAGCCCGTTGAATCATTTCTTAAGAGTGCGTCAACCCCTACCAACGATAAGGCAAATGTTCCTGTGTGTGATTTCTGTAAGAAAATGGGCCACACTGACGTCAACTGTTGGCTGAAGCATGGGAAGCCTAAAAAAGCGTTGTTGATGAGGAAATGACGCCATCTGTCAACAACACCGATAGCTTCCGTTTTATGCGAAGAAAAAGCGCTTTCATTCACGTATCTCATCGACACAGGTGCTGAGCGGTCAATTATAAAACATTCCGTAGTTCTTGCCCTGGACGGTAAAATAAAACCAAATCGTGACGTATGTGCTTTCGTAGGATTCGGAAACCAAATCATTTATCCAGTCGGTGTTTGTGAGTTGATATTTGTTTTGTCTACAATAACATTAGAGATTAACTTTGCCGTGGTACCAGATAAAGTGATTCCGGGCGAGTTGGACATTATTATTGGCTGGGACATTATAAGTCGGCCTTTTGTGCAGATAGTGAAAGACAGTACCGGACTTGAGTTACAATATCAACAGTGCCCGATTCAAAAAGTTCTCGTTGGACAGTGTGCACCTGAAATTAAGGTTAATCTACCTAATTTAGGTTAAACTTGTACTTAAAGTTGTATGTAGAAAAGCTGTTGGTGAAATATAGGGCTAAAACGCCTGATCATATTTTAACTGGAAAAATGACAATCACTTTGAAAGACAGTACTCCAGTGGTATATCGTCCTCGCCGATTAGCATATCAGGAGCGGATTCAAGTCGCGAATATTATAAGTGAACTTTTAAAGGACAAAATAATTCGCGAAAGTCACTCAGAATATGCGAGCCCTATAGTGTTGGTAACGAAAAAAAATGGCCAACCGAGAATGTGCGTGGATTATCGTGATCTAAACAAAAAAGTGGTTAAGGAAAGATATCCCTTGCCACTTATACAGGACCAACTTAATGCCTTATGCCATGCAAGATACTTCACAACCTTAGATATGAGATCCGGCTTCCACCAAATGGAAATTGATGAGTCTTCCAGGCATATTACAGCTTTTGTAACGCCAGATGGACTATACGAGTGGAACAGAGTACCATTTGGTTACGTTAATTCACCAAGTACTTATCAACGAGCTATTGACAAGGCATTAGGAAATCTAAAAGGCAAAAAGGCTTTTGTTTACTTAGATGATGTATTGGTGCCATCGTCTACTATTTCAGAGGGACTGCAAAACTTGGAAGAAGTGCTAGATGCTCTAGCTACCTCAGGGTTTTCTTTGAATTATGACAAGTGTGTTTTCTTTGCCCAAGAGACAGAATATTTGGGAGTGAAACTGAGTCAAGGAAGAGTACGTCCGAGTACACGAAAAGTCCATGCATTAACACAAACCATTGCCCCTACAAATGTGAAAGGTGTCCGGCAATTTTTGGGGTTGGCAGGATATTTTCGCCGCTTCATCAAGGGTTTTTCTCAAGTGACAGCACCAAAAACATCCTTGTTAAAAAAAGATCAGCCGTTCAAATGGACACCTGAATGTGAGTCAGCAAGGCAATTCCTCATCAAGAAGCTAACTGATTCACCTGTGTTGCGTCTATATGACCCTGAGTTGCACTGTGAACTCCATACGGATGCTAGTTCTATAGGCCTAGGAGGTGCTCTGTTCCAAAAGGAGAATGGCATTCTACAGCCAGTTGCATATTACAGCAGACGCCCTACCGCCTGTGAAGCCCGCTATCATTCATATGATCTAGAAACACTGGCAATTGTCGAAGCAGTAGAACATTTCCGAGTGTACCTGTATGGAAAATATTTTACAGTGTTCACTGATTGCAATTCGGTGCGAGCAACCGCCTTAAAGAAGAATTTACACCCTCGTGTCGCGCGGTGGTGGGTGAAACTTCAAGACTATGACTTTTCCATAGAGTACCGCCCTGGCCATAAAATGCAACACATAGACTATTTAAGCCGAAATCCAGTGGATGATGATTCAAACGAGTTAAAAGTGTTGGCATTAAAGACGATAAACATAAACAAAATTGCCAATAAGGATACACTCCGAGAGTTTCAGCAAAGTGATACTTTTTGTAAACAAATATTTGATAATCCGGACTGTGACCCTGACCTTACTGTTGAGAAGAACATGATCGTAACCAAAACAAAACCTCAAAAATATTTTGTGCCCGTTGCAGCGCGATTGCTTACTATGACTCTATACCACGATGAGTCGTCACATCTCGGATGGGACAAGTGTATTCAGAAAATACGTGAAGATTTATATTGGCCGAAAATGGGTAAATGCCTTAAAAAGTACATCAATCATTGTAGAGCTTGCACATTGGGAAAATCACATACAGGACCCCGACGTGGATTTTGCCAAGGAAAAAAACCAGATGCTATCTTAGAAACCTGGCATATAGATCATGCTGGCCCATTGGTGAACTCTAATGGATGCACGCAAATCCTTGTCATGATTGATGCCTTTTCAAAACTATGTAGACTCCAGCCAATTCCGAGGAAAACATCTGAATGCTCTATTCAGGCGCTGTTGCCGGTTTTTGAAGAATTGGGCAGGCCCAAACGGATAGTGGCGGATAGGGCCGCTGCTTTTATTTCCACTATATTTCAAAACTTCATGAGTGAACAGAAAGTTGAATTACATCATATTGCAACTGGTGTACCCAGAGGCAATGCCCAGGTAGAACGCCTTATGCGAACCATGTTTAATCTGTTGCGAGCTACTCTGACTCACGAAAAAGAAATTGATTGGACGATTGCCCTACCAGCCATCAAGGACAATTTGAATCTTACGGTTCACTCGGTAACTGGCTACTCACCTGCTGTGTTGCATTTTGGCACAAACCCAAGGTTAGCAGCAACCCGGAAATTCTTAGGCGAACCACCAAATGATTCGTTGGTTGATCCAGAAGAAGCCATCGCAATAGCACAACAACGTGTGAAAAAAATTGGTGACCGTCAAGCTCAACGATTTAATGAAACCCGGCGTCGAGCCACCTTGTTTAAGCCAGGTGATGCCGTAGGCATTGAAGATTCACAATTCGCTGGTGGAGGAAAACTGAAGCCAAGATACAAGGGTCCTTACACTATTCAAAAGATCTTACCTCATCAAAGATATCAACTACACAAAAAGGGACAACGAACGACGGTAGCCGCACATGACCAATTAAGGCCATGGTCATCGCAGTAATTATAAAAAGGTGAGTAGCAATCCTATAGTCCGACAAATACCATTTTAAAGTCACGTGACACTGGTGGCAAAAAACGTATGTCCATTGATTATGTCGTTGATATCACCTACAAAAAGCTACTGGTGGTTAATTACTATTGAATTTTAATATATGTTCCCACTAGCATGTTAAAAACGCGTTTCTGAAGTAGTATTGACCAATCAGATAATAATTTTAATACTTGCAATTGTTGCGAGACTCACTTTTGTCGCATCTGCTGTCTGTTGTAATACATTCTGAACTTAAACTGGGTACCCGTTTTCTATTTGCTTCTTTTCGAGTTGGAAAAAGGTTAATTTAGTCAAAATTATTAGCTGTGTTTGTTCGTTGTATTATTTTCGAAAATAACTTTGACAAACTAATTGATGACAGTGACGGATTCTATTTCAGGTAAGAATATTATGAACAATAATTAGACAGCAATTTTTTTGTCAATTTTACTATCACCGCTGTTTGAGATGTATTCAACAAGGATAGAGAAAAATCACGTGACTTTAAAATGGTATTTGTTGGACTATACCTTACCTATTAAGTTCCTAAGTACCTATTCAAAACTAATTGTGTTTTGGTGGCGATCCCATCAATATCTGAAAAGCTTACTTTAATACTCCATTCTCCATATTTAGTGTAAAGGTGGCAATCCCACCAAAAGTACTTGAAATAATAATTAGTGGCAATCCCACTAAACTTTAGAAGATGGTTGGCAATCCCACCAAAAATACTTGACATAATATTTAGTGGCGATCCCACTAGTCCATCGAAAAAGATGGTTTCAATCCCACCAAAAACGATAATATTTAGTGGCAATCCCACTGAGTCCTTATTCTTGAAACAGGGGAACAGCGTTCCCAGGAGAACGAATGTTTCGTCTTTGTTACTTATGTTGTCATTTGCATAACATTGAGTAAGACTGAACACGCTTTCTCTTGGGAACATTGCTCCCCTGTTTCAAGAATAAGGACTCTGGTCTACTGAAATAAATGGTGGCAATCCCTCCAAAATTAATTGAAAAAGTGGCATTCCCACTAGCTTCTCACCATGGTTGGAACAATTATTATTGATTATTACTGGTGTTTCTATCCTATCAAAGTCTGCTGAAATGGTTCGCAATCCCACCAAGTTTCATTTAAGAGTGCGCTTCTCGATGCTGAAAAAATAGGTATTTCGCGTTTGCGACTATGCTGTTTTAATAAAAACAGTTGCATCTAGGGAATTCTAACAAAAACTGTTTTCAAGAAGCAGTCTTGCAAGCCTCACTACGTTCGGCTCGCAAACCTACTGCTTCAGCACAAAAAAGTGCTTCTACTCCGTATGCAACACGCTATTTTTTCTTCAAACGAATGGGGTAAGCTCGGGGGTAACTGAATGTTTAAGCGGTAGTAAAAGTACTAGCGGCACTAAAAGTACTTTTGCTGCCACTCCAGCGGCACTAAAAGTACTTCTACTGTCGCTGCGGTTGCCTAGCAGCATAGAAATTAAATTTCTACCACCTCGACAGGTGTTAACCCGCTGGATTTGCCTACCAGCATAGAAATTAAATTTCTAACATCTTGACAGGTGCTGACAAAGTGACGTTTTTTTGACGTTTGGAGAAAATAGTATATTGTTGTATTAGGAGTAGAAGCTTTACTTTTTTGTGAAGCAGTAGGTTTGCGAGCCGAACGTAGCAAGGCTTGCAATACTGCTGAAGCACAAAAATGTGCTTCTACTCCGTATGCAACACGCTATTTTTTCTCCAAACGAATGGGGTAAGATCGGGGTAACTGGATGGTTAAGCGGCAGTAAAAGTACGAGCGGCACTAAAAGTACTTTTGCTGCCGCTCCAGCGGCACTAAAAGTACTTCTACTGCCGCTGCGGTTGCCTAGCAGCATAGAAATTAAATTTCTACCCCCTCGTCAGGTGTTAACCCGCTAGGTTTGCCGACCAGCATAGAAATTAAATTTCTAACATCTTGACAGGTGCTGACAAAGTGACGTTTTTTTGACGTTTGGAGAAAAAAGTACTTTTTCTCCGAATGACAGTAAAAGCGGCCTTTTAATGACACTTGACAGGATCAAAAGTTGTATTTTTACTGCCTAGGCAGTAAAAGTAAAAGTGGACTTTTACTGCCTAGGCATCAAAAGTGACAGTGTCACAACGTTCCAGGTAATAATTTCACTCAATTTGGTATTTGAAATTGATGGTGACAATGACAAATGTCAAAATAATTTAATTATTTGGATAATAATAATGAATGAAATAAATATAATAACTTTATTAACTTTATTGCACAGATAATATAGTATATTATATACCTAGGTAGAGAAGTTGGTCATTATATACCGAAAGCTTTTATAAACCGAGGCGAGCAGCGCCGAGGTTTATAATGCTTGAGGTATATAATGACTTTCTCTACCGAGGAATATATAGAATTTTTTTTACTACTGCTAGTAGAAAATAAAAAAATTTGTTTAAAATATGTGTTCTAATTATTTTTTGTGAACGCCCTCTTGATAGTGCTGCCCTCTATCAACAGCTTATATAACTTCCTATGTACCTACAGAAACCTGTATTTTTTTTCAAATTGACGTATGAAATTGAAATTGAACCAATAGAAACATGACAATATCCTTGCGTCATGACGTCATTTTCATTATTGACCTAGGTATTTTTTCATTATTTTCATTATTAACCTAGGGAGAGAAATTCAATTTTTTCTTAGAAAAATAGATTGAATAATGTCTATTTCTCAGGTTAGTAGTAAAAAAACACTATTTTTTTACAACAAAACAATAGCTCGTAAATAAAACAAAGTTGCTAAGCAATAATCGGTACGGCCAGCTATTGACTTTTACTTTTTGCCGTGACAGCAGGGCTTGATGACAGCAGGGCTCGGCTATCCTTTAACACACCTGAGGTGTTTTCGGTTAGTTAGGTAATTTCGGTTAGTTAGGTGATTTCGGTTAGGTTAGGTGATTTCGATTTTCCTGTCTGCTAACACGGCCATCCTGTGAGGAAGCGTCCACGCGACTTGTTTATTGTTTCTTTATACCTAAAAAGAAATAAAGCAGCAGTATTTTTCATAACAAACAGACTCATGTTAATTAGTAACGTAAGTTATTGCAGATTCAAATGGTATTGCCAATAATCCTTTAGGAGTGCGCTTCTCGATGCTGAAAATAGCGAGTGCGCCTTTGCTATTTTAATAAAAACAGTTGCATCTAGAAAATTCTAACCGAAAACTTTTTTCAAGGATATGTTTATGTGCTTGTTTGACCAGTAAATTTTCTTTGATTTTTCTCATTTTATGGATTTTTTTTTCAAAAAATGAGAAAAATCAAAAAAAAATTACTGGTCAAGCAAACACAAAAGCTTCTACTCCTAATACAACAATATACTATTTTGTACGCTCACGGCAGGACAAAAAAGTGACGTCACAGAAATTTAACCTGGATTCTATCGTTTGAACACCGTTTGCGGAAAAAATCACATGTTTTATTCGGAGCAAAGCACATTTTGTGGCTCGACTAAAATTGTAACATTTAGTCTCACCCCAAAAAGTATCACTTTTACTCCTAATAAAACAATATACTATTTGCATCTAAGTGGGAATAAATTATAATTTTATTACTGAGCCTCAGATTCCCTTCCGATTGCAATCGATCCTACAGGCTGCAGATCCCTCGGACTACCTAGTTGAAGTATTTTTCAGAGGCGATTTATCAGGAATTTTTCAAGATATTCTGCATCTAAGTGGGATGATTATTTTGGTATTTTCCCTGAGAAGTTGAAACAAGCAATAGTCATCCCAATTTATAAAAATGGAGATACAAAAAAGTTTGAGAATTATAGACCAATCACTCTTATACCCTCATTTTCTAAAATCTTTGTAGCTGCAATGTGTAGTAGGCTCTTAGACTTTTTTTCATGTATAATCTGCTGAGCCAATCTCAGCACGGTTTTTTAAAAAACAGATCAATTGAAACTGCCATCTTTGAATTTATTGGAAGAATTTACAAAAATCTTGAAGAGAGCAAAAACACTTTTGGAATTGTCCAAAGCTTTTGACAGTCTGGATCACCAGATTCTTTTGGACAAGCTCAAAATATATGGAGTTGCATTGCAGGTTCTGCTTTGCACTGGTTGGAGTCATATCTGACGAATAGAACACAGATGGTAACTATTCAAAAGAATGGGAGGGTTGTTTGTTCTGAGAGCAAGGAGGTCACCAGGGACATCCCACAGGGAAGTGTTATTGGCCCTATTCTCTTTGTGTTCTATATGAACGATTTTTCGTCCTATATAACCAGCGTTCATGTAAAGACAGTCAATTTTGCTGATGACACAAATGCGAGTGTGACTGCAGATGACCTCTTACAACACGAGCAACTTTCTGTCTTGGTAAAGCCTAAAACTGGTTTAACAGTAATTTATTGCTGTTAAACACAGATAAAACCATCTTTATGAGTTTTCATACCCTTCAGTCAGCTAATAACCACGTAACAAGTTTAAATATCTCTTTCCAAATTGTAAGGCTTTCAGATAGAGTGAAATTTCTGGATATAGAAATAGTTCATCACCTAAAATGGAACAAACAAAATCAAGCTCTTTCTAAGAAACTTAGTAGCACCTGCTATTCTTTCCGTGTTCTAAAACAATTTCTAGACAGAAAATCGCTCCTATCGCTACTATGCCACTTTTTATTCTTTTGCGTGCTCTGGAATAATATTCTCGGGTAGAGCATGATACCGGATGTTGTGGTTCGCAGATGTTCCGGGCACGTTCTGTTAACGTTGTTATAATTCTACGTTTTTGCTTTGGATGGAGGTTTGAGAGTGCATGCAGGTACCTGTCTGTGTGTATAGGTTTTCGGTACACTGTGTGGCTTAGTTTCCTCCAGATTTCTGCCCCCCCCCCCCACTACAGCCACTCACACATAAATACAACTTACGGTCGGGAACGCGTCAGTCTGCTACCAGAATCGGACATGGAAGCACCTCTAAAGATGCATGCCACGCGTGCTAGCGAAACGTCAGGAAGAAATTCCAACTTACGACGGCCATTAAGCCCAAATGAGAACACTTTATCAACGAAGCATCGCATTTTTATTACATTACCTATTTTTTTCTCTCACATGTACCATCGTCACCAAAAGTAACTGGGACAGCAGCACATTAGCTCTTGTCCTATTGCATGAATTTTATTGTCAAATATTTGTCAAACTATGAATCAAATGCATTGAAATGAATAACAGTAGAATTAGTCCCAGGAGATTATTATGCATTATTTGTGTCCCAGATACTTTTGGTGACGATGGTACATATGAATTGAAAAGCATATTGTTTTGGCAGGAGATTTCAATGTACTAGTTGAAATTTATCAGGGGGATTCCATCGTTCTCCTTGAAACTGGCAGATTCCAACCGAAAGTCTTTGAATTTCAGTATCTCCGACCACTTAGGTCAAATTCTAAATTTTGAAACTGACATCAAGAAAATTTAATCGATCAAACAAATATTAGGACCTATAATAACAAAGCAAAACCTTTATAATTTCCATAAAAAAGCCTTCAATCAACAATGCAACAAAATACCTGGACTGTATTTTTGTCGTGTTGGAGCGCGCCAATATTTGAGTTGGCTTGCGCGGCAAGACAGTATCCATTAGGCGCGGCAGGCGTGGATGCCGCGCCAGCCATGTTCGATAGTTTGCCGCGCGTAATATATACGCAGCTTAATAGTATCATTCAAATTAATCAAATTCATGCATGTATTGTTGGGAAATGGACTAAGAAATGAAAGAACTTGTTAATTATCGATATTCAATATATTTATTATATCGAACACAGAGTGGAAAGCAGAGCGTGTGAACTCATAGAAATAACTATACGAACTGACTCAACATCAAGACAAAGAATTACAAAACCCTTTCTTAAGTAAACGATTCCTCATCTGTTTACCTTACATATATAAAACTATTATAAACACATTCAGTCATCCATAGCTGCGATATAAATTAGCAAAGTATAGGCTAATAATCAAAGTTTAATTTATTAATTTTTGTTTCACTGATATGAATATCAGTTTATCCAACACGCCACCTCAAAAATTTGATCAATTATACTAAAAGTGTAATACAACCTAAACCTAGTATAACATAAATAGGCCCGCTTTCCTTATGTGTGTCTTTTCTGGGGAAAATTACAATAACGGTCCAGCATTTGCTGCTCGGGATTAGGGAAAACCCAGAAAAACCTAATCAAACCATTTAACTTATTTACTAAGCCTAATTCCATTCTAATTTCTCAAATTTCACTTGCATCAATGGTTTGGTAAACATGTCTGCTAGTGGTTTATCTGTGGACAAATTAATATTTTATATTAATTACGATCAATTAAATATGATTTGATCTTTTGTGATTTGTTGGATTATTTGTAATACTTATTGAGGTCCATTGTTGTCCTCCTAGGTCATAATTGACTCTGATATCAATGTTTATGCATATTTTCTGCTAATGATTTTAACCAAAGAGCTTCTGTGACAGCTTTAAAAAGAAAGCCGCTACTGACAACTGCCTTTTTGTATTCCAACATATCACACAAATTTCAAACAGTATAAATAAATATCCTGTTGTGCTTTTTATATTGTTTATATCATGCATCTTCACCTTCTTAGTCAGGATTAATAGAATCACTCAAGAAATTAATATATTCACAACTAAAATATTGTGTCAACTTCACATTGATGTTACCCTTAAGATATCTAAGGACCCTTTTCAAATATTGCCAAAACTCTTTATTATTCTTGTTTTAATACCTGCTCAAAATATTAACAGTGGTACTTAAATCAGGCTTGATATACATAACATAATATACATTAAACAGACGATTAGATTCCGGCAAGGGCTATCATGTTTTTCTTCTGAATTTAAACCAATCAAATGCAGTTTACTAGGAAGTGGAGTGCTGACACAGCTGATGGCACAACAGTCATTCATATTAAATTTATGTAAAATATTTTCATGTACATTTGAACTGTACCTATATGAAAATTGATCAAGAGTAATTTTATTTTTGATTACCTTTTAATTTTAGTACCCAAAAATAGTTTACTGTCTTTCAAATAAAACATAGAACAGTTATTTGCCAAATACCTTTTGAAACTATTCAATGTATTATTATCTGCAGTGGCAAATACCATCTACAGAACTACATAAATAATTTTACATATTGCACCTTTGTCTAAGATATAAATACAGTGGTTAACTGATGAATTTTCAAACCCATTTTCTTTATGAACTTTTACTATTATTTCAAACTAACATCTTGTGGTTTGTTTTAGTTCATAGATACAAAGCCTTGCAAACTTGGTTAGGAGGTTTACTTGTCACACCTTGAGCCAGCCACCCTTCAGCCTTCAGAAACCTTCATAAAAATGGCTTCCTTCAATGTCCCATCCGGGATCCGGGAAAGCTGTTTTTACATCTATATGATGTTGATGTATTAAAAGAGTAAACTGATTAAAAAGGTTATTATAAACCAGAAACCTACGATTCTCGCCACCTGTGCAAAGGTTTCATTATAATCTACCAAGTAATGTTGACTAAAACCACGAGCAGCTAAGTAAGCTTTGTATCTAAATGGTTTTCCAATTTCATCATTTTCAATGGAAAATATCCTTTTACAATCCACTATATTTTTATATTCGGGTCTTGATACTAACGACCACGTTTTATTTACCAATAATGAGTGAATCAATACCTATCATTTGGCAAATCTGTTTTAATCACAGATTTACTATACTCATTATTTAGTTTAATGAGTTTATTAGGGTTAACATTTACCTACTTTCCTGGATTGTTATTCATCTGATTCAGCTATATCAGATTTATTAACCAAACCACCGATCTTGACCAACTGCCACTTTCAGGGGAAAGGTTTTATTAGACTATCCAGGATGCTGTCGAACTCAAATTAAAATGTCCGCCAAGAGGTACACAAACCCTTTGTTTGCTTGTCAAAGTTACGTGTTTTGGATAGGCTAATTAGCAAAGTGTTACATTCATTTTTGACACTTTTTCAGTTTAGTTCAATTTAGTTTATTAATAACTAAGGTAAAACGCTAGTTATTGACACTATAAGGGACATAATTACTCTTCAGCATTTTTTTTTTTTACCAAAACACTTAAGGTGTTTCTTATATTTTTATATTGATCTTTGGAGATTTTTTTATTAATTTATTATTAAACTTTCAATATAGTGACCTTATTTCCATTACTGTGATTTTTTTTTTTTATTTGATGTTTTCCATACCAGTGATTGACATGGATATTTTCCCAAAATTTAGTAATTGACACCCAGTTATTGACTACTACTTAGTATTAATTTATTTTCCAAAATCAGTTAAGAACTTTTCTCTTAAATTTAACTAATGCCATATAACAAAAAACTAACATGTAGGTATGTCTAAAAAATAGTATCAGATTATTGAGGGATTTCAAATTGTAAGGTGTGACAGCCATAATCGGCATACAGGTGGTGTAACATTTTTTATTAGGAATGACATTAAAATTTTAGAATGTAAGCGTTTTGTGTTGGATAAAAATTATTGGTTGCTACATGCTTCTATATTGGTACAGAAAGGGCAGCATGTTATTATCGGAATATACCGTTCACCAAGTGCAAGTACAGCAGAATTCTTAAAGAACTTTGAAAACTGGTGCTTGGAGAATGCAGACTTTAAGTACCCCTACACTAATTCTTGGGGATTTCAATATTAACTGGTTGCGGGCGGATACCTATAAGAGACAGTTAGAAATATGTATGATGGATTTGGGGTTTAATCAGTTGGTGAATCAAATCACTCACCCAAGTGATGCAGGGGGAAGTATTATTGACCTGGGATTTTGTAATAGCTACAATGTCAGCAGTCAGGTAGCTGATACCCCAAAAATATCTGATCATTATATAATAAAGTTTAGTTTAAATAATAAAAAGGCCTTCAGTGAGGAATGTAGTAAGAGCGTTGATTCTCGGGGTAAGCTAGATTTCGATGAAATTAATAGAAGATTGTCTCTGGAGAGGTGGAATTATATGCTCTGGGATATAGATGACAAGTATAGTCAGATTTTTTCAACGATAGTGCGAATATTGAATGAAGTTTCCCCAAAGAGGGAAATAGTTATAAAATCCAGATATAAAGAATGGTGGAATGAAAGAGTGTACGATGCTGTCCGATGTAGAGATGAAAGTTACAAAGATTACAAAAAAAAATAAAAACAACGAAAATAAAGCTATTTATAAACAAAACAGGAATAGAACTGTACAAGTAATATGTGAAGAGAAAAAGAGTCACTTTGAAAATAAAATCGATAATTGTAAAAATAATTCAAAAAAAATGTGGGAAACATTAAAACCGCTATTATCTAAAAACAAAAAAGACCATAATATCAAAGAGCTTGAAATTAACAATGAGATAATAAGCGAACCCCAATTATTGTGTAATAATCTCAATGACTATTATATTAATAGCATTCATGGGATTGTGTCTGAAATCGACGTAAATGGAGGAATTCAATGTATTGACCAAATACAAACACCGCCAGGAGGTTTAGCACGGTTTTATGCCAATAACTACAGATCAACTGAAGGAAATTGTTTTTCAATTGCCATGTAAAGGTAGTCCTGACGAGCTATCAGCGGACTTCATAAAAATGATATACGCAAGTATTGAATTCCCTCTGCTAAATTTAATCAACTATTCACTGGAAACAGGCACTATTCCATCACCCTTAAAAATTTCAACGGTTATTCCGATACCTAAAGTCCGCGATGTGAAAACTGCTAGTGAGCTGAGACCAATAAATATGCTAGCGACTTTTGAAAAAAATTATTGAGAAAGTTATTTATGATCAATTTATCGAATATATTTCAGAAAAGAAAATATTGTATGCAAACCAATCGGGTTTCAGACAAAATCATAGTTGCGAAACAGCCATACAAAATATTTTATATAATTGGAAGAACCAACTGGATAATGATGTTATGATTGGGGCGGTTTTTCTTGATTTTAAAAGGGCATTTGAGACTATCAACAGGTGTAGCTTGGTGCAAAAATTGCAAAAATATGGTATAGAAGGTGTAGCTCTAAAGTGGTTTCAGAACTATTTGCAGAATAGGAAACAGAACACATACATAAACAAGATCACTTCTCCAGAAATTTTAAACGATAATGGCGTACCACAGGGAAGTAAATTGGGGCCATTACTGTTTCTTATATATATTAATGATATTGTTAAGTGTATAACAAGCTGCCAGATCCATCTATTTGCAGATGACACTTTAATTTACTTCTGTTCTAGAGATTTGAAATTGGTGACTGATGCTATTAATGGAGACTTGGAGAATGTATTATCGTGGTGTAATGGAAATTTACTAAAATTAAACGCATCAAAAACAAAGTTTATGCTTATTGCTAATAATCAGCAATATAATATGGCAACTCCATTTAAAATTGCCATTGGAAGTGAAGATATTGAGATGGTTGAAGAGATCAAGTATTTGGGTGTTATAATTGACAGAAGGCTTCAATTTAAGGAACACATTAATTATATTACTAACAAAATAGCAAAAAACACGGGTGTCCTGACTAGAGTAGCACCTTTTCTATCAAAGTGGACTCGCATCATGGTGTATAATACCATTATTCTACCACATCTTACATACGCATCATCGGTGCTGTACATGATGAACAAAAACGGAAAAGATAGGCTGCAAAAGTTACAAAACAAAGCGATGCGAGTAATACTTCATTGTCCCAAGGACACAGCGGTTAGATCTATGCTACTGTCTCTAAACTGGTTATCCATCGAGAATTTTTTAAATTATCAAGCCATGACATTCATTTATAGAATAAAGAGTTCTGTAATGCCAATGTACTTGTCATCGAAACTGCTGTACAACCGTAACGTTCACGATCACAATACAAGATCTCAGAATGATTTGCATGTAGCAACCAAGAATAAAAAGAGCACTGAAAGGGCATTATTCCATAATGGCCTAATTAATTATAACAAACTACCAAATGATGTAAAAAGCAGCTCAACGCTTAATATATTTAAATCGAAACTGAAAAAATTATTAATCGACAATGGCCAATAGCTTGATGTGTGGCTGTTGGAGATACATAGAAAGGAATCGTTGAGTGCTTTATGTCTGAATGTGTACATATACCCTATTTGTAGCTTGTGTTCAGTGTGACAATGTACTATGTACTATTATTGAAATCTATGTTTACTTTCTATAGCTGTGCCTAAAATAATCTTAATTTAATTTCTTATTTTTATTTTATTTTATCAAATTTTATTAGACATAACAATGTATGATGACATGTATTGTATTGTGTGCTTTATGTATACATACACTGTGCAATTTATAGTTGTATATGAATATTATATTATGTACTCTATGTTTTGTAAATTAGCCGTACATGCTAAATAAAGACCTAATAATAATAATAATACATCTACAGGTTCTGGAAAAACATATTTTACCCTATCACCTGATACTATCATATTTGGGAAAGGCAATTTCTTAATAATCTGAGTAAAACTTATTACAGATACATCAGTTGCATTTAACTTAAATGTAGTTTTTTTATCATTACAACAAATCATTCCTACTACTTCAGCTTCAGAATTAATCAATATTTCTTGAACAACACAAGCAAAATTCTTCCACTTTTTCTTGCCAGGAAACTTAACTAATATATAGTCACCCCCTTGGATATTTTCTTTTTCAAGGACTATGTTTTCCTTTTCAGAACTCTTTAATTTAGTTATGTTTATTTCTTCATCACTGTTCAGTTCAAAACTTTCCTCATCACTTTCTCCACTTGATGCCCACTCTTCTGAAAGAGAATCTGAGTCACTTATATATTTCCTCCTTTTTGATCCTACTGGTTTTCTTTTTTGTAGACTTTTTGAAGTTTTCTTTCTTTTCTCACTGAATTTTTGTTTTGTCTCTGTATCTTTTTGCTTTTGGAGTGCCTTCTGTTCTCTCAAAATTAATCTTTCTTTTTTCTCTTCTATTTTTCTTTGTTTTTCATTTTCCTTTTTTCGATGGTATGCCTGCCATGCACTCGATGTCCCTACAGATGGAATTTTTTCTTTATTCTTCCTTTTCTTAGTATTAGGTTGTTCTTCAGGCCAAAAAAGTGCTTGCTTAAATGGAGAAGGAACTTCAAAAGGAAGTTTAGCTGTACTTGATTTTACTGCAGTTAACTTTTCAGGAGTTTCAGGATCTTGAAATAGGGAAACATTAAATGAAATATCAGAGGGTCCTGCCACTGGACTTTTTTCCCCATTATTTAAATGTATTTGTGTTACACTTAAATTATTTTCTTCTAAAGAAACCCCAGAGGAAGAAATTCCAGAGGGTCCAGGCATTGAATAGTTTTCTTCCTTATCATTTTTGTCTAAAGAAACCCCAGAGGAAGAAATTCCAGAGGGTCCAGGCATTGAATAGTTTTCTTCCTTATCATTTTTGTCTAAAGAAACCCCAGAGGAAGAAATTCCAGAGGGTCCAGGTATTGAATAATTTTCTTCCTCATCATTTTTGTCATTGATATCTAATAATTGACACCCCAGTCAATAACTGGATTTACTTGAAATAAAAACAAAAAACTTGAATTGGCAACATCGTCTTCACCTCAGGATCTTAATGCAAACTAAATCTTAAAAATATCTCACAAGTCAGTCTTGGACAGGGTGTCAATCACTGGTCTTGGTATACATATACAGGGTGTCCCAAAAAGATAACGACAAACTTTAAGGGGTAGTAGGGGACATCAAAACAAGCATTTTTGTTTATATAAACATATATCCGCAAATGAGTCATTTGGGCTGTAGAGCAAAAAAACTGTTTGGTATCTAGTTTTATTCTTCGCAATAATTAAATCACTATTTACTTATTAATTTTGCTTTTATAGCGAATAAATTAGGGTTTACAATAATTGTTCAACTCGCGAACTCTTTGGAATATTCCGCGAATAGCTTCTACATGGGTACAACTCGCCAGTATCCTTGCTATCAGATCTTCCTCATTACGAACAGGTGTTTCGTAGACTAAACTTTTCAGTCAATGACCCGACCGACGGTATAATCTTTGCACTGGAGTAAATGGTCAACAGTTTGAACAATTATTGTAAACCATAATTTATTTGATTATAAGGCAAAATTAATAAATAAACAGTGATTTAATTATTGCGAAGAATAAAAGTATCAAACAGTTTTTTTGCTCTACAGCCCAAATGGCTCATTTGCGGACATATGTTTATATAAACAAAAATGCTTGTTTTGATGTCCCCTACTACCCCTTAAAGTTTGTCGGTATCTTTTTGGGACACCCTGTATGCATTTCAGTCATTGACACTCATTTTTTCACAGTTTCCTTTTGTTAGGCTATGTTTTTACTCCTTATTTTGAATTTTTAGTTTATTTTATAGATCTGATTTCACTACCAATACCAGATATTTAAGAATTAAACTTTTTAAATTAAGGTTGAACAACTTACTCACCTTAAGAATCTGATTAAGCCACATATATCACTGTGCACACTTTGAAAACTTTAACACGTGTGTTGTTAACGCCGGGTCCGATAATTATGGCGGCCGATGCGGTGTTGCCAAACTGATAAAGGAAGAAGTTTATGAAGGAATTTAACACAAAACAAGGCACATTTCCTTAAAAACCAAGATTTTGTAGGAAGTGTCAATAACTAGCATTTTACCTTACTGATCTTGACAAATAATCAGAGGAAACAGCTTTATCATCAAAGTGTTTCACATTCACTTTTTCACAATCACTATTAACTACTAATATTGACTTACTCGAAACCCTGATTGAAAATCACTGAATAGTTTATTTCTATCTACCTATAAACTCAACAAGTTGCATATACACCATTTTCTCCAAAATTTTGTCAATAGTGCAAAACAAATTTATTGGATGCAATTCACTGGAGGATTTTAATTTAACTACTTTGGGAATCTTGATTATAGTGGAAGCTGAATGAATATCATTTGGCAGATCTGTTTCAACCACGGATTTACTATAATCATTCATTATATAGTTTGATAAGTTTGTGGGTTAACAGTTAGCTACTTTCTTGGATTGGTTGGTCATCTGATTTTGCTTTATCAGATTTATTAACCAGCAATCTTGGCAAACTGTCAAAGGAATCAGTTTCATCACCAAAGTGTTATGCATTCACTTTTTCAAACTTTTTTTTTTTTTTTTTTTTGAAAAATAACTTTATTTAAATTCTTAAATTACATAACAATTTATGATCTCGAATCAGTACAAAAGTATTGGTCTCGAGAGTCTCTTACTACGTTTAGCACAGTGTTAAAGTTGGCTTAGGAACATAATACAATATCACTTTTATAGTTACATATGGTTAACTAATGAGCTTTTAGATACAATTCTAACCTATACTTAAACCTATTAAACGGGACTATAATCTTAATGTCTTCTGGTAATTCATTGTATGCCCTAATTGCACTTGTTATTGGGTTGTATAGACCTATGTTTGTTCTACTCTGTGTTACATGCAATTGGTCATGGAACCTTGTATCATGAGTGTGAATCTCGTTTACATGCACAAGCTCTGTGTTGGATTTTTGCAAATTATTTAATATTTTATATATCAATTTAATTTGTTCTAATTTTAAAATTTGTTCCAACTTTGGAAGATTTAGTTCGTGATACAGAGTTTGTGTATGCGTCAAAATGTCATAGTTAAACAGAACTTTGAGTCTTTTATTCTGCAAGACTTGCATTTCATCAAAGGTGCTTTTTGTGCATGTACCCCAAATTGGTATAAGATATCTGAAGTGGGCAAGAAAAAATGTATTGTAAATTTGTTTTTTGTTTTGTTTGTAAGATAAGATCGGCCTTTGTACATTATAGGAAACATAGGATTTATTTTGTTCGTGATTTTATTGATATGCATTTGCCAATTTAAAAGTTCATCAACTATTAAGCCCAAGTATTTGATATGTGTAACCCTTTCTAGCGGAGAGTTATTAATTTTAATTTCTAGATTGTCGATATTTTTATTTCTTTGCCTAAATACTATGTACTTGGTTTTATCAACGTTCATCCTTAGATTGTTAGAATATAACCAATTGTGATACGTCTCAAGATCTTCATTTACAGTTTGTACTAAATAATTTTTGTCATAACCTGTATAGACAAGTGCTGTATCATCAGCGAAGGTAAAGTATTGGGCTTTAAGGTTAGCACTTTTCAGGTTTAATACATATAAAGAGTACAAGAGGGGTCCCAATACCGACCCCTGTGGCACACCATATTCAGTAAACATCGCATCACTACAGATATCTCCCAACTTTACATATTGTGTTCTATTTCTCAAATATGAATTAATTATTTTCAAAAAATTTCATTAACTAACCACTGATATTGACAAAGAGTCAGAAAAATTGGCTCTATGACCAGAAAAGTTGAACATTTACTTCTCAAGCTTATTAGTAACTACTGATCTTGACAGTCAGAGGAAACAGCTTTTACAATTAAAGTGTTCTATTGTTTGCCCAGCGGATCTGAGTCTACGGAAGGAATTCGGACGTAAATGTGCCATGTTGCCACGTTTAATTATAAAAAAGCGAAAATACTAGGCATGAAGTATAGTTAATTTGAAAATCCATTTTTTGATAACAAAATATTGATAACAATAATAAAACGCTAAATATTTTAACGTGGTTGTTAGACCTATCCTTATTTTAATCCTGATTTCTTCAGTTTGGTCTATTGTAAAAAATGAACATTTTCTAAAGATACCATCAGCTTTTGACAATTTGGCAAGCATCCGTCCTGAATGAACCTGATTGGTGGAGTTTTTGGCAGGATCGCCGTTGTCATGAGGAACCATACGGTTGTCAATGAGCCAACGTCACCCTTTGTCTCGCTATTGGCCAGGCCTGACGTCATTTTATCCTCCCATCTTGGAATATCAATTTATATTCACATATCCAGTGGCGGAGATTTGGTCATTGCTGATTTTCGTGTACTAGTTGCAATACGATAACACGTCCAAAAAATTCCGCACGCAGCTGGGTATTTTATGAATGAAATCAGCCATTGTTTTTTACAACTGCATTCCCCTTACCGTTGCCCCGTAGACACAGACTCGCTGGGCAGACATTATATTCACTTTTTTTTTTATTGATGGAATTGTTTTGTTTCACTTTTTTTTTATTGTGTTTCAGAGACTTGATTTTTTTTTTCGAAATTGCGTCTTTTAAAATCGATTTTAAAATATCCTCAACGATAATTATTTCTAAATTGCTGAGCTCTGATGTTCTTATCTAAGTTCAAGCTCTGTTAGCATAAAGCCTTTAGTTTCTTTTTAGTTTCAAATTTTCCATTGTCACATTAAACACTCCCGGTTTTCACAACCGCAATGAATACACGTACACTGGGCCCATAACCTGTTGGGAAATGGACTAAGAAATGAAAGAACTTGTTAATTATCGATATTCAATATAATTATTATATCGAACACAGCGTGGAAAGCAGAGCGTGTGAACTCATAGAAATAACTATACGAACTGACTCAACATCAAGACAAAGAATTACAAAACCCTCTCTTAAGTAAACGATTCCTCATCTGTTTACCTTACATATAAAAACTACTATAAACACATTCACTCATCCATAGCTGCGATATAAATTAGCAAAGTATAGGCCAATAATCAAAGTTTAATTTATTAATTTTTGTTTCACTGATATGAATATCAGTTTATCCAACATGTATATGATTTGATTGGTTTTTGAACACTTCAACTATATTTTTTGGCTTTTTCTTTCTTGGGAATCTTTTTTTATTTATAATCCTAAAGACACCTAAAGGTGTTCACAATAAGTACTGATATGGTTCAAATAATTTTACAAACCATTTTGTTCTTTGTTCAATGGCATCCGTCTGCAAAATAAGGCTTAATCCATCATAAATCACTCGATAAGATTTAATTCTTTAACTAGGTCATTGTAAAATCAGATGTTAGTATTTTTGACAAAATTCCTTCAATATTACTACATATATGATTTATGGGTTGAATAGCTTAGCAAAAAACTCTACAGATAAAATTTCCAACCTTAAGGAAAAAACTTTTAGTTAAAAAAAATTTGCCAGTCGTAATTTTGTATTTTTTTGCCTGTTTTTTAGGTCCTAGATGGGCATCATGGAACATAGGTGTGTTCCTCTGCATAAGATGCGCAGGCATCCACAGAAATCTTGGCGTGCACATTTCAAAAGTAAAATCTGTCAACTTGGACTCTTGGACCCCAGAACAAGTGGTGTCTCTACAACAAATGGGCAATTCAAGAGCGAGAGCGGTGTATGAAGCTAACTTACCTGACAATTTTAGAAGGCCGCAAAACGATTCGAGTCTAGAATCATTTATACGAGCGAAGTATGAGCACAAAAAGTATATAGCTAGAGAATGGGTGCCACCTCCTTTACCTAAAGTGAATTGGGAAAAAGAAATTGATGAAGAATTGGACAAACAAAAGCGAAAGAAGAAAACTACATTAGAGAAAAAACCTTTGGCTAATGTGGAGGTTCCTCAGTTGCCTAAACCAACTAATCCAAGTCCCAAACCTTTAAGGTCTGCAAATAATACTCCGGAAACAAAAGAAAAGACCAAGTCCAGTAGTAACAGTAGTGATCTATTAGGTATGAATGGTGAAGATAGTTTCAGTAGTTTTATATCGGCGTCGCCAGCTCAAACTACACCCAAGACTAATCTAACCCTTGAAAAATCTATTAAAAAAGAAGAATCCGTTAACAATGATAAGAGCGAAGAAGAGAGCTTTTTTAATCAAACATTACCAGTGGAAAAAGAAAAGGTCAAAATGGACAAGAATAGTATTTTAGCCTTGTATGGTAGTGCCCCAACAATACCCCAGTTCCAAAATCCTATGCAAGTACAATTTCCTACAGGCGCTTTTCAGACAGCACCAGCTCCTCAACAGGCTAGTTTTGCCGCATTTGGAGGTTTTTCGCAAACAGGAACTCAATTTCCAATGCAAAATGGCCAATTTTTACAGCAACAAGCCAATGGCGGTTTTCAAAATTGGACTAAAACTGGCTCCGTGCAATTTCCACCAACTCAACAACAGCAGCAATTCATGCCGCAAAACCAATTCCAACAGCAGCCCAACCAATTTCAAAACGGCCATCAACCTGTTGTCGCCAACGCCCAATTTACAGCTGTTTTTCCTCCTACACAACAAATACCATTGAACCAATCACAGTTTGGTACCACTACAGGGTCACTCGGCAATGTGAACTTTGCTTCAACGTTACCAGGCAACGCTGCATTCTTTAGCAACCCATCTCTATCGATGCAACAACAATTTGGTAATTTAACATTAGGTAGCGCCACAACTGTTGCACAGCAGCCAAATGTTGGTGCGCATACGTGGCAGTAGCATTTTAATTTTTCTATCTATTAAGGCATGATAGAATAGAATAAGGTTATGTGTGATGACTGAGGCATGATGGGGAGGTTAGAAGAGATGGATTGAGTATAAATACATCATATATTAAGCTTCTAACTTCAACTTGTAAGAGACTCTGGTCTGGTTAATAATTAATTCTCACGATATTGGATTCTTGTTTAGAAAATTTCAAGAAAATAGTTAATTTAATAATTATGAATGACAATCAGAACGCATCTTTGTGTCTCTTCAGGTTCAGGAAGCTTAAAATTCATGCTAGCTACCCGATTTGCTCCTTCAAGAAATGATGCGTGATTTGAATGACAAAAATTCGTCATCATTTTTTAAAAAGTGTTAGGAAACAACACTTTTTGATTACATATAAACATTGAAATATCCAGTTACCCATACTTGTTGGTAAAATGAGCAATTTCTTGTGTAAAGCCATTTGAACTTTTTAAAAAAATCTGAAACTACTCACGAAGATATCACAAGTATTCAATAAAAAGGAGTATACAGGGTGTCTCAGTTTTTTATTAAAAAACTCGCAAGAAAAAAATTTTATACAAAAATAAGGTATTAAAAAGATGGGATGAGATGGATTCGAGTTTGGATTTTTTTTTTTTAATGAATATGTTGAAATTTCGGAAGTTGATGAAATGACCAGATTTTCTTTACCTAATAATTCCAAGGATGTCAAAATTGGCAGGTAAAACTTTTCTGTTTTGAGGAAATCAAATTATTCCCATCTGCTTTTTTAATATTTGCTTTTTTTTTCAGTAAACCAGCTAGAAAGGCATTATTTTATCATGCAAAATTATTTTGCTCACATTTTTGCACAGTTACAATTTCTGTACTGAGCTTGTTCCGCAACTTTAGACAATAAAAAAGATGAACAGAACTTTGAAGAACACTTCGAATTGGTCAAATCCAACCATGAAATGTTGAGAAATTAAACATTCCTTTTTTCACAGATATAATTCTTGGACTTGCAACACATATCTTTATTTTTGATAACTGCGACGTTTCTGTGAAGTGTGAAGTATTACCGGTCATTATCAAGTTAAAACTGAATTGTTAAATTGACTGATCAGAACGCGGAAATTATTGAAAACAAAAGTAATGCCAGTCCAAAATCAATTCTACATGCCTACCACTTTTTTTTTGAAATGCAATTTATTTATTTTCAAATATACAATTTTTTATCTACATAAAGAATCCTTTAATCAGTGCCCAGTGCACTGGTCTCAAGGATTTTGGAACAAATATTACACATTCCTGTTATGTATTAGCCCTATTAGCAAACCAAATATTGATATTCATATTGCTGTGTTTTTTATAAACTTGTGTATTATTTTCAGATTTTTTTAGAAACCTGCTTCAACATTATTATCTTAACAAATTAGAAACTTTGCCAAACAAAAAAATGAGATTATTTATAAAATAAATTAAAGCTTTCGAGAATCTATATAATAAATAATATATTTGTACAGGTCATTTATCAAAGGAAAAGCTGTAAGTTCTTGTATTGTAGTGAGAAGTAAATGAAGAGGCTAGGCGATCATACTCTACTGTTTGGCTGCTTTGAAGAAAGTGTAGCGCAACTATAGCCACCCGATTTCACACCCTTTTTTATTGGTTTCTTTTTGCCTCCATGGCCGCTATGGACCCACCAAAATGAAAAATACTCCCTAGAGTAAACTGAGGAGCAAATAGTATTTAATAACCCCATATGGCCCCCTAGACGCTTGGCACATTTTGGAGGTGATTATTTTAAAAAAATCTCATCATTACACAAGTTGTAGGCAAAATTTTCACCGGGTTAATTCAACGCGAGCCCCCGTTGTTTTTCCAATGGGTTCAATTTTTTAGCACCCTATGGCACCCACCTAGCACTACCTAGCACCGAACTTACAGGTTTTGCACCACACCCCCCAGCGAGTTGTAGACATTTTTCACTGGGAGGTGCTAATTGGTCTGTTCGTAGAGTAATCACAAACCAATTGCAATGCAGAAGACCAAGGATAGACATCTACGCGTAAATAAAGGTTGTCTACGTTCTGGGGCCTTATTCTGTAAGGAACGAACCGTTCGATTCAGTAGAATTTCTTCGATTGTGACGTTATTTTTGGTTTGGTTTTCGCGCTATCAAACCGAAAATGACGTCACAATCGAAGAAATTCTACCGAATCGAACGGTTCGTTCCTTACAGAATAAGGCCCCTGGTGTAAACAACGCGTAGACAATGTAAACTATGTAATTGGAGATCTGCAACTTTTTCCAGCCTTTCTAGATTATTTTTAGACAAGTTACGAGTTAGACACTTGAAAAAAAGGAAAATTATTTTGGAGGAGTGAATGAAAAATGTGACCACGTGGCACGTTTTCACCTCATCCACGAAAACAAAAAAATGATGTTGGATTTGGAATGGAACAATGGAAGTGGAGAAACAAAGGCTTTGTTCCAACACAACAGGAAACGGTACAGTTTTCCGTCAGATTCTGCGCAAAACAAGTTTCTGCGTGAAATACGAAGCAGAGTGGTTTCGAAACCGCCGTTCATGGCACAGTTTTTGACGTGTTGGAACAGACCTAAATGAAGTTAGGAACATGTTACTTTTGTACTTGTCGAACTTTCGTGGCCACATATTACACCAGTATCAGGGTTTCTGAAGTTAATAGGTCTGGATAATGGGAAACAGATGACTTCATCCGGGGTGCCTAATGGAGATTTGCATTATGTTTAGGCCCCCAGATGACGTCATAAAAGTTATGCAACCTAACTCTTTCCAATGACTTCTTAACATAGATAGACACCACATCTCATTCATAAACTGATGTTTGTTGTGATGACAAGACCCCCATGAGCCAGGAGAGGTGAGCTGGTCATGGTAGGGATGCATCATGGGTGTAAACAATTCCCATATTCCCCTCTAAACCCGTCATTCACTTGACCAAAATAATCAAGAAATGAACACAGGTGCAACTTGTCCATCCATCCACATCTGTCTGCCTCTAACTCGTATGATATAAGTTTGATAGGCGCGTTGACATGCCAATCGATTGCAGCCTGTTCTGCCTGTCTTACAAAACCGGCGTTGCCAGTAGTCGTTTTTAGTCTTTAACCTCCACCTTTTTGAAGTAAAGTCATAACAAGATAAAATATTATTCCGTTACAATTTGGCAACCAAATTGGAGGGGATACACCGGTGGTGGATTGCTCTCCTAGATGTTGGCGACACAAAATTTTGTTTTGTTTGTTGTAATGTCTATACAGTAGTTCTAATCACACGAGTTTTGTAGTCATGTTTAAACGCACGTGTGATCATACTGTGATGTACAACGGTTTAGCTACAAAGCGAAAAATAAGAGAATGTTTTTTTCAATTTTCGTTTATTAGTAGTTGTCTACCTTCATTTTATCTTCACAGGTTTAACTATGACTTTTTTGTCAAATCACAAAAACTACACCATTTTAGTCCAGGAGGCAGTGAAATTTTTTAGTACTTACACCCAGTTGGTGTCTATAAAATAGTTTGTTCTCCTGGTAATACAAAGCAAGAATCTTTGAGTCTGGCTAAAATTTTCGGATGGGTTCACAAGATCAATGAAAAATACAAGTAGGTACGCTTATTTTCCCAGACATAAATATTTCACATTTACTACAATAGAACATAAAGTATATGAAAATAGCAATTTGGCTTATCTCAGATAGTAAGTGAGACTAGCTGAAAATTTTCGGTTTTTCAATTTTTCACTTGCCAGACATATCCATACTCACAGATTAGCCGGACTATTTTTTTACGTAACTTTAGTATATTTCTCATTAGTAGACCTATTTTATCACTGAGAAAAAAAAGGGCCGTGCATTCGTAAGCTTTAACGCATTTTGCGCCTCAACCCAGCGGAAACCCCCCCCCCTCAAAATATATTTATTTTGCTTAGAATTACTAACCCTACAATTCTATACATGTTGTCTGACTGGGAAAATAAGTACCGAAAATCGTTACTGCCTCTTAGACTATTTCAACCTCAATTTCGGAAAGAGTAACTTTTATACACAGGTTAATATGTCATTGCCTCTTTCAAACAACCTTGAACCAGTATTATAGGATTTTTACGCTATATTTAGGATGACGTCACATTTAGTAAATTTCTACTGCCAACCTAACAAAACTAAAAGTACTTTCTAACACATTTGAAGAAGGAGAATTTCAGATGTTTTTGGTTGGCAACGCGACGTTGCATAAATTGTATAAACATTCTCATTTCATTATTTTTAGCTGTCGTCAGAATTATTGACATTCTGGTAAATTATAAAAAAATAAAATAATTATTGACAACATTGTCTGTCATTATTCGATGACGTCATCGTGAATATAACATAAAAAACCTATATTTATTATGTCTAGGATCTCGCGGTCACGCCACATTGAAATATAGGCTGCTTGTGGTGCTTACAAACTAAACCATTTCTGACCTTACTTCAAGAAAAGGAACTGAGTTGCACGTACGATTTGATACAACTTAAACCTGTTTTTTTTTAAAGAGAAAAGTCAAAATGACATTATGTTGGCAATACAATGTAAAGTTGTCAATGCTTTCAAATTTTTTATGTAGAAAAACATAGTTACTAAATTTTTGACTTGGGGAATTATCTTTAAAAAAAAAACAGACTTTAGTTAGAATCTTACCTCCCTCTTTACCCCTGCTAGACACCTATATTTTCGACTTACGATCAAACAACTAAAGCCCGCATTACATCTGTGTATTTATGCATGTATAAATTCATGATTTTTTTTTGAGCAGTTGTCAAGGTTGTCAAATACACGGCTAATATTTCCGCTTTACATTCGTGTATTTCTTCATGTATAAATACATGTAGAAATAGTAGCAATACACGAAAAATTACACAGATGTAATGCAGTCTTTAGCCCAGCTAAGAAACTAACTTTAACTTAGGTAAGAAAAGTGCTCGTTCGTAAGCAGCTATTGTCACGGAACTTCGGGCCGAATTTATAGTCGCTCCTTAAGGTTTCCTCAGACCTGCCTAGGGACTCCGTGTATTGTCGAATTCTACATATCGACAGGATTCTATAGGCTCGGCTTTCTGTGCGGGCTGTGCGGCATTCGATATGTTTCGATACTTCGAATTCTACATGGCACGGAGTCCCACCCCTGAAAGCTCGTTTAGATTTGACATGACTAACTTGTCACAAAAATCCGTCAGATCTGAGGGAAAATCTGTTAAGTTGGCAACATTTGTGACGAGTCAACAGGCAATTCAAACCACGTGACAATCAAGATGGCGTGGCGGCCACACATAAGCCAAAAAACACAAAAAAATATCTAGTTTCTACCCGATTTAATAGTTCAGGTACCTAGTCAACAAATATTTTATTAAATAATCAAAATCAAAGTTGCAAACCAAACTCTAAGCAAAATAATTTAAAATAAGCATAAAAACATAATCAAAACAAACTTGCTTGGCCGACACGCCATATTGAATTTTCCATTTTGACAGATGGATTGAATTGCCTAATTCAAACCAATGACATCGTTTCAAACCTTCAAATTTAAATATCATAAGGCTCGAGGCCAGGGCATTCCATTCAGTACAAAATGATGCCCATGAGGTGGACTTCAGGGC
The DNA here is from genome assembly GCA_917834065.1 of Ceutorhynchus assimilis. Lineage (NCBI taxonomy): Eukaryota > Metazoa > Arthropoda > Insecta > Coleoptera > Curculionidae > Ceutorhynchus > Ceutorhynchus assimilis. Next base: position 945,190 of record CAKJTU040000001.1, on the reverse strand, counting down.
TTCAGGGTCTTCCCACTATACCTCCTTCTGTAGGATCAACCGTACCATCAAGCAGCTTGAAGCCAAACTATAAACTCCAATTTAGTCTAGCTGGACACACTGAAGCTGTTTCGTCGGTGAAATTCAGCCCGAATGGAAAATGGTTGGCAAGTTCTTCGGCTGATAAGTTGATCAAAATTTGGGATGCTTATGATGGCAAATTTGAGAAGAATATTAGTGGCCATAAGTTAGGGGTGAGTGATGTAGCTTGGTCGAGCGACAGTCGTTTGTTAGTCTCGGCCAGTGATGACAAAACTCTGAAAATCTGGGAACTAGTATCCGGTAATTCTCTCAAAACTTTAATAGGACATAGCAGTTATGTGTTTTGTTGCAACTTCAATCTTCAGTCTAACCTTATAGTATCTGGTTCATTTGATCAATCTGTTAGGATATGGGAAGTGCGCACAGGAAAATGCCTCAAAATCATTCCAGCTCATTCTGATCCTGTCTTTGCAGTTCATTTTAACCAAGATGGTTCTCTGATTGTTAGTAGTAGCTATGATGGGTTATGTCGAGTTTGGCACACTGCCTCTGGCCAGTGCTCGAAGACTCTGATTGAGGGTCAGAATCCCCCAGTTTCCTCTGTCAAATTCTCATCCGATGGAAAATTTATCCTAGCTGCTAGTTTAGATAGCACCTTAAAGTTGTGGGATCATGCCAAGCATAAGTGCTTGAAAAGTTATTCTGGTCATCAGAACGAGAAATATTGTATTTTTGCAAACTTCTCCGAGACAGGAGGAAAATGGATTGTAAGTGGATCAGAAGATAACATGGTTTATATATGGAATTTCGAAACAAAAGAAATAGTACAGAAATTACAGGGTCACACAGATGTAGTTATTTGCACGACATGCCACCCAACTGAAAATATAATCGCATCAGGCGCTATAGGAATTGACAGTACCATAAAACTGTGGAAAAGTGAAATTTAAGCTTGAAAGTGGCAGTCAATGTTTCATACAAGCTATATTTCTTTGCATTTTCACTTTTTGTTTGTTCGAAAAGTCATTTTTTCAAGTAGGATCTTAGATTTGATACAAGAGTCAATTGATAATCATTCTAAAAAATGCTGGTTTTCTAAATTATTAACCTATATCAGCAGATCAATCATTGATGATTCCAATACAAGAAAACATGTTTTGTAGTTTTATCGTCAATACTAAGCTCAATTTTTTTTATTTGTCTTGCATCCTATTGTATTAATGAGCTTTGATACACAATTAATTATACAAAAAACTCAAAATAAATATTACGCTTGGTTTTGATAAAATACTTCCTTGTTAGATATAATTTTGGAATATGTAACAGCCTGTATTATTTTATTTATTTTGTAGAAATAAATGTATTTAATGATGAATGATTCTATTAGTCGGGAATCAGCATAACGAAATTCGACCATGTACTGTGCACTCGAGGATATACTTTTTAAAAAATATGTACAATATGGAGAAGGACCTTGCGGATGCAAATCCGGAGGGCTCCATTTAATTCGTAATTGCAATTAAGAATAAAAAAATATTTTCCGACTTTTTTGAATTATCCGGAAATAGTTATTTATGATATAAGTGCTAAAAGTGACATTTTATTTTGTGAAAAGGGAAGTTTGGGACACGACGCCGAAGGCGGAGTGTTCCATCCCTTTGAACAAAATAAAATCACTTTTAGCACGAATATCATACACTATTTTTTCTACAAACACTGTTTAAAAGTCCAAATTAACGCATCCTTGAAATCCTCAATTTCAAATCTTTCATCTAATTTATTTATGAAATAGGTTGCTGGCAAGAAAAAAAACGAATTTGTTTATTTTTATTTGTCATCTCTGTTTGTCATTGTTGATTAATAACGTCAAATAATCACGAATTTTTGCTTACGGTTTCTGCACAATTTTTGGCTTTTGCGTGGTTTCATCCAGTTTCATTGTAGTTTATTTTCTGGGCGATGGAAAGTGATCAAGACAATGAATTTCTCCCGGCGGAAATTGAAGAAGCTGCCAATAAAGCTACTTTCGAATTATTGCCTAGCAAGTCAAAGCAACAGTACGAGTTTTCATACAAAAGAACATTGCGGATCAAATTCTGCCCAAAAGTTCGGAGAATAACATTGCTCTTTACTCTCCTGGTACAAGTTTTACCAAAATAAATTCAGTATTTGCTACCAATGAGATTGGCCATGGAGTTTCTTATTCTAATTGCAGTTTCGCTAATTTTAATTTAATTAAATAAATATTTTACTTTGATATAAAATTTCCTATGTTTTTACATTTTCTGATCAGTGCTAAAAGTGATTACTTTTAGCACTAGTGCTAAAAGTAATCACTTTTAATACCAGTGTCATAAAATGGCATTTTAGACACTGACAGCATCCGTTAAAAATGACACTTTTAGTGACGTTTGTAGAAAAATACTATTTTTTGTGTTTAACGCACGATTGTGAAGCTATTTTTTAAAATTTTTTCAAAATTCTTGCAACAAATGAGTGCCTAGTCATTGTAGAGTTCAACTGTATATGCAAAAAACTATTTTTTTTTATGCCGAATTTGTCAGATTACGTAAAAGGAGGTGCGGTACCAAAAGTGAAGTGAAAATTTCAGCATCGAGAAAATTTTTGAACGGTTGAAGATAGATATATGATCAATCGACGAAAAATGTGCCTAAATGAGTGAGGAAGTTTTTGGTGAAAAGAGATTTTGACTAGCGATAACGGTTTCCGAGATATGATTTTTTTTTGAAACGACGATTCGCGCCGGCCGCTGCCGAATTGATCTCAACGGACGCCTTGCCCGTACCCTGGCCCCAGCGCGGCCCAACTTCGACAGTACTTATTTATTCTATAAGGACAGAGGACAGACATTTCTATGAAACCTAATTAGGTAACTAAAACTCACTTAATTTTAATTTGAATAAAACCCGCCTCCAGAATATCAATCTCTTATACCATTCAGCCCTGCTTTTAAACAACTACAGTTTAGTTTCTAGTGCACATCTGGAGTTTGCATTTGAGCACCCTTTTTGAATCTTACCACATTATGGATACTTATTGTGGTTAACTTTATTATATTTCAGATTCCAACCAAAATTAACTGGGTTGGGAATTTTTGGATTCATTAAAATCGCACTCTTCCACACAATTATTTCATAGGCAGTTCTTTCTTAATAGTAGGCACATGCTGATTTTGCTGATGAAATGCATCCTCTGTGGGTGGCAAATTCCTTATATCAGATTTACAGGTATGAAATAGATGTGCCCATGACATTTTAAATTCTGTAAATGATGGCCTACCATACAAAATTTTGAAAAAATATCTAGCTGCGTTTTCGAAACTCATTAAATTATTGTAGTGGAGTAATCTAGAAGTGCCTTTAATTCATCTATATCAGCGGTTCCCAACCGGTGGGTCGCATAGGGTTTTAGGAGGGGTCGCAATGCCAATGTTAATATACAGGGTGGTCCATTTAGCCTGAGACAGTCTAATATGTCGAAAACGGCGTGTTTAAAAAAAAGAGTTCAAATAAAAGTTGAAAGAGTCAAAAATCATTGCTATCATTTTATTTTCCCCGTGACACCCTAGCTTCTATTTGTTCTTTTTTTCCAAAAACGCGTCGTTTTCGAGATAGATTATCGCAAGTTAAATGGACCACCGTGTATATTTTTCTGCATTTGGCAACACGACTTGGCCTTCGCCTCAAAGCCGCGTGGCGTTGCTTGGGCGCTGGGCGCTGCAGTAGTAAGGAAGCTTAGCCTCGTTAGATGTTGCCGACGTTCCTGATGAAGTACAGGATCAATTTTTAGAGCTGAGAAATGATCCCACAGCACCGGCCCTATTTCAGCAGATATTCTTGACTCAATTTTAATCTGCCATGCATAGTTCATATCCTTATGTCGACCTCCTTGAGCTTTCTTTTCGGATACTAATACCATTTGCCTCTACCTACCTTCGTGAAAGTGGGGTTTTCCACCCTTTTGTGAATTAGAAAAAAAAAGGCCAGAAATAGGACTGGGTGTTCAAGATGATAAGATTGGCTTTAACAAAAACTCAACCAAGAATTTCGAGACTTGTTACGGGGATGCAAGCTCAGTCATCACATTAACTAAATAAAAATTCAATTTTTGTATTTAGATTTCTCGAATAAATGAAATTATGTAAAAGGGTCGTGACTAAAAAAAGGTTGGGAACCAATGATCTATATCGTTACTCAAATCGATTTTAACAAGATTTATCCGTAGATAATTCTTTTATGATGTGGTGCACAGGTATTTTGTGTCAAATTTGTATAGCCATAATTCCTGAATGGATCACCTTTGTAATAAAGTAGAAAGACAGAACAAATATGTCGGTATCGGCCGACTCTATTATTATTTGATGGTACTGTAGGTTTGACAAATATTGGATTATTGGATAATAGCAAATATTCTAGTGCAAGCCTTATTGTGGTGGGAAAAGTGTAGTTCAGGCAGTATTTTAGAAGTATTTGCTGAGGTATCTATACCATATAATTTGTAAAGTCTTTTTTTTTTAAATAAAACCCGAAATCAAAAATTTGTGTTACATTGTGTACATTATGTAATGTTGACTTTTATCTTTAATAAAAAACCAGATTTTACTTAAAGTTTGTTGTTAATAAATTGATATTGAACATAGTGAAAGGTATTTTCTGCCATTCCAGCGGTAATTATGACGATATTCTTGAGAAGGCAGTTATATTCCGTCCATATCCATTGCGTATTTTAAAGAAACAATTATTAAAACGGAATAAATAGTGGAATTGTTTTTTCCATTTCCTACAGGTCGTGAGTGAATGGCCTCCTAATTTCTTTCAACCGAGTTATTGAAGTATAGGTCGGACCGAGTAGGTCTCCGTTGAAGCGGCGGGCCCGCATCGGCGTTTCACAAAAAAAATTGTATCTCGAAAACCGTTACCACTAGTGCAAATCTCTTTTCACCAAAAACTTCCTCACTTATTTAGGCATATTTTATATTTTTCGTCGATTGATCATATATTTATCTTCAACCGTTCAAAAATTTTCTCGATGCTGAAAATTTCACTTCAGTTTTGGTACCGCACCTTCTCTTACGTAATCTGACAACTTCAGTTGAGAAAAAAAATGTTTTTTGCACATGTAGGTAAAATCTACAATAGCTAGGCTTTCAATTGGTTCAAGAATTTTGAAAAAATATTGAAAAATGGCGTCACAATCGTGAGTTAAACACAAAAAATAGCTTTTTTACGATAATTCGAAATAGTCGGATTTTTTTTTTTTTTTCTTAATTGCAATTACGAATTTATTGGAGCCCTCCGGATTTAAATCCGCAAGGTCATTCTCCACACTTTACATATTTTTTAAATCGTATATCTTCGAGTGCACAGTTCGATGTGTAGGAGACGTCTTTTCGGCAGTCTGATCCCCGACTATATAGTAAAGTTGAAATTTTGTCGCCCACCTCCCGGGTGTCCCCCGAAAACTGTCAATGGCCTATATCTTGAAAACGGCAATGGATAAAAAAAAAAGAAAACCCCGTTTGGAGGGTTGGAAGGGGGAACCAGTACAAGGTACTTTTCAGGTCTTCCAGATTCACCCCTCCGGCCGTAGCTACCCTAACCTCAAAATCTTAAATGGCACTATGGGTCATGTGATACCTTGTTTTCAAGGTCTTGTAATTCTCTAAATGGATCTGCAAAAAAAAAATTATCCAGATTTAAATGTGAAACTCATTTTGATGAGAATCTCATTTGATCGCGAATGGGACAGGTAAATGTGATTTAAAATCGATTTTATACAAATTGAATAACAGCATGAATATTTTTGAAGAAATCATCAAGATTTAATTTTTTTGAACCCGTTTCCCCTCACTGTACCTGACAGTGTTCACCTCCTCAAGAGGGCAAAGTTGTTAATTCGAAGTATGCGCCATTTTGTCACAATTTAAATTTGTATCCATCAGATAATTTTGTTTTGCAGATTCGTTTAGAGCAGTGGTTCCCAACCTTTTTTTAGTCACGACCCTTTTACAGATTTGCTCATGAGGTCGCGACCCCCCTACCCATAATAAATAAAAAACAAAATTTCATTTATTCAAGAAATCTTTAACAAATATATTAATATTTTGTAACTAAATACAAAAAGTCAATTTTTATTTTGTTAATGTGATGACTGAGCTTGCATCACCGTAACAAGTTTTGAAATTCTTGGTTGAGTTTTTCTTAAAGCCAATTTTATGTCATCTTGAACGCCATATCTATTTCTGGCCTTTATTCTAATTTGCAAAAGAGTTGAAAACCGAATTTCACGAAAGTAGGTAGAGCAAATGGTATTAGTATCCGAAAAGTAAGCACATGCAGAACGATATAAGGATATGAACTATGCATCGCACACCAAATTTCAGTCAAGAATTTTTCCTGAAATAGGCAGGTGCTGTGGAATCATTCCTCAGGTCTAAAAATGTATCCAGTACTTCAACAGGAACGTCGGCAACATCTAACCAGGCTTGGAACGGGTTCCTTACTACTGCAGCTTTTTGTTCAGATAAATCGAGAAAATAACGCCCGTTTCATTCTCAAGGGATTGAAGGTGATAACCAATTTTCTCTTTTTGGATACCCTACAATTTCTGTTTCTGATGCTTTAGCCATTTTGCATAGCTAGGTACCTATGTTGAAAAACATGTGACTCAAAAGTCAAAACATATCCTATGCACTTCGTCCATAAGGTCAATGCAACGCTGCGCGTCTTTTGAGGCCGAGGCTAAGGCGTGTTGCCAAATGCAGAAAAATATATATTGATATTGGCATTGCGACCCCTCCAAAAACCCAATGCGACCCCCTTAGGGGTCGCGACCCACCGGTTGGGAACCGCTGGTTTAGAGAATTAAAAAACCTTCCAATCAAGGTATCACATGACCTATAATGCCATTTAATATTTTGAGGTTAAGGTGGCTACGGCCGGAGGGGTGAAAATAACTTGTTTTGGTTCCCCCTTCCAACCCTCCAAACGGGTTTTTGTTTTTTTTTCATCGATTACCGTTCTAAGATATAGGCCATTGACAGTTTTCAGTGGGACACCCGGTATTAATGTATCCTTTCCTGGAATTTAATCCAATACCGGCCAGGGTTTTCTTTTCGACTCCGGTCGAACCTCGGGTCGAACTACCAGTGGAAACGACGATATTTTGAAAATAATTACAAACCCTTAAAAATGAGCGGAGCGTCTTGCGAATGTTAGTTATACCAAAGTCTAGATAGCACAGCATATGATTTGACTGTTCTCTTCTCTCCTCCAGACAATAAGAGGCACACACCCCGAAAAGTTGTCCTTTGGCCAGGATAGAAGAACCCAGATTTTCAGAAGAAAATATGTATTGTGTATTAGACTATCCAAGATGCTGTCAAACTTAAAATAAAATGTCCGCCAAGAGGCACACAAACCCTTTGTTTATGTGTCATTCAATCTTTCTATGGATTCAATGTTTCATCAAATTTTTTTAAAAAAAATAGTGCTCATTGTTCATTTGCGTTTTGATGCTCAAAACTAAAAATGTTGTTTTTACTCATATTTTTATTAATGTTAGAAATAGTGTATTTAAGTAGTCCGCCAACACATCAACAGCATAGTCAGGAAGATTTAAGAAACCTATCCTAACTGAGATATCGTCCCATCCAGAAGAGTTTCTATTTTTTATACTCAGTTTCTGAGCAATCGTATAGTAGTATGAATTAATATTATCTGCTTTCAAATTGGAAGCACATAATATGTATATTTCCTAATTTTCTTTTCGCGTAAGACGTTACTCTTTTTGTTTATTGGATGCGGATGCCAACCTTTCATTGTAATAAATCTGTCTTGCCTGTTCCATCGTCTTTCTGTATCCATTATTTGAAGTAGGTCATAAAAATATATTATCAATATCAAGCGCAAACTATCTTAAGGAATGAAGACACCTAAATTTTCTAGAAGCAATTCTCAAACCTTTTGACTAACGGAAATGCATGGTTTAAAATTTCAATATTCTCACAATGAAATGAATGCAGAGCATTTACCTCCAGCAAAATCGTTCTCCAATCAAATCTATTTAGACCAAACTTGTGAAAAAACAATACAAATCAAAGCACAACACTTGACGGTGGAGTTGCAACAAATAAATATTTTCACATTTTAAGGGTAGGTCCTGCGTGTTCAAGTGAAATGTAGGTAGAGCAATCTTGCCCAAACAATAGGGATTCCGTAATTGGGTAGAAACGGCCAAAAATTGAGACGCACACTTCGCACACAATAGAAAATGAGTATTTAATTATGATTATTAATGACATAACGTAATGACGTTATGGTTTGTGTTTGTGTCAAATATTTGTGTGCCTCTTGCCGGCCATATTTTGTCACGTGTTTTGGATAGTCTAATTGTCCGTCGTTTTTAATCTGACACTTTCCGTATCACTCATACGGTATGAGAAGCGAGGAGATGAAGCATATGGCAAAAACAGGTGTGACGGCGGGTGCCACCAGCTCACATTTCTTTGGAGTATCAGATTAAAATCAACGGACTTTGAGTGCATGTTACATTGGTGACTCTGAAAGAGTTGTGATCGAGAAAACTGTTGATAGTGAATATGATTTGACCGTTGAGGGAGGATAAAATTGCTCGAAGTTATATGGGAGCAAAGACACCCAATTTAATAAATTCTCCGTATAAATTAAAGATGATAATAAATGTTCTAGGAGTTACTATCCCAGTTGTGCATTCACAAATATATTGACATGTAATGTACCCAATGGTAGCGGTTGGAGGTGTCAGTTGCACTGCGACCATTGATATATTGTACCCCTTCTTCTGCTGCCAAATTCAGGCTTTATGCTCAAAGCAGCCCCTCTGGTCCTAGGAACCTTAGGATATCCAGTGGTTCCAGAGTTAATTTTTTTAAAGCTGTATAGGAAGACGTCCCAGATTCCCACTTGAGCAGAAGGTAATGAGATGTCTCCTCTCCATCTTTACAGAATCTGCAGGGCGCAAAAGTAACGGGAATGTCCAGTGTGTGGCTACGCCTACCCTGACCAGTGGAGGCAATTTCAAATGTTTCTTTTTTACTAAGCTTTTGATGCATATTGAAACCAATTAAAATCCTTATCGCCACCTTACTATGTCCTGTGGCTTCGCCTCCGCCAGTGGAGGTAATTTCAAATGTTTTTTTTTTACTAAGCTTTTGATGCATATTGAAACAAATTAAAATCCTTTTCGCCACCTTACTACAATCTATTCACACTGGGTTGCTACCCAATCTTTATGATTCTGATCCGATTGCATCTATGCATCTTTGGCTTCTCCTTATTGAATGACCTGTACCTACAGTGGCCTACCAAAGCTATAGTGAAAAGATTTTTTTATGTCTTTTTGCACCAAGACGCTTTAGAAATTATTTCTTTGCTTACTGCTATTCAGCAGATTTAGTCAAAAGGATCATATTGAGCGGCTATAATAATATTTTTCCTTCATTTAGACTGAATCAAACTTTGCCGATCTTCTTCAAAATTAATTAGTGTTTTCAGCTTAAAACAACTTTAAAGAATTGTTTGAACTCAAACAAATTAAGCCTACAAATATAAAACTGGTTCCTTATAAGTTTTAAATTGAATGCACTTATCTTACATACCTAAATGTTAAATGTACAAGACAAAACGTTAATCTTCAATAATAATAATAATCCTAGCATCTAAAATCCTTATCTCAATATACATATATTTTTTTAAACAAATCTTGGTACAATTATCGGCAATAAAGTTGCTTATTATTTTTGTTCATCCTCAACAAACTCTTGCCAAACTATTGAGATTATTATAAGATCCGAAATTGTCTCTTTTTGTACTATTTTAGATGTTTGTCCTATTGATAGATAGATTATAAAAAAAGTATAATGGAAAAAAAGAATTTATTATAAAATAAAATCATATGATAAATTATATTAAAAATCGTTGTATTCTAATGCCCTCTATATTGCAGTTGCAAGGAGTTGTAATTTTACTAAAAGAATAAATTTCATAAAGCATAAGAAATTAAAATTTGCACAGGGTGCTCTTTATTTATTTTATTCTTATCCTATTGTACAACGTGCAATATAGGTTTTTATTTAATTAGAAACGATTTTACTTACTTATGGGTGTTGCAATAAACTTAGCACCAATTGAAAGATTTGGGTGCATATTTCCATTTTTGGCAAACAGGAATATTGATTGGTCAAAAATTGGCTTCTCAAAATTGTTCCGATAGGTTTGCTGAAATAAGATCTTTTAAACTTAACTGGTACTTTAAACGAATTTTTAGGTAATTTTAATTAGTTGTAGTTACTTAAGAGTATTATTTATTTTTATTGTGGTTTTATAAAACGTACTTTTTTAGTACCGGTTTTGTTATCGGTTTTACCTCCTATTATTGTACTGTATCACCAATAAAATAAATTTATTGTAAATGCTTCTGAGTTTTATTTTTGACTTAGGTACCTATAATGAATAATAATTGAAACAAAATTTATTAAAGAAGCAATTTGCTTTATTGAAAATTATGAAACATAAATTTCACATCAATAAATAAAAATAAATATTTTGTATCCACGTATAAACTAGTCCTTGATTGATTACAAACTTTTTTTTTAGCAAAAATTTATTAGAAGTATGATTTATAATGTTTTGAACAAATTTCATTTGAAATCTTTAAACAGTTTTAGACCAGGCAAATTTTATTTTTTTAATGAAGTTCAAGGGGACAGTTTTTTTTCAATTGAAATCGATGTTTTATATGTCTAGGAGCAAATATATAAAAATCCCAAAAAATCGGAAGTGAGCTAAAAACGCCATCTTGAAAAAGCATGGCCGCCCGTTCAAATCTTTAAAAATCAAATATCTTCTTGTCCCTTGGAGCAATTTTAACAGTTTTTTTTCGCGAATTTTGAGCTTAAAATTATAAAAAAATTAAAGAAACAAAAACTCAATCATTGAAAAGATCCTCGTCTAGAAAACAAGCATATTTGGATGGCAGGGAACGCATATAGACCTGCAGCAGCCGACTCTTAGAGCCGACTTGTGAACACATTTTTTTTTTGTCATCAGTTTGTTTAAAATAAAACGGTCTAGCGGTTTTTGATTAATCACCTAACACCTGAGAAAACTTGGGTGTTAGGTATATACCAGGGTGTTCCACGACGTTTTACCCAGGTGATAACTTAGGAACGCGTCATCGAATGTTCCACTTTGTAATTTTTCGTCATTTTCTTTAACAAAGCCTTAGCAAATATGCCATTGCTGATTTTGTAAGCGAATTTTCTAACGAAAAATGATATAGTACCATCGGTTTTACATTTAAGATTCTAAAGTTGCCGTCACTTGACCAAAACTGAAGCGAAAGTGAAATTGGATGCATGACGATGACGCATGTAGAAGCGGCACAAAAAGTTACCCAGATCCTCAAAATTTCAATTATATTGGATGACGCGTTCCGAAGTTATCACCTGGGTAAACCGTCATGGGACACCTTGTGTATACAGGGCGGAGCACGAAAAACTTCCCTCCCAGGTTTTTTCAGATGTAAGGTAAATAATCAAAAATCAATCGACCATTTTATTGGTATTTTCATCCCCCTACCTGTCAGCCTCTGAGCGGGGGGGGACAGGTAGGTACCCCCAAAAATTTCAGATAGAAAGAGGGGTCGAGTGATACGTCATTTGATGGGAAGTTTTTATTAAAAATACCTATATCCTCGAAATTTTAAGTTGCGGCAGGGTAAATATTCCCTGACAAAAAGGCGGCTCGTCAAAGTTAAGAAATATGTAGTAGGTACCTACATTATCACTCGAACCAGAGCTGTCACAAATACTGATAAATAGTATGCCTGTTCGTAGACAAATCACAAACCAGTCAGAGTGAATCTCATTGGTTGAAAATAGTTTTCTGACTGTTTCTGATTGTTTTCAACCAATGAAATTCGCTCTGACTGGTTTGTGATTGCTGTGCGAACAGGCCTAGTATTTCAAATACCAAGTATCAATTACGGGAAATTCATGTTGCAAGTACAAATACTAAATACTTTCAATTTGAAAAGTACTTCAAGTTTCAAGTACTTCAATTCAGTACCTACTTTTCAAGTAAAATAATTCAAATACTCTGTAAGTATTTCAAGTACTTAATTAAATATTTGAAATACCTATATGTATCTATTTGAAATAATAAGAAGTACTTCAAGAACCCACTAGAAAGGAATTTAAAATTATTCAATGATTTTTTAAAAATTGTATTGAAAGCTGAAAATACTTGTTATACCTCTGAAAAAGTACTACAGAAATTCCAGATTCCTAAATTCCAGTTGCAGATTGTAGTTACTTTCAATTTAATGGTTTAAGATTTATCTAGAAACGGTTGATTAAGAAATAAAGAGTGCAGTGGGATTGTTTCAAGATAGGTAGGTAGGTACCTATTTATTCAGAAAGTAAACTTCTACAAAAAATAAAATATTTAAAATCAAGAGGCAAAACCTAATAAATAGGTACAAAAAATAATAAACAACTAATAGCAGTTTCCACCAACTATTTTAGGGGACCCTCAACGATAAGTATTCCCTAAACTGACATTTCTTCATGTAAAAATGTCATTTTAGGGAATACTTATCGTTAAGGCTCCCCTAAAATAGTTGGTGGAAACGGCCATAAATAAATATTCTAGGGCTAGAGGTAAAAATATAATAATCCTAAGATGAAAAAACAAAAAACACTAACCCTATTGCCTATATTGAAACTTTACATTACAACAGTGACATTAGTCTTTTGCCATTCGCCTTTAGTATAACTAGCTGTTTGAAATGCAAGTCAGAAAGCGCATGTCTTCGAAGGTGCGTTCACTATTTCTGCAAAACTGAAAAGTCTTTCTGCAGGGGCTGATGAAGGGAAAAACTTATTGTACCCATGAAAAACTTCTTTTGTGACAGGAAACCTATCCAAGGATTTTATATCTATACTGGTTAGGACCGTTAGGACATGTTAATTTCACATTTGGTGAAGTATTTGAATTACTTTCTGGGGGTATTTCAATTATTTTTTGCTTTCTAGGGTATTTGAAATATTTGAAGTATTTTGACTGCAAAGGCCCAGTATTTGAATTACTTTTTTTGTAACTCCAAGTACCAAATACAAATGGTTTATTTAAAGTATTTGCAGAATCAAGTACAAATTTCCAAAAACAAAAGTATTTGAATTATGGTACTTCAAATACTGAAAAGTAATTGAAATACAATTTCCCAGTAATTTACTTAAAGTACTGACAGCTCTGACTCGAATTCCCTTTCCATTTGAAATTTTGCGGGTAGAGGGTGAAAATACCAATAAAATGTGTCCCACAAAAAATAACGTATCCGAGCGTATCACCTAAAACCTGAGACGAGACCTGAGAAAATCTAGGTGGGCCACCCTGTATAACCTAAAAACCATCTGGCATGTTTTCATTTAAAACAATCAATAAACATTCACCAAAACCTTCAGTAGCAAACTTTAACCTTCCCTTGTCTTTCAGCCATTCCAAAAAATCGCCGCCACGGCCGCCGGGGGGCAGTTGAGCGATGGCTCCACATCCAAATTTGTTCATATTACAGCGGTCTACCTCTGTGCCAAATTTGGTGCCTTTATCAAAAAGTGCACAATAGGTTAGCTTATCCGCTGTACTATACATATAGTTCTTATACCTAATAGCTGTGTTTACAATTAAGGTGTTCGCATCTGCAGTAGCTTCTAACGTTGAAATACTGTTTTCTCTAAATTGTTTTCTAAGTACCTAATTGTATTAATTAAACTTTATTTTTTCCATGGCCTAAAAAATCTGCAAATGGTGATTACATTAATAGCAAATAATTTTTCCTATATTTTCAGGACATATTATCTTCAAGTACAGGAATGGATGAGAAATCTCCTAGCGTTTTTAATTTTTTTTTTTCAGCAAATTTTCTTGGTTATATCTAAAATCAAATTTCATTTTTTTTTGTAATTTTAAGCTCAAAATTCCGTGAAAAAAAAATTTTTAAAATTGATCCAAAAGACAAGAAGATAATTGATTTTTCAAGATTTGAACCGACCGCCATGTTTTTCAAGATGGCGTTTTTAGCTCACTTCCGATTTTTTGGGATTTTTAGATTTGTATTCTATGATAAAAGAGCTATCGTTTTCAACACAAAAATAACTGTCCGCAAAAACTTCACTTTCATCGTACATTTTTTTAAAATTTGCCTGGTCTATTTGGTAAAAAAACATATTAACATCAACAGTATTTACACAAATTTAAAAAAATAGGACAAAGAAAATATCGGTAATACAGACAAACGCAAAATGCCGCCAGAAAAACTCATTAATAAAATTAGGCTTTTTGGCCCGAATATAACCAGGGTTGATGTTATCGGGTAGGTACGAAATTAAATGGTTCTGACATGGACCTTTCTCATTTTAACTGTGCTGCGCGCGCAGCTTGTGGGTGACAGATAATGAAATTGTCAATTGAATGAACGCGGGAACGCAGTCTGACCCTGACGTTTTTTAAACTAACCTCAATAATCAATCAATATTGCTGAAAATTATTACAAAAACTGTTTATTATAATATAATGGTTTAAATGTGTTGTGTGAGATCTTGTCAGAGTAAAGCGAAAAAGAAGTCAAACCTTTCTTTTCACAAGTTCCTAAGCAAATTTTAAGAAAACAATGGTATCATGTTCTCAACCTGACTGAAGACGATTTAAGTTGGAACAGAGGTGTGAGGGTTCGTAAAATAACGATTTCTATATCAAATACAATAATAATTGTACAATTAAAGGTTTGTTAGCACTTGTAAACTCGTATTTCTCAAACGTTTCTAAATTTTTCCCCCACATATTTGTCATATTTACGTTTAAAAATAAACAAAAACAGAAACATAACCGAAATTGCACAATTTGACAAGTGGAACCAATCAAAGTCATTCCACACAGGTATCGCGCGTCATTATAGGTGTCTCTTTCTTTATTACATAAATTTTAATAAACCATCCTTGTTGTTAATTGCATGAGAAAGGTCCATTGTGAAAATAGTTACTGGCCATCGGATGTCGGTTCATTTGGTTTTATTTGTTAACAAAAATAAGCTGAATTTTCAGTAACCAATTCCGGTTTACAGTTGGCTATATTAGGACCCGGACCCACCCTAGCCTCAGTTGATTAAACTAGGAAAATTAAGTCGACATAGGCAAATGTATAGTTATTAACGTTATAAGGCCGATAAGTAGCAAATAACGGCCGGCTGAAGTTTGTGTTATAATAATCAGCCAAGGTGTTATTGCAGTTATCGGCCGTGTTTCGTTCTAGATTTTTCGTCATACTGCAGATATCTTTCAATCTGACAAAAAAAAAACACTCTCACGGCCGCTTGTTATTTTAAAGGCCGGCGGCTGTTAATTTAACGGCCGGCGACCGTTAAATATACCTTTTCAATCTAAATTTCGCTCATGTTATGTTATCTTGACAGTAGGTAGTATCACGAAAAAATTATAAGGATCGTTTGAGATAATAACAGTAGGTACGATCATGAAAAATCGATTATAATTTCTAGATAATTTAAGATTTTTAAAGCTGTCACACAAGTCTGATAATGCCACATTCACATAATGTGTACATAAAAGGTTTTATGTATCAAGGGAATTATGAAGGTGTTAATACCCCAGGGCAAAGTTTGTGTCCCGAGGGCCTCTGGCCCGAGTGACACCAATTGCCCGTGGGTATTAACACCTGATAATTCCCGTGGTACATAGATAATTTTATATCCTACTGAATTTACTGTAAGGCTTGTCTATTTTTATAAAGGAATAAACCATAAACCAAAATTTATATTTTTTCTCAAAGTTTTACCTATTCAAGGTAAAAGCGGGAGTTATGGAAATCCCTAACTCACTTGGGAGTTATGATATCCTTAACTCCCGCGCAGGAGTTATGAAATCCTTAACTCCCGCGCGGGAGTAAAGACCCTGTTTATGATTATCGTACCAAGTTATTATATGGTTATAAGAGTTCAGTAGGATATAAATCTTTTTGTTTTTCAATTGTTTCAATCTTGCCAAAAACTGTTCAACTATTTTTTTGCACAGGGCTTCAATTCATTCAAATACCCAACAACTCCGCACAAAAATTCTTTTTTGACGAGTTTGCAATAGACCCAACTTCTTGAACCTTTTAAATAAAAAAAAATACTACTGATTTTAACGTATCTGCTACACCTAACAAAAATTACTGGGATATTCTACATGGCATGGGGTCCCTGCCCAGGCCTCCACGCCAAACGCCAACAGCGAACAGCCGGGACTTGGGGAACCAATGAGGAATCTCTGATATTTCCTGCGAAAATGACGCTCATTCAACTGAAAATTCGCTATTTTTAAAAAAACCCAAAAAAACCTAATAATGGTGGGTATAATCAACTGAAAAACCCCACTGGGTTTTATAACCTAGGGAAATTCTATGCCAACCCTGTTGACAGGTCGCAAAACTCAATATTCTGGTATTTTAATTATGTTTTAATAGTTGCTAAGAAATCAATGAATAACAATACGAGAATCACTTTACACCGTCGGCCGAGAATGTGTCACTTTTCCACCTAAATACACAATATACTATTTCGTCATACTGCAGATATTGTCAAGCCAAAAAATATCACCCTTTAAAACATTATTATTTCAATACAAAATAACCAAAGTTCATTGACAAGTAATGTCCCAATTTAGTTGGGCAATACGGATGTAGTATTGAATAAAGCAAACGCATCAAAATGTTGGCAAAAAAGCATTAGAGCCAACGACCTAAGTTTTAGGTCAATGATTTTTGCTGACATTTCTGATTCGATTTGGATCGATAAAGCGTCAATTTTAGTTCAGTTGTAACTCTAAATTCGGGCGCTAAAGTTGTGCTACGGGCTACAGAAAGATGGGTCTCTGTAAGTACAATTATTCAACATTTATAAATGATGTGTGTTCTCAATGTTATCATTGGTTGGTTAATCAATCCTTTAGTTGTAGTAAATAATTAACATTTATAAATTATGTCTTAATGTTCTCATGATGTTCTCATTGGTTAATCAATCCTTTAGTTGTAGTAAATAAACTTAATTATTTTTAATGTTTTGGAACTTATTGTTTTAATTCATTGAAACCCCAAAAGATCCCAAACCCCGAGTCACAGCAAAATAGGCTCGTGACAATATCTTTCTATCTGAAAAAAAAAGACGATCGGCGGATAAATATCGGCCGGGTTAAATTAGCTATTTATGTACCAAGGGTACCAGGGTACCAGTTATGTAGATTATAATGGCCGAAGGCGAAACTAGCCCGAGGGATATATTTCATATTTCGCCTGAAGGGCATTATAATCTAAAAATCCCCGTGGTGCATACAATGCTTTATTTTCTACTCAACACAATGTTCTTTCATCAAACTTGTGTGACAGAATATTGTTTTGTATTTAGACATGTACCTGTACCTAGAAACAAAATAAATTAATATACCTATAAACGTCTCATAAGGCAAGGCAGCGGTGGTCGTGTGGGTTAACGCGCTCGACTACATGGGAAACGTTGATGGTAGACCGGGTTCAAATCCTGGCCAGATCAAAAATTATTTTCGGTCAGACATTTAGTGGCTGCATAGGGTAAAGTGCAAATTAATAAAATAACAACAACAAAAACACCTCAGGGTATTTATAAGCGGGAGTTATGGATCATAACGCCCGCTGGGCTTATAATGCCGTCACGTTGTTATAGGTATGTTAACGTATTTCGTTTCCTAGGTGTTATGAATCTATAATAGTTAAGTAGAAAATGAACACCTTTTCGATTTCAATTTCGCCCATGATATAGTAAGATAACATACAGTACAGTATCGTATGAGAAAATAGTTATTACAATAACGAGTGTGAAAGATTAGAACGACGAGGTCATAAACCGAGTAGTTCTAATCACACGAGTTTTGTAGTCATGTTTAAACGCACGTGTGATGTCCAACGTTTTATCTACAAAGCGGAAAATAAGAATATTTTTTCAATTATTATCGTTTATTAGTACCTAGTTGTCTACCTTCATTTTATCTTTACAGATTTAACTATGACTTTTTTATTAAATAACAAAAACTACACCATTTCAACCCCAATTTCGGAAAAAGTTAAGTTAATTTCGGTTGATTTCGGAAACGATAAATTCAAATTAGGAAAAACTAAATTCAAATTCGGAAAAAGTGATAATAATTGTAATATTTAAACAAAAAATTAGTTAGAAACGTAGAAAAATAACATTATTAAAAAATATATACAAATATTGAAAAAATTACATGTACTTACTCCTAAATGGTTATATGATCGGACACAAATTCCAGCATTAATTCGTCCAATAGCGATGACAAATGGATTTTCTAAGTAGATATGTAACTATGTTTACTTATTACTTTTTCCGAATTTGAATTTACTTTTTCCGAATTTGCATTTACTGTTTCCGAAATCAACTTAACTTTTTCCGGAATTAACTTTACTTTTTCCGAAACTGACTCTACATTTTCCTAAAAAAAGTTACTTTTTCTGAAAGTGAGGTTGAAATGGTGTAGTAGTGTTATAGGTTCATAACATAGTCCATAACACCACTAGTTGTGTTATGAATTCATAACCTAGTCCATAACACCATTAGTTGTGTTATGAGTCTCATGACCATGACATAACTGAAATATTAAAAAAATGGTTGTGTAAAAACGTCATAACCAAACGCTTGTAGATACGTATTAAAAAGGTTATGGAAGATCAAAATTTCCCATTCATTGGAATATTCTCTCAAACAAACATAACCTCGAGACAGCAATACAGTTTCCCGTCGAGGTTTGTATGCTATTTTATTTTTAACCATAATATCTTGAAAAAAAAAATTCGTGACAAGACAACCAAATGAGGCCGGGAAATATTTTCCCGTCCTCATTTCTCGTCCTGGGACGGGACATGGAGCAGGAAAATGAAAAGACAGAAATGTGACATTTCCAAATTTTTAAAAAGTCATTTTACTGGACTGAGAAGGCAAGACTCCTTTTATCAATTTTATTTACGACTGACATATAATGTGAGTATTATATTTGTGATTTTGGAAGTATAATGTCATATATTATTCCCGTAGGGATTAATGGTCATTATTCCCGCTTGCACACCAATCATACACCAATCACAAAATTTCTCAAATTAAATAAGTAGTACTATGGAAACAATATACCTGAACAAACTCAAAAGTGTCAGTGTCAAACGCGTAGTGCTTGTGTATTTGTATTGAGATGGATGAACAAAGAGCGTTTTTGGAAAGAAAATTTCGAATAAATTAATTTGTCGTAAATAAAGTAGAGTATACTACTCGCAATAATGGCTATTATTCCCTCGGAATGTTACTCCCTCGCCGCTAACGCGGCTCAGTTCGTAAATATTCCACAGGAATAATAGCTATCATTATTGACTCGTGGTATAATCTACTATCATTATTTGGTATTTCTTTTTGCAAAAAAATTGCAAAGTTTGAAACGAATCAGTTAGCTGGAAAATGGTATATTGTAGACCTTAGGCGGTAAAGTCACATTTTTTCAGGCTGAAAGAAGAAATGTACGGGCGAGCCTTAGCGAGCCCGGACACTTCTATAACCCTGGATTATTTATTGGAGTCGATTTAATGGCCGTTTCCGCCAACCATTTTAGGGAAGCCTTAATGATAAGTATTCCTTGAAATGACAGTGTTCTATGGAGAAATGTCAGTTTAAGGAATACCTACTTATCATTAGGGCATCCATAAAATAGTTGGTGGAAACGACCATACATTGATTTACATGAAATTTAAGTTTCATAGCGCCGTCATTTTGTGACAAATATTGCCTAACTGTCACACTTGTCTGTCAAGTTTTTGCAAAAATTATATATTGGATGGTATTTTTTTTTTACATTGGCCGTGTTCGTTTTTGTCATCTTTTTCGTCAATTTGCTCCGAAATTTTGACAGGCACGTGACTGGATCAGACAGTTTCAATTTACAAATCACGTGCCTGTCAACATTTCAGAGCAAATCGGCGAAAGTGATGACAAAAACAAACACGGCTATTAAAAATGTAGTTCATGAATAACTTCTGATACTAAGTCGCGCATAATACCTGTCTGTAACTTTTTAATTACCTCGTGTACGAAAAAGTGACCTCAATGATAGTTGCTCAGTTAATTATTTCCCACATTTCTACCTGGACGAATTGTTTCTGTCACTTCTGGTTTGTTTGCTATCCAGGCGAACTTTGTTTTTTCAAATTAAACACCCTGTATGTGATTGCATATTTGGATTCTACATAAAATTCTGAGCAGATTTCATGTGATATAGGTACCCTATACCTGAGTTCAACTGTTTTGGAAATATTGACAGTGGAAAATTGACTTTTTTATAACTGTGACAGTCTGTGAAACCTAAACGGTTAATTTTAGAGGAAAACCGATCTCACATTCTCATTTTAGAATTTCATAAACTATCATTTGACACCAACTTTGAATTTAATCCATGATCGAAAATTCTAATTGAATTTAATCTCCGGTTAAATTCAAAGTTGGTCTCAAATAATATTTTATGAAACTCAAAGATGAGAATGTGAGATCGGTTTTCCTCTAAAATTAACCGTTTAGGTTTTACAGACTGTCAAAGTTACGAAAAAGCCAATTTTCAACTGTCAATATTTCCAAGTCAGTTGAACTTGGGTATGTCACTCTGGGGGTATATCAAATGAAATCTGCTCAGAATTTTACGTAGAATCCAAATATGCAATCACATACATGGTGTTTCATTTGAAAAAATAAAGTTGGTCTGGATAGCAAACAAACCAGAAGTGACAGAAACACTTCGTCTAGGTAGAAATGTGGGAAATAATTTACTGAGCAACTATCATTAAGGTAACTTTCTCGTACACAAGGTAATTAAAAAGTTACAGGTATTATATGCGACTTTTTTGCCACTCTGTATAATAAATAAAACAAACACAGCTTTTTCTGAATTGAAATTCAATCAAAATGGCAAAAATATAAAGTATGTATATTGTGAATATATTTTTTTTTAATTATTGTGGCACCCTCTACTAGAAAAAGTAAAAAATAATTTTCTTGCCTAGCCATTTTTGAATGTTTTCCAGGACTAGCCTCACGAACCCTACTTTCTCACTATAGAGACAGTAAAATTCAATTTTCTCATAGTCTTGGAAGAAAAACACATACCTTTTAGCTAAAGGTGCGAGCCATGAGGCATTATACTTTCCATTCGCAACATTGAATTGTCTATTTACTACCAAAATCTACTCATTATTAATTCCATCCTGAACATCCCAAATGAAAAAAAATATATAAAAAAAGATCAGGAGTGATATTTGGTATTCAAGTGGATGAGTCAGTCAAAAGGTTCGAAATTTGGAAGTTAACACGTTGAAGGACAGTGAACATTTTTGTAAAATACCAATTTATGCAGATGCTGGACGGCGTTCTGTTTCTATTTGTGAAGGGGGACTGCGAATGTAAATTAATTTCAAATGTGTGATCTCTATGTGTGTGACACTAGGGCACTGATATTCGAATGTATTGTCAGTGGCGATTGGATTCACATTATTATTATCAATAATTGATTTGCCCTGTGTGGCGCCAATTCTCAAGTGGAACACATGTTTGCAAGGATATTCGATATCTTACCATTTTGTACATTGTTTTTCAATGAGACAATAATGATTTAATAAATTCAGAAAACCCTTGGACAACAGACAAGAGTGTGTATAAAATACTAGAAATCGGAAAAGCATAACAGTAGTTCTTAAAATCTCTAACAACGAACCTACCAATTTATAAAGGTTAACATAATGATATATAAAATAACCTACCATTAGAGTTTCCATCTGTAGAGAGAGATAAGGGTATTAAATTGTTAATATTTGAATAAATATATGATTTGAACTATGGGGTTTGAAATTTGTCTGACTTAGTTTTATTCCAGTGTTTCAGTGTTTGTACATATTTCATATTGGTACACCACTTTTAAACAGTCATTTATTTTTTTTTGCATTCTGGGCTGGGGCTCATCTTAATTTAAAAAGACCAAAACGTCTCCACTAGTACTGGGAAGCATTTCAAAAGATCTAATATATCATCAAAACAATTTTTTTTTATTACAAAAGCATCAGTGAGATTTTGATAAAATTTTAGCGGTTGCCAGCAGTACATTTTTATTTATCAGGTTCATGCCTTAGTTTCATATTTACTTAGGGTCTTCTTGGCCTAGATTGATCCACCTTTTTCTTACAAATTATTCGTAGAAACTACCGACCCGTAAAACCCCTCCAAATCGACGCCACACTGGCGACAGCACTGTTCATTAGGCCACCTGCCATACTGCTTGCCTAGAATAGAAAAAAAAAATGAAAATTAAAAAAAAAAAATATATCCAAATACAGACCTGTTGGGGATTTATAACACTAGATTGTACGTTAGCCGGTCCTGCAGGTACTTCTGGACATTGAACGTGTGGGACCTGTTTGAAAAAAATAATAAAAATGCTGGGCTGGGTATCAAAATTAATTCGTTCAAAGCCTAATGTAGTCCTATTATTGAATTACTAAAGGGAATGCGGACTCGATTTTATTTTTTCAATTTTTGTAGCTATTTTAGGTGTCTCAAGTCGTGCCGTTTCCAATGATGTTTCTGTTGATCAGAAGAGGGTCATTTTTTTATTGGTATCAAATGAACCCGAAAGGGTCAATGATCAACAAAAAAACTTTTGTAAGAAGTTTGTACTAGAAAAGAAAGTAAGGGTTGTATGATCTGCAATAACAGAAATATTTATAACCCCTCAAGATTATTTTATTTAATCCCAATGATATTTACAGTGTTGTCTGAAAAGTCGAAAGTCAAGAGCCACCACATCTTTTCAGGAGGAGGAGGCGATCTTACTACTAAACAACGAGAAGCCAATAGGGATGCTAGAAAAGAACACAAAGCAAGGATTGAGGTCAGTCAAGGCATACATTGAAGTATTGTTTGAAGTTTGAGACCTGTTATTTCAACTGGTTGAATTATTGAGGATGTAATGTTGAAGTTAGGTAGCAGAATCTGGGTTGACAGATAACGTAACGGGCCTTCAAAAAAAACCAATCGAAGATTGCTTTGATTACGAAAACGTACGTCAGATTATTGTTTCTTTATTGGTCAGGATTTTTGACATGACATTTTGACATGACATTTTGACATTGAAGTTCATTGATAAAATTAAAGAAAAATAAAAATATTGCTAAGACATACATTTAAAAAACCATAGCAATCTTTGATTGTTTTTTTTTTTGTTGAAGACATATTATTAAAAATGGTATTACTAATGACACGTTTTCCTTAATTACCTATCTATCTCATATAAGACTAAGATTTAAATAGTGGGTTTTTTACATTAACATGTCTTAGTGTATTGTTGGTATTGCAAACAATAGAGTTGTCTCTTTCAGATTTGATTTGTTTCAAAAATGCGTTGTTCGTTTCTTAAGCTCAGCTGTATTTGTCATCCAAAAAAGTTGATTACAAAACTCATGTTTTTATAGCTTTCTTTACAAGTTCAGTATTGTCATCTTATTTCTTGATTCATTTATGTTATTATTTTTTTTTTAAATTGAACTCTTTAACAACTGCACATGCTATCGGGTCTTCAAAAAAAAAACCAATCAAAGATTGCTATGGTTTTTAAAACGTATGTCTTAGCAATATTTTTCTTTAATTTTATCAATGAACTTTATTGTCAAAATGTCCTGTCAAAAATCCTGACCAATGAAAAAACATAATGCGACATACGTTTTCGTATTCAAAGCAATCTTTGATTGTTTTTTTTTTTTGAAGACCCGTTTACTGTTAGTTTTAGATATTCTCAAGGTTTTTCTTTTCCCATTCTTTTCCAATTTTCTTTATCTTTCAATTTCTTGCTCATTCGGTTTCGAACTTTTCTTTGTCAATGGGCTCTTTCACTAATTTTTGAAATTGGCATATTTGGATAAAGCAACTAAAAACAGAATTTTCTGTATTTCTACTTTTGAAAAATTCAAAGTCCTTCTTGAGAAAACAGAAAACAAAGAAATACCTCCAAATAAAAACCCAGAATTTATTTCTATGACGTCGCAGCTCGCAATTTGACCCTGTTGCCACTAATTGTCAACATTGAAAATTTGTAATAGATTTAATTCTGAAATGTTGCCAAAATCTCATGAAAAGTAGTTAAATTAATTAGTTATGGATTCAAGATTTTATTACATTTTTTTTTTTAAATTATGCTTAAACACAATTTAATACAATTTTTTATGTTTAGTTTTATTTATTTATTTTACGCTGCACTACATTTAATCACAACCGACAACAGCGCATTCGAACCTTTACGTATCTTTACAGAGCGCAAACACAGCCGAGCCGGTCCTCCTTGCAACAACATAAGCGAAATGAAGAATATTTATGTGACGTCGGCAAATCGGCGCGTTTAAAATTAATTTGAATTTGGCCACTTTTGATTGCCTGTGAAAAACTTATTGAAGCTTGTAGAACATTTTTTTTCTGGTATATATGCCCTCCTTTGAGATTTTATACTTAAATTACGTATTTAAATGTTAGTGAATGAGCCCATTATTATCTCTGTTAACTGTTTCTTTGGTATTTTGTTTCTTTTCTACCTTAGTGCGCGTTCACATTGACACCGCTCGAGCGGTGGGCGTGGCGCGATGCCGCTCTAGTGATGCCCAAAAATCATTTTAACATTATATTTCAAATGAACAAGTTCACACTGAGGCGGCGTGTCGCGCGGTGTTAACATGTTCATTTGAAATATAATGTTAAAATTATTTTTGGGCATCGCTACAGCGGCATCGCGCAACGCTCACAGCTCGAGCGGTGTCAATGTGAACGCGCACTTAGTGTGCATATTTAACCCTCCGTACACACACTGGGGTCTACCGGACCCCAACAAAAGTTTGAAAGCGGAACTTTTAGCGATGGTTTCAAGACTCCATGAAAATTTAGTTCATGCCTCTTACTACCCAAACCCCAAACGGCAGAATCAAGCATTTATTAGTTTATGACTGACAAGCGTGTTAGTAAGTCGCGGAGTCTAATATACTCCAGTGTGTGTTGCGAGTAACTTATTTGTGAATATACTTTTTCTACTACCGTGCGTAAAGTACTCACTTTACGCACTATTCAGAAGGCGTAAAATTACACTTCGCGCACTAGTGCGTAAAGTAATTCACTTCACACACTATTGCGTGAAGTAATGTCAATGACAAATCTCATTACTGTCAATTTAGTATTTTTCTGGTAAATTACTCCACGCACTAGTGCGTGAAGTGAAAATACTTCACGCACTAATGCGTAAAATATTTATCTAAATCTATTTTTTTACACATATTTGATTGGTAGTAGAAAAAAAATTGTATGCAATACGTTCGAAAAGCACCATTTTTCACTCATGTGAATTCGTGAAAAAAGGTTCACTTTACACACTTGTTGCATAAATAACTATTTTGTATGTATCGAATAATTTGATACCAATTTTTCTCTGTATTTCATTTTATTTTTCAGATAGAAGAATTTATTAGAGTTTATTCAAGAATATTCGTTTTCGTTGATAGAACCTTATTTTTCCACTAATAGTTATTTTTGTATCTGTGCGCGAAATGCTACTTTGGTGAACGAGATCTGATTTTTTTAACGAGACGCAGCCGAGTTAAAAAAATAGTCGAGATCACCAAAGTATTTCGCGCCCGAGTTGCCAGTTGCAAACAATATTTTTTCTACAACTCCATTTAAATATCGATTATTCGAAGCCAAAATTGCATTTTCAATCAAAGGTAGGTGAATTTCAATTATTTTTGGTTTCCTGACAGGTATGTGTCACCATGACACCAGTGTGCGAACTAGCTATTTCGCGCACTAGTGTGCGAAATAGCTAGTTCGCGCACGGCGTCATAGGAACGTTAAAAAATCAATACCTGGGAAAAAAAGTGTCATTTCGCAAACTGTGAAGAGTGTGCGATCATCATAATTTTTTGACAGATGTAGAAAATAGCTATTTATACAATAAGTTACGAAATGAGCGTCTTTTAGGCACGCGACGTGAAAATGGGCTCTTTCACTAATTTTTGAAATTGGCATATTTGGATAAAGCAACTAAAAACAGAATTTTCTGTATTTTTACTTTTGAAAAATTCAAAGTCCTTCTTGAGAAAACAGAAAACAAAGAAATACCTCCAAATAAAAACCCAGAATTTATTTCTATGACGTCGCAGCTCGCAATTTGACCGTGTTGCCACTAATTGTCAACATTGAAAATTTGTAATTGATTTAATTCTGAAATGTTGGCAAAATCTCATGAAAAGTAGTTAAATTAATTAGTTATAGATTCAAGATTTTATAACATTTTTTTTTTAAATTATGCTTAAATACAATTTAATGCAATTTTTTATGTTTAGTTTTATTTATTTATTTTACGCTGCACTACATTTAGTCACAACCGACAACAGCGCATTCGAACCTTTACGTATCTTTACAGAGCGCAAACACAGCCGAGCCCTTCCTCCTTGCAACGACATAAGCGAAATGAAGAATATTTATGTGACGTCGGCAAATCGGCGCGTTTTAAAATAGTTTGAATTTAGGCACTTTTGATTGCCTATGAAAAACTTATTGAACCTTGTAGAACATTTTTTTTATAATAATAATAATAATAATGCTTTATTGTCAAAAAAATTATAACATAATTTGTAGACTAAGCCTTAAAGTTAAAAATACATATTATATACATCTACATGTATACAAAGTCAAAATAAAATGATATAAACATAAACAAATACATATAACATGAACAAATACAAAAATGAACAAATTACCTATAAACTATGATCCAGTGTGTGGAACGCTCAAAATTAAGTCAGAAAAAAGTCATTTACTTTATATAAGGCTCTCTCTGATAAATAGGATTTTAGAGCTATGCGAAATTTAGGAAGAGATGCTATGGACTTGATGACTACTGGCAGATGATTGTGCATTTTTTTTGCGTTGTATAGAATGGAGCTCTTAATTAACTCGGAGGATGGAGTTGGCAGATAAAGATCATGCTCCGCGTTTCTAAGTGGATAGTTATGCAATGGCCTTTCTGAAATACTGGGTAGGTGTTTGCGGATAAGGCAGACTGATTCTAGTATGAAAAGGGAAGGAAGTGTTAATATTTTATATTTTTTGAAAAAATCTTGGCAATGAGCTCTATTTTTTAATTTTAGGGAATATCTAATAGCTCTCTTTTGTAATTTAAAAATACGGTCAAATTGAGTCGCACAGCACGAACCCCAGAATGGAAGGGCGTATCGAAGATGTGATTCGAAAAGGGCAAAGTAGACTGTTCTAGAAGTTGACAAGTTGAGTTCCTTGGAAACTGATCTTATCGCAAAGCAAGCGGAACTTAATTTTTTTGATAAAGAATCGATGTGCGAATTCCATTTTAGGGATTTGTCTATAATAAGGCCCAAAAACTTTACGGAATCAACGACGTCAATAGTAGTAGTGTTATTAAGTACAATAGGTTGCATCGTACTTCTATATGATAGAACTTTTGTTTTCGCAGCGTTGAAGCAGAGGAAGTTAGAGTCGCACCATGTTTTAATAGCCAACAAGTCGATGGACATGGTTCTATGAAGAGCTACAATATCCGGGTTGCTCCAAGTGAAACTAGTATCATCAGCAAAAAGACAGATTTTACCGCTGATGTCTAGACTAGCAATATCGTTGATAAACAGCAAAAATAATATTGGACCCAACACGGAACCCTGTGGAACTCCGCATTCTATTGGCTTGCATGAAGATGTCGTCGTATCAACCCTCACAAGCTGTTTTCTGTTGTTAAGATACGACTTGAACCATTCCAGAGGAGAGCCTCGAATTCCATAATGCTGCAATTTGTTAATTAGGATATTATGACTTACACAGTCGAATGCTTTAGAAAAATCACAGAAAATTGATGCTGTGGAGTGCAAATTGTTCAAGCTAGAGAAGACATTATTGAAGACAGAGAACATAGCATCAATAGTGCATTTGTTGGTTAAAAATCCAAATTGGTGGATAGTTAGTATATTATATTTATGCAGAAATGATAGAAGCCTTTTCTTAACCAATCTTTCAATGATTTTGGATAAAGTAGGAAGAAGTGCAATTGGACGATAGTTCGACTCTTGGTCCTTATCACCTCCCTTGTGCAGAGGAATAATTATAGCCGTCTTGAGGCAATCTGGGAACACTCCTTGTTGAAAAGATTTATTTATTAAAGCAGTGAGGAGATTTAATGTACACTCCGGTAAATTGAAGAACATTTTTAAAGTTAGTCCATCAGTCCCAGATGACACTTTGTTTTTTATGTCTTTAATTGTGCTGAAAAGCTCTAGTGTTTCTACGGGTGTTAGGAAGAAACTGTGTAAATTCATATTGGTACTGGAAAGATATGAAAGCGGATCGCGAGAAGGAGCTATAGTGGTCATTAAATTTTTTGCCACATTTACAAAGTAGTTATTCAAGTTCTCAGGGGAAGTAGAGGTTATACTGGAAGAGATAGCCTTATTTCTCAAGTCGTTGACAATAGACCACGTTTCTTTGGCAATATTTTCAGTTCTAGCGAACCGGTTGTTATAATAGGTGTCTTTGGCGGCTTTTATAGTTTTATGATAAATTTTTCTATAGAGTTTAACGTAATTTTGAAAGAAGAGACTGTCTGAAAATTTTTTTAGGTGTGACAATGAGCGCATGTTCTTTGCCGATGTCCTCAAGCCTTTAGTAGTCCAGGGTTTATGTTGCTT
This sequence comes from Ceutorhynchus assimilis, assembly GCA_917834065.1. Taxonomy (NCBI): domain Eukaryota; kingdom Metazoa; phylum Arthropoda; class Insecta; order Coleoptera; family Curculionidae; genus Ceutorhynchus; species Ceutorhynchus assimilis. The sequence continues at coordinate 916,244 of CAKJTU040000001.1, read as the reverse complement.
ATTTTTGATAGGCCTGAGGGGAAATGCTTTGAAAGCCAAACCAGATAATTTATTTGAAAATGTTGAAAATGCATTATTGATGTCATCAGAGAGGCAACCCCAGTCAATTGTTTGACATGAGCGCTTGAAATTGAGGAAATTTTTTTCCGAATAAATTCGGCGAAACTTACGTGGGGCAATCCTGGTATTGCTCTTTAGAGAAAAGTTTGTGAGTACTGCTTCATGATCTGAAAACCCTGAACTTAAGACAGTACAGTCAACAAAGCTTGGATCAAAAGATGACACGACGTAGTCGATAGTGCTAGATCTGGTTTTAGTTATTCGGGTTGGAGATTGAACATGCATGACCATACCAAAAGAGTCAAGTATAGACTGGAGAGAATCTTGAGCAGCACACACACTGGAAAAATCTATGTTAAAGTCGCCACATAAAATTAATTTACTCTTAAGAGGGAAAGACTCAAGCAAGCTTAGTAAGTTTTGAAAAAATGTAACCAAGTCAGCGTCAGGTGTTCTGTAAATACAAACAATGTAGAGGTCGTAGATATTGTTGTAGACTATAGAAAATTCGAATAATTTTTCAGATAATAAATTGTCGAACTTGGTTATCGCCGAAAAGTTGTTATTAGTGGACATTATTACAGTACCTCCATGAGATAGTATACTTCTAGTATACCTAGATACTGTAGTGTAGTTTTTGACAAACACAGGCTCGTCAATATTGAGCCAATGCTCTGTTATGGCAATAATTTCTGGAAAATGTAGGTGTTCTAATAATAAATATAATTCATCGGTTTTGTGTCTAATGGACTGAATATTGATGAGAAATACACTAAGCTTGCTATCGTTAATTGTTTCAGAGGGTGCTTGTTCCTCTATTCGCGTCAAGGTATCTAAAAATTTTTGTTATTTGGAGAACCACCAGAAAAGTACTTAGAATGACTCTCCCTAATTTTTTGAAGCTGTTGGATTTTTTCCGAAGAGAAAAACGATCTGAAGGCAGAAAGATCCGCTTCAACTTCAGCCGAATCGATGCCATAGGCGCTGTGGAAACGATAATACAGCTTGCGTAAGGAATCCACGTCACTCGGTAGGCCCTCTGATGCTAACGCTAATTTAATGCTGGTGTTGGTGTAACCTTCAAAACACACATTGGGGGGCTGATCGTGGAGATAGGCTAGGTAAAGCCTAAGAGTTTTTAAGATGGAAGGGTCTCTCAATCTAGCCAGTAGATAGCGTCCATTTGCTATATCGGAGTTTCGCGATATTCGCACTATAGGTGGGGTCATCGGGTCAAAATTGAGCATTGTGTCGTTATTCACATTTGACTCTACAATAATATCAGCGTTACTTTGGTGAATATGAGACTTACATGCAGCAATGGCCTCTCTATCGGATCCAATCTTGATTGATTTATTCTCTGTAGGCTTTTTCTTGGAATTGCAGTCTGGAGGAAGGCTTCGGGTCGCTGCAGTGGTTAGGTCGATTTGTTGAAGACTTGTTGTAGAAATAGTATGTACAGGTGATGTTAAATTTGAGGGTGCTAAAGATGACAAGGCAGTGTTTATTGAACTACCGGGCGGCCACATACTTATGTCCTTCAACTGTTCAAAATGTTTCTTGCTTTTCACGCCAATTTTGAATTCGGAAAGTAAACTGTCATCATTTTTCAGCATGGAAAAACAACGGATAAAGTCTGTTGTTCCAAGTTTTTCCTTAACATAGTGAGCAATTTGGTTTGAAGTGTAAGAGACGGGAATTTTAGACAGAATCAAGTAATGCCAATCTTCTTTTTTAATGGTCTTATAAGTTATGGGTGTTTTAACTTCAACTGGAGTAGCCACTTTCTTATGATGCGTGTCAGTTTGTGTCGAATTTGACTTATTTGTCCCTAGCTGAGAGGTCTTGATGTTGGGTTTATCTTTAGCAGCTAATTTTTCCATCATAAGTGACATCTGATCAATATTTTTACGCAAATCACCTATTTCCTTTATTAATTCATTTTTTGATGTATCATGTACCTGGATTTTAATAGATTCATCATGATTGTCCATGAAAACAGATGACAAATTAAAAATATCTTGTTTCATTTCTCTTATAGATTTGAATAGAGATTCTTGTCCATTGTCCGAGATTTTGGTTTGGTGGCTGTGAATGTCGTCTATTTTTTGGTTCAGTTGCTTCCATACGGAGTCGTGACTACTCAAAATGTCGTAAATTTCTGTAATGACAGGAAGAAGGTCATTGTTTTTTTTTAAACAGGCTCCAAGAGCTTCGACATTTTCCATAGAAATCTGGGAATTATGTAGGCCGTGGGCCGAAAGTAAATGAAATTTTTAAAATTTATTGTATTTTTGGACTTTTACTTTCGGCCCACGGGTCGAAAGTAAACTTTCGTCCCGTGGGCCGAAAGTAAATGAAATTGTCAATTATTGTATTTTTTAGTTTTAATTCAAATAAAAATTTCAAAATTCGAATGATTGTAAATAAAATAGTATACATACCTCGGTGAAAAGTTTCATTACTGTCTCGAGATTTTAGTTAGACCTCGGCTGTGCCTCGGTCTAACTAAAATATCTCGACAGTAATGAAACACTTTCCACCTCGGTATGTAATGTACTATTATTGAATTTTTTGTATAGGTATAGGTTATTTGTTTTTTAGTACAAAAATATTAATTTTTTAAGTGTTAGGTTTTGCTTTCTGAACAAATAATAGTATATTATATACCTAGGTAGAGAAGTTGGTCATTATATACTGAAAGCTTTTATGAACCGAGGCGCGCAGCGCCGAGGTTTATAATGCTTGAGGTATATAATGACTTTCTCTACCGAGGAATATATAGAATTTTTTTTACTACTGCTAGTAGAAAATAAAAAATTTGTTTAAAATCCCGTTCTAATTATTTTTTGTGAACGCCTTCTTGAAAGTGCTGCCCTCTATCAACAGCTTATATAACTTCCTATGTACCTACAGAAACCTGTATTTTTTTTCAAATTGACGTATGAAATTGAAATTGAACCAATAGAAACATGACAAGATCCTTGCGTCATGACGTCATTTTCATTATTGACCTAGGTATTTTTTCATTATTTTCATTATTAACCTAGGGAGAGAAATTCAATTTTTTCTTAGAAAAATAGATTGAATAATGTCTATTTCTCAGGTTAGTAGTAAAAAAACATCTATTAATATCCTAACACGTGTATATTTTTTTGTGTGTTAAGAACCACCAATAAAGGCTTGGGGTATCATACACAGCGTTGCCATTCCTCATGATTTTACATGAGATCTCATGTTTTTATTGTCCATCTCATGCTCTCATGCTTCCAAGTAAAAATCTCATGATTTTTTATCTTATGGTTTGATATTAAATAATGTTGTTTTTTTGCATTTTATCGCGAATATTTCTGGTTATCTATCAGTTTCAAAACCTAAAAGAGGTGATGCTAAATTTATGTAGTTTAAACCACACTCAAGTGCTACATGCGAGAGGATTTTTTCACAGAGTCCAAAAACCGCCTAAACCCAAAGAACAATAGCTGGTATTTAAAGAACGAAACAATATATTGTGTCCAATAACTGTACATTGATAACACATTTATAAATAGGAAGAAACCCGCTATAAACAGCACCAATGTAGTGGAAAAGTATAGACATTTACTTAAAAATCTTTAATCAAATAGAATGTAGCTGTGATTGAAGAAAACAGAAATGTTCCTTCTGTCTTCTGTACTAAGATAGGTTCCCTTTTTTTTATTTTTTTGTGATGTGATGTATTTTCGTCGATAGTTTGTTTTATTTTGATTGTTTTTTTTTTTTACCAAAGATGGTATGAAACAAGATCACGAGTTTTAAACAACTGTTTTTATTTATTTTTTAATGGCCCCTCATGTTTTCAGCTATTTTAAAAATCTCATGTTTTCTCATGTTTTTAATGACTCAAATTTCATGCTATAGAAGTTTTGAGCCTGGCAACACTGATCCAGTGGCGTATCTACCGGTGTGCCATGTGTGCGAAGCACACAGGCCCGGCCCCGAAAGGGGCCCGTGAGCTCCACAGCGAAACTGCAAAAAAAAATGTTTAAAAGATGATAGACCTAAAATTACTAATATTTTTATTTTTTTGCTGGTATAATAATTAATATATGGGCAATAGTCTATCTACGCGCACAAAAAATACCGGCAGCGGTACCTTTTAATATCATTTATACAGGGCCCTTCACGAAAATTGAAACGGAGGCGTTTTAGGGTATTTTAAGGTTCATTTTGAAAAAACGCCCACGTCATTTTTGTATTCCAGGGGGAAATTTTTTGACTCCATCGGTATTACACTAGGGTCCACCCCCTGGGTGGGGTGACTTTCACCACTTTTCTTTATAGATAGGAAAAATGGATCGCGTTATACCTTATTTTAAAGGTATTTTGATTCTCTTCACAACTGTGTACTTTTTTTGAAATCGAATCATTAGTTCTCAAGATATTCTCTGTCAAAGTTGCCACGGGCTAGATAGGAAACAATCTTCTAGACCTGTTATTCTCAAATTAACACTTTCCTTACTTTTCTCTCAGACACGTCAATTTTTTTTTTTTTGTGTGCTTCCGAAAAAATTAAAATTGACGTGTCCGAAAGGAAAATCAGGAAAGTGTTAATTTGAGAATGAGGTACAGGAATAGAAGACTGTTTCTCATTGAGCCCATGGCAACTTTGATAGTGAATTTCTTGAGAACTAATCATTCGATTTTCAAAGAAACAACACAGTTGTGACGAGACTCAAAATACCTTTAAATCAAGGTATCACTCGACCCATCTCCCCTATCTAAAAAAGGGGGGAGAAAGTCACCCCACCCAGAGGGCGCAACCTATCAAAACACCGATGGGGTCAAAAGTTTCCCCTTTGAATACAAAATTGACGTGTCTGAGCGTTTTTTTCAAAACGACCTTGAAATACCCCAAAACGTCTCTGTTTCGACGTTCATGAAACACCCTGTATAAAGCCTATCTTGAATAGGTCAACCGATTCGGGATTCTGACAGACCGTTCAAATAAAAATACCTAAAAAAATTTTTAAGAGTGTTTTTTGAACGACTTTTGGGTCAAAATTTAGGTTAGTTTGGATTACCAAAAAAAAAAAAATCGCCTCCGGCGGGGAACCTATGATGGGCCTGCGTAGATTTTGGCACACAGGCCCGGAGCTGGGTTGATACGCCGCTGCACTGATCATACACCCCAGTGTGTGTTTGATGTTTTCAAAAAGTACGTGTGTGTACGGAGGGTTAATAATGCTCAAAAGACTCGATGGTCCCTATTCGTATTAATATTAAAATGGCTTGAGACTGTAGCATCTCAACATATGACTTTATTATTAGGTTGGAAAAGCCTTATTATTATTAACTTATTTTTGATGCTTGAGACTGTAACATCTCAACATACGACTTTATTATCACGCTTTTCCAAGTTAATCTTATCTTTGATATCTGTTTGAGGGAGGAGTACATGGAGAAATGAATCTATCATTTCTGATTTCTAATCCCTATAATTTGCCTACATGTGGGAAAACATTGTGAAAACTGTTAATTTGGGTGAAGTCGCACATAATGATTACAAATTTAGCGTTTTCATTCCTTTTCGTTGTTGATATGCCTTCATATCAACAACATTTAAATTTGTATCGCACACACAAATTTGTGCCGAATGCCACGCACAACGTAAATTTTTACTAATGTGGACGCGGCTTTTAGGCTTTAGATGTACCAGGTGTCCAAATAAGAAAGGACGCCGGCTATATCTCAGGAACTATTAGTCCTAGAGCTTCAAAGTAAAAATTTTTTTCATAAAATAGGCCATGAAAAATTGCTGGAAATAGTTTTCAAGTTTGTAAGTTGACCGCTAGGGGGCGCAACGAACACTCGAAAACATAATACTGTGATTATCTTCAAAAAACACCCACTTATGGTATCCTAAAAATATGTTTATTGAAATCTTGATAAGATTACGAAAAAATTTTGTTAAGGATTTTTTACTCTAACTCTGCAAATAAGAGGTGGGAGAAAGTTCAAACTTGTTAGGAACAAAAGTTATATAATTTTTTTGGTTTTCAACCGATTCCAATGATTCGGGCGAGGATTCGGGTGTCATTTGGAAGAGTTTTTTTCTGTTTAAAGAAATGCGTAATAAAAATAACAAAATTAAATAGTTTTGTTGCCGCTAGGGGGCGCTGTGTCTAAAAGTCGACAATTTTCCATTTTTTCTCGGAAATTTCAAATATAATGATGCTATTTTTATAATTTAGATGGAAAGAGGATAAAAAATAAGGAATCTGGTGAAAACCGCAAGTCTGAATCTTTATCGCCCAAAATATAAATAAACAAATATTTTCAGTAAAAACATTTTCAGAAAAAAACCTTCTTGCCTTTAGTCTAGGAAAATAGTCGAAAAATACATGTATTGCAAAAAAAAAATTCCTACCCAAATGAACTTTTCAGGGATGATAGGGGGCGGGTGGGTGATCATAAAACCGAAAATATCAAACATTCACCCCTCTGGCGTTTTGCGCTATAGGGGTCGAAAGTGCGCCATTGGCGATTACTTGGTATATATTGATTTTACAAAAAAATGTTTCAAATAAAAGATGTGCAACATCATTTGATCTACTATGTTTATCTAAAGACTTTTTTGATTAAGGGCCGCCTGTGGTCATAAGAGCCGTTTGAAATTTTATAATGAAAATGAAACATTTTAATCAACGTGAAAATTTTTTCTACAACACATACAACATTTTTGCTTTATGAAGTTTTTACTCACCCCCTGCCGTTTTTCAATAGGGGTAGTTTAAAGTTTATTTATTTTTTCACAAAAAAAATTTCCCTATAAAAGTTTTATAAGATTACATTTCCTACAATTTTTCCCAATCAACTTTTTTTGTAACTCGCCCCCATTCAGCGGGGGAAGTACTTCCCTTAGGTAAATTTTAGTTTTTAGGGGTACCATATATTAATTTTTTTTTCTTTTCTCGCCTTTAGTGCATATAAAAAGGTGCAATTAACATTGTATTGGAAGGATTTTTTTCCGCCACCTTTTTGTTTTTAGGGGTAGTTCGCCTATTTTACACTTTACAAAAAAAAGTTATAGAGAAAAGTTGCTCAGAATAATAAAATGAACAAGTTTTCTCAATAATTTTTTTTTGTAAAGTTGAAGATGGGCGAACTACCCCTAAAAACAAAAAGGTGGTGAAAAAAAAATCCTTTTAATACAATGTTAGTTGCAACTTTTTATATGCACTAAAGGCGAGAAAAAAAAAAAATTAAAAAATCATATATACCCCTAAAAACTAAAATTGGAAGTGTTCCCCCGCTGAATGGGGGTGAGTTACAAAAAAAGTTGATTAGGAAAAATTGTAGGAAATCTCATCTTATAAAACTTTTATTAAGAATTTTTTTTTGTAAAAAAATAAAAAAACTTTAAACTACCCCTATTGAAAAACGGCAGGGGGTGAGTAAAAACTTCATAAAGCAAAAATGTTGTATGAGTTGTAGAAAATTTTTTTACGTTGGTTAAAATTTTTCATTTTCATTATAAAATTTCAAACGGCCCTTATGACCACAGACGGCCCTTAATCAAAAAAGTCTTTCGATAAACATTGTAGATCAAATAATGTTGTAAATCTTTTATTTGAAACATTTTTTTTTTTAAATCAATAGCTACCAAGTAATCTCCAATGGCGCAATTTCAACCCCTATAGCGCAAAACGCCAGAGGGGTGAATGTTTGATATTTTCGGTTTTATGATCACCCACCCTCCCCCTATCAACCCTGAAAAGTTCTTTTGGGTAGGATTTTTTTTTTTGAAAATCGACAATTTTCCTAGACTACTTCCTTTTCGGGATAAAACAAAAAAAATCTTATTTTTTCACGGTACTATAAAATTAGTGAGAAGAAGAACTAATTGGTGTGTCTGAAAGTAGCTACCAATCCACGATATCAAGAAAAGCGCACTTTTAGGTGCGAGGTGTAATTGATACCTCCGAACACTCAAATAGTTATTTACATTCCAAGCTGCGAAAGCGTACTTTTGGGTGCGTGTATTCAAATATTTGAATACCTCCGAGCACCTAAAAGGGCTTTTGCAGCGTGTAATATACCAAACTTTTCATTGTTTCCCCCAGGAAAACATTTTTTATCTTGAATTGGCAAGCGATAACGCGAAAGTCAAACAAGCTAGTCATTACTTTCACTTTCGCTTGCCTAATCAAGATAAAAAAAATAGTATATTGTGCAACAAGTGTTGAAAATAGTGCGGTTTGTGCCACTCGCATGCGGCTCGTGTCAAAGTTCCCCACGCGTGTGAAAAGTACTTTTCACACGCGTTACACACTATACTTTTTCTACGACTGCGAAATAACTAAAGTGTGTTCTTTTTAAAGACTATTTCACTAGAGTGTTTTACACTGGCAATATGTCATAGGAACGGCCGGTTTCCTACTGCCAAAACTTCTACCTGTTCCTACCTGGGCAAAACCCTACATGATGGTTTTTCAGCGACAAAATTTTGTGTGGTTAAGAGGGGCGTCAGATAAGAGCCAGCACGCCATCTTTTGGGCTTTATGACATACATTAAATATTTTTTAATCACAGGTGTTCAAATTCTCTCTAAGTGATTGACTAATTTACAAGTAGATGGCGACAGTTTACGCAGTAATTTACAGTGGACTAAATAATTTTATTCAGATACAAATGAAATAATAGTATTTCACATTATTAGGTAGGTTAAACAGTTTTTACTGGCGTTTGAAAGAAGTTATTATGCTTCCCGAACTCAGCGACATCTTTTAGAGAAGCGCCGAACAAACGTTTGGTTTGAGCAATGAACTATAGCTAAAAACTGGAATGCGCACACATTGCCATATCTGCCAAAAAAATGAAGCCATGAAAGACAGATGCCACGAGGGGGAATGTTGTTTTTTTCTGTTGCTCGCTGACATATGACGTTTTCGAAAGTTTTGTCATATTTCCCTTCACAGGTTTCATCAATTGGAATACGTGTTGGAAGCAATTTTCCCCATTTAACATAATGAGTGCGACAAAAACAGGTATCCCCTCCGCAGCAGCCGCACTAGGCTTCAAGTTCGTCCTTATGTGTTAGCATTCCAGTTTTTGGTTATAGTTCATTGGGTTTGAGTCTTTGCTGAAAATGACAGCAATCACCTCGTTGTTTGACAGATTTTGATTAATTTTGTGATACAAAAATTATAATTTTCGAAAATTCTGTTCTATTCATTTTTTCCAGCATTTTACTATCCGAAATTTTGGACATTTATTGTTGGTGTGCTACTCTATATGTTTATCCCTTTTTCATTTAAATCCGTGACCAAAATTTGCATATTGCTGTCAACAAAATGGTAATAATTTTACTATTTAGAATGCGTATTTCGCAACCAAAAATGCTTGAACTTCTACTCCAATCTATTATTGTTATGAACATAGCTTCATTTCACTGAAAAGTGGTCTAAATTTGGAATTGAACAGGAATTAGTGAAGGTCTGTAAATGACATTTTATTTAAACGCCCCTCTTAAGGTAAAAAACTATTGAGTTTGATAAGTGTCACCTAAAGAAAATAAATTTTCCAAATGAAAATTTGTCTTGTTTTTCTCGTGAAATAGTCCAGCTGAATACCACTCAAGAAAAAATTATGTAGGCAAAATTATTCTCTTGGTTTTATTCAAGTTTGTTGCTTTTTGGTAATTTCGCTCCAGAGCTGGGCAAGCTACTTGGAAAAAGTAGCTAGCTACAAGCTACAAGCTACTATATATTTTAAGTAGCTAAGTTACTCAGTAGCTCAACTACCTCTTTGAAAAAGTAGCTAAGCTATTAGTAACTTAACTACATTTTGAATTAGTGAAAGCTACTATTTAAGCTACTTTTATCAATGTACATGCCTTACCTAATTTAATTTCATAATATCATCATACGAAAATAACATATTAACTTTCTCTAAGAAGTAGTATTCATATTTTTGTCAAAAACCACTGGACATTAACTTATTAGGTTCACTTTGATCACAGTGATCTGCGAATGCGAGAATAAAAAAGGACACATAAAACCTAGGTACGTACAGAGATAAGTAGAAACTAGTCTAAGCAAGGCAGGATACGAATTTTCCGGAAAATGATAATTGTAGCTTGAGCAATTAAAGTATAAAGTTACTTTTATCGAGCGGTAAATTCTAACGCGGGCGATAGGTTGGTGGAAACGTGCCTTTATAAGCGGAAAACTGTTTATTTTTGAAAACATGTCGAATGGATGCCATTATATTATAGGTATTGTTATTTTTTTTTTTGAACTATAGAAGAGTCTGCTGCGCATAAAACGTAATAAGTATTTTGGGCGTTGAGTATCGTTAACAACACTCTCGGGCGATAAATGACACTTTCCGCCATTAATACCTAAATAATTATTAACTATCTACCAAAAGTAGCTTAAGTAGCTTGTTTTGGTAGCTAGCTACTTTTCACAGTAGCTTATGAATACTTGAAACACATTACCAAAAGCTACAGCTACAAGCTACTTTTTTTTCAAAGTAGCTTGAATAACTTATTAGCTATCAAAAAAGTAGCTAAGCTAGTAGCTTAACTACTTGGTAGCTAGCTACTGCCCAGCTCTGTTTCGCTCATGAAATTTTTGACAAAACCACTCGCCTGACGGCTCGTGGTTTTGTCATTCGCGAAATTGCCAAGCAACAAACTTTCATACCATTCGAAAATTTTGCCAACAAAATTTTTTCTCTTGTGGTATTATACATACCGGGTGCCCACGAGATTACTTTCCGGCTGCCATTTTTTTATTTGTTTATCGATATCAACGAAACTTGGTAGGCTTGATATTCTGACGAAACTCCATTTTTATGCATTTATGACAAGTTTTTCTGACTTCCGGTTTCACCGGAAATGACCGAAACTTTTGATTTTCAAATGGCACACCCTGTATATTTTTTGTTTTGTGGATTCTACAGATCGTTTTACGACCTAATGTACCACTTCCAAATCGAGTTTGTCCAAATTTCGTTTTGAAATTAAATTTTAGGTAGAAAAAAAATAAAATTGCCTACATAATAAAACAAAAATATTTGAACGAAAATTAATAAAAATGCCGTAGTGTATTCGCTTTGAAATACTTCATTTAATACTGTTATGAAAGTGATATGTTTCTATTCTAGTTTTTGAGCTAGGGCAAAAATACTAAAATAATGAAGTTTACAGTCCTCGATCAAAAAAGTTTACAAAGATAAAATGGATTTTGTATTTTTCTGAAATTAAGTAAAGTATGTAGTGTCATTTTAGGATGATCATGGCACTCTAGTTAAAAAAATAAAATTTAATTTAAAAACAAAATTTGGACAAAACTCGATCCAAAAGTGGTGCATTAGGACGTAAAACGATGTGTAAAATCCGAAAAACAAAAAATATACTGGGTGTGTCATTTAAAAATCAAAAGTTCTGGTAATTTCCGGTGAAACCGGAAGTCATGAAAACTTGTCATGAATGCATAAAAATGGCCTTTGGTTAGAATATCAACCCTACCAAGTTTCGTTGATATCGATAAACAAATAAAAAAATGGCAGCCGGAAAGTGATCTCGTGGGCACCCGGTATATGATAATTCCCCAAGTCAAAAATTTAGTAACTATGTTGGCAGCACAAGCCTTTTCTACCTCTACAAGTATAGACAAGTATGAACTTGGCAAGTGTACGAATAATCGTGATCCGGGGACGTTGAGAAATGGCGATATGGGCGCACAGCGGTGTAGTCACGAACTAAAACAAAAAGTGGAGGGGATGAATCCAGTGAATGTTATAGGGCGGTTACACCCGGACGTGGATGTTTTGATACATATATGTGCATACATCAACGTGCAAACAACAACGTGCATGTCGAGTTTGTACAGACGCTCGCACAAAACTGCAGTCTTGCTATTCTTGCTACAGTAATCCGAGTGTGCATACAAAATTTCTAGCGATTCCACATTCAAAAACGCGACGGTATTTTGCATACACATTGATGTTTTTGTTTGCACGTTCATGTATGTGCGTATATGTTTTCAGACATCCACGCGTCCGTGTGTAACCGCCTTTTGACTCGGGACATTTTTACCGACAAGAAATGGAAAACCAACGAGTGACAAATAATTGTACAAGTAACCCACTCACACGCCATGGCAAGTATACGCAAGTAAACGATTACTCGCCAAGTACACGAGTCGTCTGAGCCCGGCCCGGCTTAACTAATCATGTGATTTAATTTGTACGATTTCATTGGCGGCAATGCAGCCATCTTGAATTTTTGACATTACGCTGCCGCTACGGCAAAAAGTTGGGTTTTGTTGAACTTTTCGGCGTAATCGTGGCAAAGTTGTGACGTAATATATGGGGTGAGTTCAGCTTGGCAGAACGGAGTTGGAGCGGATAAAGAGTTTCATAGTAACCTAAACACAGAGCGAAAAGAGTAAAATGGTTAGTCGAAGGCATTAGAAGCAAGGCGAGCCGCGGCCAATGAAGAAATGCCGCGGCCTCCGAATGATTATCCCCATCACAAACCGGAACAAGTTTTTCTGCGGATATTTTGGGGAGCGATGCCATTTTTTCTACCAGGATCCCCAGGGGGCAACCAAGCCCTAAGCAAAAAATAGTATATTACAATCCGAGACGGAAAATACTTCATTGCTGGTCGAGAGGTTATTATAGTTTATCGAGACGCGAAGCGTCGAGATAAACTCAACCTCGAGACAGAAATGAAGTTTTCCGTCGAGGTTTGTATACTTTTTTATTTTCAACCCTTAATTTTCTGATGCAAAAACTAAAGATTCTGTTATACGAAATTTTCATATAGTGTAAAACTGGCCTTAGAAAAAAATATTTCACTTTTTTTGTCAATGTCATCAATTTTGACGATCTCAAAGGCCCTGTAAAGGCCAAAACAAAAGACGAAACCACAGGAAACCGCAAAATCAACAACCATAGATAAGATCAACAACGCCTTAACGACGGTAGTTTTCGCTCAGTATTTTTGCGGAAATAATAGATTTTCACTAGATTTCTCCCCGTTCTCCCCAAAGAAATGATTTCGGAAAGTGAAGATGAAGCGATGGATTGTACCCCACCTGAATTAAAAGAAGCAGCAGACAGGATTGGAGAGAGTTTGCTTCCAGCAAAAAGCAAATTTCGGTACGAAAAGGCTTTTCAAATATTCGAAGCATGGTGTAGCCAGAAAGGAACGAGAAATACTGCCTCGGAGACCGTTTTGTTGGCGTATTTTGGCGAATTATCTAAGGAAAAGAAGCCTTCGACTTTATGGTCGACTTACAGTATGTTGAAAACCATGATTAAATTGAAAGAGAAAGTTGATATCTCCAATTACGCAAAACTTATAGCTTTTTTGAAGCGGCAAAATCTGGGCTTTCAGCCGAAAAAGTCGAGCGTTTTTTCCAGAGAAAACATTAACGAGTTCCTCACGAAGGCAGCTGAAGAATTCATTAGCATCAAGGTAGGTTTTCAAAAAATATACAAAGAAGATAAAAATGCGAAAATCAAAATGATTTTCTGTATGCTATAGCTAGGTTACCCATTTTATTTTTATCTGGTTTCAGGTAGCGCTAATTGTTGGTGTGTCGGGTGCATGTAGGAGCGATGAACTAGTCAAGATGAAAATGGAGCACGTCAACGTTTTGGAAGGAAAGATCGCTATAGAAATTCCACACACAAAAACTTACACAAGTCGATCGTTTATCATAAGCGATCCAGATTGGGTTGCTATTTTCCACAAATACCTCACTTTGCGGAAAAATTTGAAAAATGACAGGTTATTTGTTCAATGGCGAAATGGGAAATTACATAACCAAGCAATTGGCTATCATTCAATCTCAAAATTTCCACATAAAATAGCTGCTTTTTTGAAGCTTCCAAAAATTGAAACTTTTACAGGGCATGCTTTTCGTCGTACTTCCGCAACCTTATTGGTTGACAACGGGGCCGATCTATTGCAACTCAAAAGACTGGGAGGGTGGAAATCGAGCACGGTTGCTGAAGGCTACATAGAGGCATCTTTGGAGAACAAAAGTAAGACTGCTCTGATGCTATCCTCTACTTCCAAAGGTATTCAGTTGTCCAGTGCATCCACAAGTACATCACATGCGGAAACTCATCCACAAGTACATCACATGCGGAAACTCATCCGCAAGCGCAAGAGATAATAGTTCCAAACGAAACACAATTCCAACAGGATGGTCTCAAGATTTCCATTATAAACAACAATGCTAATTTAACAATTAATGTAAATAAGTGAATAGATTTAATTAGTTCCATGTAATACATGTGGTTTTATTATTATATGTGAGAGCTGTATGAAAATTATCAATTTGGAACGAGCAGGGAAATGGGGACGGAAAAGCATTTGCCGTCCCGGACGGAAAATGCTTTTCCGTCCTAGGCAGGCATATGCATTACCGTCCCGATAAATGTCAAAGTCCAGAAATGTGACACTTTCAAGATTTTGAAAAACCTGCAATGTCAACATTACATATGTGGTTGAAAATAAAATATTTTTTGAATTCTTTAGGATAGTGAATTATTGAAAATCTAAATTTTACCGCCTTTTGGGAATATAGGAAGTGCGCATGCTCGCTTCTCGAGCTTCATCTCGCGAGGTGGAGCTTATGGATATGGAGTTAATTATTTTCACTCTACTTGGCTGTACAAAAACGATGTAGAGCTTCCACTATTTGCTCCCAGTGGCCTGACCCGAACGATTTTGCAGTGAAAAGTGTCAAAGGAGTCAAAAGAGTTGCCAAGCCGAACTCACCTACTCACCTATGATAGAAAAATCACAGAAAATTAAAGGAAAAGGACTACAATAACAAATTAGTAAATTTTCATTACAACCTGGCAAAAAATAAACAAGATATTTGTGTTAGAAAATGTTTTTGTTGTGGTTTTGATGCACTACATGCGTGATGTTAAGCCAAAATTCTCGTAGAATTGACGTTCACGCCGATTGCGCTAACTACGCCCGTGGGGATTCGCCCTAAAGCAGGCCGAAAGTGACTGTTCTTCTGTCACTTTCGGCCCTGGAGAACTCACTTTCGTCCCTGATAAATTGTTCTTTCTCACCTTAACACAAATCCAGGTGCAATGTTTGTATTTAGAAACAGATGAACAGATGTCACATGTGTTTATAATGGCCGTTTTCGATTCGCAACGGCCTTGGTTGGTTCGGATATGACAGAAGTTGGTTGACAGCTTTTGAATTTGGTCTGTCAAAAAAGGCGCCATGTTTTAGAGGTTATTAAAGCAACCCGAAATTCAAACCAAAATTCGAACCAACTCGCGAAACTGGTTCGAATTTAGACGGACCAAGCGATGCCTGTCACGTCACCGGTTTGCAATCAAAAACGGTTGGTTCTAATTTGGTTGGCCTTGAAGACGGACCAAAGCGAATCGAAAACAGCCATTGTTGAAATTTCATAAGATGTCAATGTCGGTGTCAGACCGTCAGTCGAAATTCCATTTTTGTCATATTTTTACCTTATTTTTTTCAATAATTAATGGTTCAAAATAAAATAGTATACATAATTTGGTGAAAAATTTTCACATTTTCATATTTTCTCAAGAATTGGTTGACCTCGGTCAACCATAGTATCTCTCGACAATAATGAAACACTTTCCACCTCCGCATGTAATATATTATTATTTACAATCATACATGACTTTTCTGACATTACAAAATTCGAATGATTGTAAATAAAATAGTATACATACCTCGGTTAAAAGTTTCATTACGTCTCGAGATTTTAATTAAACCTCGGCTGCGCGCTGCGCCTCGGTCTAACCGTTGTAAAATCTCTCGACATTTATAAAACACTTTCCACCTCGATATGTAATATACTATTCCTGAGGGGAACAATGAAAAGTTTAATACGTTACACGCTACAAAAGCCCTTTTCATTCTCCCCCTTACAATAGTATATTGTGTATTTAGGTGGAAAAGTGACACATTCTTGGCCGACGGTGTAAGTTGACGGGCGAGGCGTAGCCGAGGCCGACAAACACTGAAGGCCGAGAACGTGCTTTTCCACCGAAATACACATACTATTTTTTCTACGATCGGTTAAATATCTGTTAAACGTTTGTCTTTTTGTTACAATTATTCAGTAGCACGAGAATCACTTTCCCGGCCTAGGCCGGAAAAGTGATTCCGGTATTGTTATTCATTGATTCCTTAGCAACTATTGAAACATTATTAAAATACCAGAATATTGAGCTTTGCGACCTGTCAACCGGTTAAAAATGCTGACATTTCTTGTCAATCGCAGAAAAAAGTAGATTTTTTTATCTAGGCAAACGAAAGCGAAACTGAAACATGCTAGTAGTTACGTTCACTTTCGCTACTAGCATGTTTCACTTTCGCATACCTATTAGCGATTTTTGAGGGTAAAGGATGAAAAGTTTAATACATTACACGCTGCAAAAGTCCTGTTAGGTGCTCGGAGATATATACCACGCATCTGAAAGTACGCTTTTACAGCTTGGAATGTAAACAACTATTTAGGTGTTTGAAGGTATTAAATACACCTCGCACCTAAAAGTGCGCTTTCGCAGCTTGGAATGTAAAATGTAAATAACTATAGTTCAATTCAATTTCAATTCTTGATATTGTGGAATGGTAGGTACTTTCAGACACACAAACAGTTCTTCTTCTTACTAATTTCATAGTGCCGTAAAAAATAAGATTTTTTTTGTGTGATCCCGAAAAGGAAGGCAAGAAGGTTTTTTTTCTGCGATTGACAAGAAATGTCAGCATTTTTGACCGGTTGACAGGTCGCAAAACTCTATATTCTGGTATTTTAATTATGTTTCAATAGTTGCTAAGGAATCAATGAATAACAATACAGAAAACACTTTTCCGGCCTAGGCCGGGAAAGTGATTCTCGTACTGCTGAATAATTAGAACCAAAAGACAAACATTTAACAGGTATTTAACCGATCGCAGAAAAATTTTTATGTGTATTTCAGTGGAAAAGCACATTCTCGGCCTTCGGTGTTTGCCGGCCTCGGCTACGCCTCGCCCGTCAACTTACACCGTCGGCCGAGAATGTGTCACTTTTCCACCTAAATACACAATATACTATTTCTGAAAATGTTCTTGCTGAAAATATTTGTTTATTTATATTTTGGGCTAGGATAAAGATTCAGACTTGCGGTTTTCACCAAATTCCTTATTTTTTTATCCTCTTTCCATCTAAATTATATAAAAAGCATCATTATATTTGAAATTTCCGAGAAAAAATGGAAAATTGTCGATTTTTAGACTCAGCGTTCCCTAGCGGCAACAAAACAATTAAATTTTGTTATTTTTCTTATGCATTTCATTAAACAGAAAAAAACTCTTCCAAATGACACCCGATTCATTCAAAACGGTTGAAAAACAAAAATGTTATATAACTTTCGTTCCTAACAAGTTTGAACCTTCCCCCACCTCTTATTCGAAGAGTTAGGGCAAAAAATCCTTAACAAATTTTTTTCGTAATCTCATCAAGATTTCAATAATCATATTTTTAGGATACCTTAAGTGGGCGTTTTTTGAAGATAATCACAGTATTATGTTTTCGAGTGTTCGTTGCGCCCCCTAGCGGTCAACTTACAAACTTGAAAACTATTTTCAGCAATTTTTCATGGCCTATTTTATATAAAAAAAATTTACTTGGAAGCTCTAGGACTAATAGTTCCTGAGATATAACCGGCGTCCTTTCTTATTTGGACACCCGGTACAATATAATATGGCGCAGTTCTTTTAATCTCTTCAGATGTTCTGGATGCCATTAAATTGGACGTAGACCTTTGATATCAAATTATACACCATCTTTGTCTTGTATGTGATGTGTGTGGCTAAGCATTTTAATGAAATACTGCGTCTAAAATAAAATAAAAGAATAACAGGCCCACACCATCTTATGATAGGTATTTGGAGACACCTATGACAGACAGAAAAAAGGGGTCTAGAACACATTAGGTCCCTAAAAACGGACAATTTTTCTATGTTCAAATTTGCATTGGAGCAATTCTTAGGACATAATGAAGAAAAAAAAAATATGGATGAGTTCATTTTTTTGATAAACAATATGTTATTTAAATATACAGGGTGTCCTAAAAAGATACCGACAAACTTTAAAGGGTAGTAAGGGACATCAAAACAAAAAACAAGCATTTTTGTTTATATAAACATATGTCCGCAAATGAGCCATTTGGGCTGTAGAGCAAAAAAATTGTTTGGTACTTTTCTTCTTCGCAATAATTAAATCACTGTTAACTTATTAATTTTGCTTATTTATTAACAAATAAATTATGGTTTACAATAATTGTTCAAAATGTTGACCATTTACTTCAATGCAAAGATTGCACCGTCAGGTCATTAATAGACAACTACTAAGTTAATTAAGGAAACTAATCACAAATTAGGTGGAAATTTTCGAAATGTCAGTAAAAAACCAGTAAAAAATCAATAAAATCAGTAAAAAACCTCAAAAAACCCTTTCCATAAACATTAAATATTGTAAATATTTACCAAGGTGGTATGCTAATTAAGTTTCAAATAAGAAACTTTACTTTTTTAAAAACTTTATTTTAATTAAAAGTAAAAGTAAAGTAACATATGAAGACTGGTGGAACTAGTTGCTGCTGCAAAGCATGAAAGCAAAAGAACAATTGTGCATGGCTGCACCGCTTTTTATAAACAATAAATGCAAGCTAGCAATATTCACTAAAAACGTCAACAATTGTGATGTCATCGTGGGCGAGCAATTAGTATGCTCCTTTAAAGCAATAGATTGATTAACTAATTAACATTAGTTGATATGGGAATCGTTCAATATAACTCCTCCCACCTTAAGATGTTGCAAATTCGGGTTGTTTTGATTGATGACCCAAATCTGACAATTCGATTTGCACATTTGTTGAAGTTTTCTTCTTTTTACAAAAATAGTATGCTGAAACTAAAAATATGATTACAATGCTTAAACCTATGATTATATAAGTATTAGTATAATTGTAAGAATAGTTAAGTTCTTTCAAAGGTTGAACTTCTAACTTCTTTGCTTCTTCAAAGGCTTCTTGAAGTGTCTCGTGGTTTAATTCTTTGATCTTGAGCGTAGTAATATTTTCTGCTAGATCTGGTATGTCCATTTTTGGTATTTTCAACTCAAAGTTGAAATTTTCATTTATCCTTTTAAATGTCTGATTGTTTATTGTTATCCGACAAGTATCGAGAGTGATTAGAGTTGGTTTCATCAATATGTCCATGTGACTAATTTTATCACATTTGGTAACAATGGTTTGACTCTTTTTGGGTATGATCAATAGTTGACCATTTGCGAGTTGTTTAGTTGTTGGTTCTTCGTAATGTATTTTTACGAATGAGCACTTCTGTTGTCCGTCAGTAATTAGACTGTAGACGCATGGTTCTTCTTGTTTAAGCATTTCTTCGTTACACAAGTATATGTTTTCGACTCTTGGGCATTCCCATTGGATATTATAATATGAGTCCGTAGTAAGTATCAAGTAAGGGAACTTAATTCTAACCGTGAGGTTTTGGATTGGGATAGGATATAATTTATACAAAAGAAAAGGTCTTGGGTCAATAATAGGTGTATAAATTACAAATATTATAAGTTCATTTTGGATTTTAACTTGTGTTTTCATAGTTTCAAAATATTTGATTACTTTGTCAAATGGAATCTGCTGTTCTTTAGGTATATTATGCAGTATTTGATTCAGTTCATTATGTTGAAGGATCGTATAATGCATAACTCCCAGCTGTGCAAAATTAATAGCAAGTTGAATATGATCTATTAAACTTTGTATCTTATTACTTTGCATGTTTATGTTGTTCAATATCAAATTGAAGTTTAACATGGTGTGAAAATTGTGATTTTCATTAGTAATATTATCAATTTTCTCTGCTAAGAGCTTTTGATTAGCTTCAACATTTAGGAATTGGTCATGGAATGTTTTTGTGACTTTCTTAAGTACTTGTGCTTGTTTTTCTAGATTTTTATTGATAGTACCCTGATTTTCATTTAAGGTTTGAATGTTATTTTGTACGGGTGTCGTTCATATTTGGTTTTATTGCATATTTCACATGCTTTTACGTATGTTTGTACATCTTTCTCGATGTTCGGCCAATAAAATCTTTTCTTTAGTGCCGCTACGTTTTCAGTTATTCCTCTATGGGATGTCTTCGTTTCATGATACAATTTTAGTTTCTCTTGTTGTTCATCAATTTCGGCTACGTCTTCGACTAGCGAGTTAGATATATACAATTTAAATGAATTCGCATTAAATGCTGACTGCAAGGCTCGTAACATTATAGGTTCTAGTGTCTTATTTAGAAAATGAAGACAGTATGTGTCAGGGGCCATATATTCTTTAACTAAATTGACTATTTGGTCATTTGATGGATTGTTTGGTAGAAAGAATATGATTCTCTTTTTATTAGGAAAAGGCTTAATAATTTCTTTCCTAATTGTATTATTATTTGAGTAGCGAAATATCACTTGATTAGGGAAGAGATTCACATGTTTCTTCGTATATGGAGCACCTATAATTGGATTTTCCAAGGATGTATGTATAGTTTGTTCTTCCGAAGGTGTCGATATTTTTTCTTCATCTTCTGAGTTTGTCGAGTTTGTCCTTCGTTTAGGTTTTATTGTAAGGGTTTTTTCTTCTTTATTACACATTTTTGAAGATTCTCCCTGTTCTATTGGAATTTCTTTCTTCTTCTTTGGAGGGATAATTACTTGTGAAATTATTTTAATCTTTGGTGCATTTTCTTTTTCAGATGCAGTTTTTGTTGATTCAGTGTGGTCTGATGTTGGTTTGCGCATATATGGTTTTGATTCTGTGAAATATTTCCTAATTATTTCATCATTACATAAAGGTGTGTCTCTTAACATATCTCCTAATTTATTGTGAAATTCTTCATCAGTTTGTGCTGTTACTTTCGCATCAGGATCTGATGATGATCAGGTTTGAAGAGTATTTATTTGTAAAGGTGGTCTTGATAAAGCATCCGCGTTCATGTTAAGGGTTCCTTTTTTATATTTAATTTCATAGTCAAATTCAGATAACTTAAGTCGCCATCTTACTAATTTAGAAGTTGGTTCCTTTACGTTGAATAACCACTGTAGAGGTTTGTGGTCCGATAAAATAGTAAATTTTCTTCCGAAAAGATACGGTCGGAAGTATTTGGTTGCCCAAACAATTGCTAAAAGTTCTTTCTCTATGGCTGAGTAATTGCATTCTGCAGGGTTCAACGTACGACTTGCATATGCGATAGGAAGGTCAGAGCCGACAGGGCCTTGAGATAACACTGCTCCTATGGCATAATTTGATGCGTCAGTTGTTAAAAGAAAAGGTCGATTAAAATCGGGGTGTTGTAATACGGGATCATTTACCAGGATATTCTTGCATGTTTCAAAACTTTTTATAAATTCCACATCATGAATTATCTTCTTGTCCTTTTTCAAGCATACCGTCATTGGTTTCGTTAATTTAGCGAAATTCTTAATGAATTTTCGGTAGTAACCTACTAATCCTAAGAAAGATTTTATCTCTTTGACAGTTCTTGGAATTGAAAATTCCTTTATTGCCTTTATTTTGTTCGGATTAGGTTTTATACCGTTTGGCGTTATCACATGTCCTAGAAATTCTACTGTTCTTTGTAAAAATTCAGACTTATCGAGTTGAATTTTCAAATTATATTGTTGTAGTCTTTCAAATACTTGTTTGAGGTTTTTCACATGTTCTTGAAGTGAAGTCGAAAATATGATGATGTCATCCATATATACAAGACATATTTTGTTTTGCAATCCAGATAACACATTATCCATCGCTCGTTGAAAGGTTGCTGGTGCATTTTTAAGTCCGAATGGCATTCGAGTAAACTCATAGTGTCCATATTCAACATTAAATGCCGTCTTAGGTATAGAGTTGGGATGCATCTCTACTTGATGGAATCCAGATGCGAGATCCAATGTTGTGAAATAATTGCTTCGTCCTAATTTATCCAGTAAATCTGAAATGTTCGGTATTGGGTACCTATCGTCAATAGTTTTCTTGTTGACTTTGCGATAATCCACTACCATTCTCCATTTCTGTATGCCAGAAGCATCTTTCTTTTTTGGCACTATCCATACTGGTGAGGACCATGGGCTACACGAGGGTTGAATTATATGTTCATCCAACATTTTTTTTATTTGTTGGTTAATCTCGTTTTTATGTATATGAGGATACCTATAAGTTTTTGTATGGACGGGTATTTCATCTGACGTTCTGATTTCATGTTTAACCTGATTCGTGAAGGTTAACTTATCATTGGGTTTATGAAAAATCTCCGGAAACGCCCGTACTACATTCTGTAATGCATTTAATTCCTCCTTATTTAAATGCTGAGTACGTAAAAATTCTATTGGATTATTATCATATTCATGTGGGTATAATGACGTTACTTGTTCTATATTAAATGTCTCAAAAGCTTCTTCATTATAAATAAAACTTGCTTCTGCTAGGTCATCTATATGCGTAGTAAGAACAAAAGGTTTATCTGTTAGATTATGCACTTCTAACAAAGCTGTTCCATTTATAACTTTAGCTATTGTTTCTGGTATCATGTATTTATCCGTTTTCACTTGAGGTATTAAAATCTCAGTATTTTCAAGGATGTCTGTATTAAAATGACAAAGTTGAATAGTTTTTGCTGAAATTTCTAAATTTTGGGTATCAAAGTCTGTTCTAAATTGAAATGGAATTGTTATTTCTTCATTACTAAGGCACATATTTGTAAAGTCAATATTTAAATTATTTTCTTGTAAAGCTTTAATTCCTATAATACCGTCAAAATAATCATGAAAATTATACATTATCATGTCAATATCCTGATCAATATTAAATTCATGTAAAATTGGAATTCTTACTTTACCATGGGCTTTTCTTGTTCCCATACATGTAGTAAGTTTATTTAATGAATCTATGAAATCTGGGAAGTATTCTTCCGCTATTGAAAGTCTTATTAATGAAGCATAACTACCTGTGTCTATTAAAAGCTTACAAGGTGGATCGAAAGTTTCAATAAAAGGTAGTTGATTGACTTGGTATGCATTTAAAGTCAATGCTGATTGTTGGATTCCAAGGCTAGTGTCTGAAAATTTTCATCAGGGCTTTCTTGGTAATCTTGACTTATTTGATCGTCATTTATTTCTGAGTTTTCGGGTATTTCTCCGAATTCTGAACTTTCATAGTTCTCAGAAGTTTCGTCTGGTTCTTGTAATTGAATTCCATATATATTATTTATTTCCTCAATGGTGTATTTTGAAGGACCTGCATTGGGATCTGGTCGAAAATAATTTGATTGTTGGGGTTGAAAACCTCTTGAAAAATTCCATCTATTAATTTGGGAATCTTGTCTTCTTGGTTGAATAGATACACCAGACATAGGTGTCGGTTTTGTCAAGGGAAGGTTATTGTTTGGTTTAAAAACATTTGTTTTGTTGTAATTTTTACCAAACGTACCCGAACTAGTAGGGAATTTATGGGTTATTGCTTTTGTCTGTAAGTTTATTGGTTGTGAAGGAAATTGTGGCTTCACATGGAAATACGGGTTTTGTTGTCTTTGTTGTTGTTGTGTATTGTTTTGTTGGTGTTGAAATGTTTGGTTATTTTTTGTCTTAAAATTCGAAAAGGAATTATTTTGATTTTTGTTAAATTTCATATGATTCTCAGCCATCTGATAGTTTAGTACAAAAGATGTTGCTGCGTCTAATGTTATAGGATTCTGAACCATTAAAATTATTCTAAGCTCAACTGGTGAATTTGTTATCAAATTTTGTACCGCTGTAACTTCATTTTGAGCTACAAGAATATTTGCAACTGCTAACAAATTGCTGTCACACATTATTTTTGAAGTAATTCGGTGATTAAGAGCTTTCAATCTTTCTAAATATTCGTAAATTGATTCCTTTTGGTTTCTTGATGCATACATTAATTCTTGAATCAAATTTTGACGAGAATAAGGATCTCCATATTTAATTCTTAGAGCACCCTTAATATCTATCCATGATTTTAAATCTGGACGTGTCATCAAAAAATTTCCAGCATCATTGATAAGCTTTGATTTTATCGCAGTTATTACATATTCTTTTTGGGCAGGATTCCCTACGTAATAAGTGTGATAAAATTCATCAATATTACTAATGAAATACTCCAGATATTGAGTTTCGCCACCAAAAGGCTTCAAAAGTTGAACTATGGATTTCAAATTTTCACCCATGTTTCTGTTTTGTCTTGTTGATTGAATATTAGGTCTTAATTGATATAATTGACTTGGATATTCTTCAGTATCTGATTCAGATTCAGACATAAAAGAAAACTTTAATTAAACAAGTTTTATTTTAGAATTAAAAATTAAAAATTAAAATAATAGGAATAAAGAATGTTTTATCCAAAAATAAAAAGTAGATTTTCTTGAAAAAAATAGGTTAAAACCTTTGCAAAAGAATTCAAGAAAAATCCAAAAATAACTCTTAAATATGAAACACCAATAACAAAATATTAGGGAAAGGTTTACTTACTAGGCTCGATGCTAATAACAGTAACACTCTCACTATTTATACGTTGGTTCTCAATGTCTCTTATGTCCAGTTAACACCAAGTGAAGTGGACAGGAATTTCCTCAAATTTCACTCCAATGATCACTGTAATCCAGGTTTCACTGCAATCCAATTTTCACTGTAATCCAAGTTATCACTTATAGATTCAGTTCGATTGTCTTTAGTAATTCGCGGGTCACGATCTCGAAATTCGGAAAAACTTGTGCACTCTGAACATCCGGTTTTTTACGAAAAAAACTGTAAAAAATTATCCGCACGACTGCCCCAATTAAGTTTCAAATAAGTAACTTTACTTTTTTAAAAACTTTATTTTAATTAAAAGTAAAAGTAAAGTAACATATGAAGACTGGTGGAACTAGTTGCTGCTGCAAAGCATGAAAGCAAAAGAACAATTGTGCATGGCTGCACCGCTTTTTATAAACAATAAATGCAAGCTAGCAATATTCACTAAAAACGTCAACAATTGTGATGTCATCGTGGGCGAGCAATTAGTATGCTCCTTTAAAGCAATAGATTGATTAACTAATTAACATTAGTTGATATGGGAATCGTTCAATATAACTTGCTGATTTTGCCATAAAATAGAAATCTATTAAAGTAAACAAAATAAATGAACAAAATAATTATAATTGTAAAAAATCATTAGTCACTAATGCCTTATATCCTCTCGCTTCTCAACCTTTGACACAGATCAATAAATAATATCTATTCTTATCAGCTTAATATCGCTATACCTATCAAAGACGCACAATCAACAAAGAAAAAAATTAAATTAAAAAAATCATAACTTGATAAATATTCAAGGTTCCATATTTTTTTTCTCGCTAACCATCTTGAAATTGCTTTGTTTATCAGTAATAATTAAAATCATATTGAAAATCAAAGGAACCTAAAGTGATTTATCACCGAAAAAAGATTTTCTTTTCGATTTCTCACCACTTATTTTTCGAATGCAGCTTAATGACCTTCAACTTCTAAGCTACCCAAAAAATATCCAATATGGAATTTGTAATAAAATTAACAATCACCAGCCGAGCTAATCAGGTCTCTAACCATTCATACTAAAAAAACAATTTCAATAAAAATGTACTTACCGCTTCCCATTCCTTCGTAAACGAATCACCTTCGTCTGAATCCGAATCATCGCCGGATTTTAAATCGCTAGCAATGCATTTTTCCAAAGTCCTTGCATGTAATTCATTTATTTCAATTGGCCCTTGCCGTCCCAAATCGGCACTATCATTGTCCTTCAATTGTAAGATATTATGGATAGTACGCATAGGACTAAGGGCACTAATATCAATTTTTTGCGATATACAGAAATATAAAATATTCGCGTTCAATCTGGCAACTTTTCTGGTAAATTGTTGCTCATTCATTGTGCTACTGCTGAATTCGCTGTAAGTCATTTTATAAGGAAGCCTTACATTTAATAAAAACGATAAAACGTTAACTAGTTGAGCAGCGTAGGTGAGTGCGGCTGAAATTGTTAGGGCAGGGTTGATATCCATCATCTCAGTGTCTTCGGATATAGGGATACCGTCACGATTTTGAGCCCATAGATTGTAATTTGAATAGTTTCCACTACCAGGCAAGCATGGCGCCACTATTGAATATTGCATTTCATTGGAATAATCTGTATAAACCCATTTATCTCTGAGATAGGTTGTCTGTGATGCTTCTGCTAGTTCCTTTATCATACTATCTCCACTGGATTCCATTTCTATTACAGGTTTAACTAATGATATTGGGAATATATATTTGAATAATTGTTGAACTCTTAGCCTGGCTATTTTTTTAACTTCCTTGTTCTTTTTGTGTAATTTCTCTTGGGCCAAAGATACTTTTTCGCTTTTTATCGCAGCACAATCGCCCACTTCTGCACTTTTTGTTTTGTAGGCCTTGAGTTTTTCACTTCTTTCTTGATTTCGTTCTTTTAATTCCGCTAGTTTTTGGTTTAAAAAGTGTTTCCTCTGACGTTTTCCTTCTAGTGCCAACTGAATTATTTGATTTCTTTCTTTGCCTTGACGAATTTTTGTTTGCTAAAATAATTCAATTCTGTATTATAAGCAAGACGACACCACTGCTTAGTGCCAATATTGCAGTAAATATACTATAGAATTAAAGATTATGAATTTTTTATCTTTATAAACTCTGATAGTTGAAATTTGCTATGAGAGGCTGCATAATTAAAGAAGAGCAGGGGCAAAAACTCCTTAGTAATATCATTCTTCTTAACATTATATTCACATAATATATAAGAAACCTATAAAAAAATAATTCAAGAGCAAGAGCTGAAAAACATGTGGCACTTTAATTTTACAACTGTTTGCCTTTACAGTATTGTCGCACAATATAGCTTCAGAAACATTGTTAAAAAATAATTGAAAACAATGAAAAGTTCCTTGAACGGTTTCTCGAGTTTTCAGTTTAAAGTTATTGTAATTCAACTACATGTTAACATTTTCTTTAAACATACCTATTTACATAAATCTCAATTAGGTTGGACTTCTGCCATAACGTTAGACATCAAAACATAAACCTTTGGTACTAGTGCCAAGTGCCATTCATGATACAATATTTCAGAAGCTGTATGGCATAAGAATAAGTTGAATTGCACTTCCTACGTTTTTGTTAAACATGGTGTGTATTTTCCATCATTAACAAAACATTGATTCACAAATAATTTTTGTTCAAAATTGTAAAAATAATAATTAATCAGTAGGGAACTTGCACATTTTTTGTTTATTTCAAAAATGTGTTGCACTACACTAAAGACATAGTCATGCCAAATATCAAGCATTAAAAGTCAGCCGTTAATTTTTTATAAATATTTGAAGTTACGCTCGAAACATCGCCATTTGAAACGACCGATTAGTGTGACGTCACTCAGCAACAAAATTCCGTTCACAGTCCTTGGTTGACAGTGACCTGCGGGTAGATTTAGATTATGGTTATGTTGTTATGTATGCTGTTTATGATAGATTTGACAGTGACAACCCCAGCAGCACATGGTGTGGCAGCGGTGCGACCCGATTATTACTGCCCTTTGACGTCAGGACCCATAGAAATACGTTTTTGATCTTGTCCAGAATTTCGAATTATTTGGTATTTTCAATTGAAGATTTTGAAAACCAGAGATAAGATATTATATCCTTCTCCTAATTGCATCATTTATTAGGATGATTGTTATTGTATTTTATTATTTATTTCATATTTAATTCAATGTGCAAGTTCCCTATTGTAGGGCAACAGGAACCTTGTGATTATTGTGACTGTGAATCTTTATTTAGCAACATCTGATCTTGATCATCAAAATATAGCTATTTATACAATAAGTTACGAAATGAGCGTCTTTTAGGCACGCGACGTGAAAATTGTCCAACGAGGCAAAGCCGAGTTGGACAACACGTCGAGTGACTAAAAGACATCGTTTCGTAACGTATTGTATACAAGATTTTTTCTACTGGCATTTTATAATAAAAAAACACAATTTTATTTCATGTGAATAAGTCGATTACACCCAAAATCTTTGTTACCTGCTTTTACTTGACACCTGACACTTTTCATGCGATTTTCTTTTCAAAATTCGACATCAATAATTAATCCTAGAAAGTAGGTAATAACACAAAGTTCTGTTTTGAGTAACCCAAACGTTCAATTCAGTAATTCCATTTTCAATATTCATAATAAATACAAAACAAAATTCAAATATGTGTTTAGTGTGTTTTTTATTTCTGAATAATGAATGACACTTTTAGGCACTAGTGCTTAAAAATTACTTTTACGCACTCATAAGTCACTTTTACGCATTCAAAAGTCACTTTTACGCACTGAGTGCCTAAAAGTAACTTTCACGCACTCAGTGCCTAAAAGAATGTCGTTTCAAAACTGAAATGACAATCGAAAAGTTGCTATTATGAAACGTCAGTAGAAAAAATTATTTATGTATTTTCAACAAGGGAGACGATGAATGAATTTCCTAGTGATATGTTCTTGTATAGTATGTGAAGAGTCTAGGATCCATAACTCAAGAGGTTCGTCTCATACTATAAGGTCGAACCGTGCTTTTCCGCAGTATCAAAAGTCAGAAGTGAAAGGTATACTATAAAGACTACAAGAAAGAACAGTATTGGAGCCAATCTCTAGACATCTACAATCTGATAGCAAAAACAGACTTTATTTATCATGAAGAGTTCAGACAATTTTAATCTAAACCAGGTGCTGAAGTAATGCTATATCTTGTGCAAAGGAACAGGCTCAAAATTTCTAATAATCACGTGAATGTAGTACCGTTTGAAACGCAGTCTTTAAAATGAATTTACGAATCATAAAAATGAATGAGAATGCCCAAGCCATTGGGCCACGAAATGAGTAAGTTGTTGGTACATACCTCCAAAACTAATTTTGCACTAAACCCAGCCAGAACCAGTATTAAAAGGGGTCTGACCTGGAAAGTAAGTACCGCCTACAGTCACTATTATATTACTGTTCGTTCATCCACACAATTTCTGTCTATTTTTGCGAATTTTTCAACATATAGGGGTATTTTTTTTTGCCAAACCTGGTGAGTCGTAAGCGGTTGTGGTTCACACTGTAGGTTTATCACTACCTTAGTAAGCTGTGTTCAAAGTTTGATTAACGATTAACGCACTCGATTTCCGATATTTTATTGCTATTTTTTCAACATAGTGGTGCTTTTTTGCAACCATGGCAACAGTGGCGTAGCGAGGGGAGGGGCGGTAGGGGCGGACCGCCCCGGGCGCCACTTTTAGGAGGGCGGCAAAATTGCCGCTTCTTGTACCTTTCAAGAATTGCCTGTAACCAACATCATTATTGAAGTGAAAACTTTAGGCGCGTTTAGCAAAAAAAAAACGCTCATTCGGTCGGATACAGTCGGCTCGAGTCGAGTTCAGCCAAACGAGAGAAAAAAACAGTCAGTAGTGCGGGAAAGAGAAATAGCGCGATTGGGATTCAATCGCAACTCTCCCTAGAACAAATTCCGGTGACGTTGCCGATATGATTGGCAAAATATTCAGGCCTATGATGTATCATTTTCTGTTATTTTAAGAGCAACGTTAAGTTATCTGTCACTGTTTATTCTACACGTAAAAATAGAGCTATAACACAACTGTAGGTCTGATTAATTTCTTTTAATAGGTTGTCTGCTAATGGCAAACAGATGACGTCATCAGGTGGTGCATTATGTTCAGGCATACATATGACGTCATGAAAGTTATCAGGGGCTAGATTCTCAACTTCTAGTCGCAACCTATCGTCCCAACTATTCGCGTCGGCGGCACCTTTCTATATACAAGTGGTCGGGACGTTACGTATCGACAGATTGAGAATCCCATCAGGCAACAGGCAACCTACCTCTTTTATGGCCGAATTTATAATCGTTCCTTGAATCTTCCTTAAAGTCGCGAGTTTAGAATGGACACATGCTACTATTCGACAAGTTAGTCATGTTAAATCTAAATGTTCAGGGCTTCCTTAAGGACAAGGATAAATTCGGCCCTTGAACAACCTTGATCCAAACCGCAAATGCTAATATTCAATATAGCAGCAATTGTCAAGCATCTGTGATGTTTGTTTATTAAACCTACGTTTTATCGTTTTATTAATTTTTGAAGTTTTCTCATCTGTCGTGTGAAGCGCACTTCGTGACTTGGGTTCGGTAATTGCATCTGCGAGCAAAATTTGACAGAATGTCACGTAATTTGACATATGAAAAAAGATAAGTGATCACGTGACGTCCATCAAAATTTGCTCGCAGATGCAATTACCGAACCCAGTCCGTTTTTTTTATGACGTCAAAAGGGCGGCAAATTATGATTCCGCCCCGGGCGACAATAGTCGCCACTGCATGGCAAGTCGTAACGGCTTAAAGCTTCAGATGACACGTTAATCACCACCTAAATAAGCTGTTTTCAAAGAAAGATTTTAAATTAACCATACTTCAGAGAAACTCTGTACCAAGTTTGTAAGTTACTGGATTTTTAAGTGTATTTTTCTGTACTTCGCCCTGGCAACCCCCTACATTAAGTATGTCTGGTTTAAGGAAACTACACTTATACTATGTTGAAAAAAAATATAAATAAAAAACAGCTGGTAAAAATGGCTGCTAAGTTCACAATTCTTGCTGCCAAAAATGACTGCTAACTTCACAATTTTGGCTGCCAGAAAAGGCTGCTAACTTCACACCGGTAAATTAAATGTTATCTTGGCTTTCAATAATAGTATAATAGTTATTAATGATACTAGTTCGATATGAACACCATAATGAAACGCGTGTAACGTTAAACCACGGGGCGTTAGTCGAGTGGTTTAGTTACACAAGGTTCATCAATAAAGTTCATATCGTACGTGTGTCATTCACAAAATCTACAATGGTCCAAATAGATTTTTTGCCTTGAAATAGCAAAAACATCTCAAGTTAAAATTTAAAATTTAGCAGGTGCCCATACTAGTCGGCGAACGCGCTTGTTGATTTTTTTTTGTTGAGAATTTGGACTTTGGCAGCTTCAATATTGGAGTACATTTTTTAGGCGACTGTCACAAAAAGATTAGTTTTACGGATTCAATATCATCCCTAAAGTATATCTTTTTTGGCCGCATTCACTTTACGGCCGCATTTACTTCACGGCCGCATTTGCTTTATCACTTTACGGCCGCTTTTACTGAAGTAAAAGCGGCCGTGAACGGCCGCTTTTACTTTACGGCCGCTACAAATTTCCACATAAAATGCTAAAAAAAAACGGCATGATTAAAAATTTCGGAGAAGTATTTTCTTGCCAAAATTAAATAATCCTCAACGTTATGGTCTTCAGGTCCACCTATGTTATACTCTATGTTAAAATTTACAATTATAGTCGGAAATACCTAACATATCAGCAAGTTTTCAAAATTGATTGCTTTTTTAAAGAAGCTCAATGTAAGATACCAGGCGAAAAAGTCGGCAAATTTCTATAATCACTTTATCGTAGTTTTTGTTATTAATAATTGTGTATCTACCTTTTGCTGGATTATTTATTTGATCAATAAAGTTTAAAGTTACTGTTGAATTTTCTTCTTTTTTCAAGAACAAACACTCGCCTAAAAAATTTTGTGTGCACCTCGGCCGAATGATCTTTTTTGGCCTCACCTGAAATTTGCTTGGCCTCGGCTATGCCTCGGCCGCAAATTTCTGATTCGGCCAAAAAAGATCAACTTTACGGCCTTGGTACACAAATAACTATTTTATATTCATAATTATTAATATGGATGATTCTGAGTCCGAAAGTGCCCCTTCGGATATCGAGATAGCATCAATGTAAACGTTCTTTTGTAACTAACTGAGGGGAATCTGTGGTGACCTCCTGAGATGGTTCCAATCATATTTACTCAATAGATCTATGTTTGTTGCCCTGTAGGGCTTTGTTCTGAAAGATTCACACCATCCTCGGGGGTCCCATCTTGGTCCTCTCCTGTTCGTGATCTACATCAATAACATAGAGTTATGCTTTAAATACTGCCTGTTTCTGTGCTATGCTGATGACCTAAAAATATTTCTTAGGAATACCTCTATTGCAGATTGTGAGACCCTTCAGACTAGTATAAATACCTTAAGTGCCGGTACTTTTGCTCTCATTTGACAGACGTTAAAAATAATCAGGGGTTAGAATGTGCTCTAACCTAACCACATCATACTAATACACCTTGGCCCATGCAAAACTTTGACAACATATCAAATTCGTTGATCGGGAGCAAAAGTATCGGCCGAGGTATCGGCCCTAAGAGGATCAACAACCAAGGTTGGCAGGATATATATCAGCGATAAATATCCTGATATATATCTTGATAAATAAATATCATGATATTTATGCTATAAATATCCTGATATATATCAATAATATTTGTAAGGCCTTTTTTTTCCTATTTTATAGTTTTATTATTTTTTTTATGAGAAGGAAGTTACAGGGATTTTATTTATTTTTATTTGTGTATAAGAAATATTAGGTTTTTAGGGCGGGTATTATGAAACTATTTTAACAGATAACTAAAAGTTAACTTCTGGAATTACTATGAGAAGTAACGTCATTCCAGAAGTTAACTTCTTATTATTCTGACAAAATAATTTTATAATACCAGCCCTAAGTTGTAATTTTTTTTTTGTTGAGTTCAGAGTTGTCATTTTTTTTTGTTGTTGCTGAATCATGGCTTAAGGCAATCATAAGTAGTACAAATAACACGAAGGCTTCCATATTCTCAAACTCGAATTTTTATTTTCCTACCACACTTTACATTTCTATACATATGTATACGAGATAGGATAAGAGCATTAAAAAACTTGTTATCGCCATACCAACTTTACATGTTTGTAAAATTTTATTAAATTCACCATAAAGTTATTTTGAATTTCAATAATATAGATAACAGAAAACAGATGAACTTATTTAAATAATTAAAAATATAAATAAATATCCAAATTTTGATATATATCCGATATATATCGATATATATCAGATAATTGGATATTTATATAAATATCATGATATTTGCCAACCCTGTCAACAATAAATTATGACTACAAATTAGGAAATACTTCTTTAAATAGGGTTTTTACATCAAGGATCAGGGGGTCCTGTTTGATTCCAAAATGTCTTTCAATCTGCACATTGACAGATTGGTTAATGATTGTAATAGGATTCTTGGACTCATCAAAAGACAGAGTACTTACTGATTTTCATGATTATAAAACAATTATAACTCTTTATTATTCTCATGTTGTTAGCAAACTACAATTTGCTTCTACTATATGGAGCCCCAGATACAAGAATGCCATCGATAGACTAGAAAAAATTCAAAATAAATTTTTACGATTTTTATGTTATAAAACTCATTTTTACATTGCAAATCATGACTACTCAATGGGTGGTATGAATAAAAACGAAGTACTTGCTACTACTACAAGTATTAGTATGTTCTACGTAGTATTTACTTCAAAACGAAGTAGATACTACTAATTTACTAATTTCCGGTAGTGTCGAAAGGTAGTATCTACTTCGTTTTGAAGTAAATACTACGTAGAACATACTAATACTTGCTATATGATAGATTATAATCTAGATGATTTCGCGTATCTGACTCATAAGCTAACTGAAAAACTTTCCAATTTGCTTTTTGAAAATGTCCATTTTTCCATTTGAATGACTGTCATATTTGATCAAGTAATTTATAATTCCCTCGAGCATGTATTATGGAGCATCATACAGTGGCACTGGGTTGTTTATCTCCAACAAAACCAACATTTCTGTTTCTGTGTTGTTTTTGATGTAGATTTCCCTGGTCTGTGGCTGCAATTCACTTTTGACCGATTTATTTTTTGCCGCCTGGTCACACATTGTGGCAACAACTCTTAAACCGGCTGCTTGTGATGCACTTATTAATTCTTTCACAGTCTTGGAATTCAAAAAAATCAATGACGATGTACTCAACAAATTAATTCACATGACATATGCATTATATTATGATGTCAAATGGACCTGCGTTTTTATGACTGGTTTTTATATCCACCATTCTATGTCGGTCATTGTCATTTTCTATTTACTAAACAAAGATGGCTAACTCATCGGTGAAGTCAGAGATTAGAATAAGAACAAGGGGGACGTTGAGAAACGGCGATATGGGCGCACAGCGGTGTAGTCACGAACTAAAACAAAAAGTGGAGGGGATGAATCCAGTGAATGTTCTATTTAAGAATTTATAAATCACTTTTCTATGATTCAATCCATCTGTCAGATAGGAAAATTCAATATGGCGTGGCGGCCAAGCAAGTTTGTTTTGAATGTGTTTTTATCCGTATTTCAAATTATTTTGCTTAGAGTTTTGCTTGCAACTTTGATTTGGATTATTTAATAAAATATTTGTTGACTAGGTACCTAAACTAATAAATCGGGCAGAATCTAGATATTTTTTTGTGTTTTTTGGCCCATGTGTGGCCGCCACGCCATCTTGAAAGTCACGTGGTTTGAATTGCCTAGTTGTCAGTGTTATTAATTTTTTTTCAATTTTGGGCTTGAATTTGATAATTATGGCAGTTTTGGGAGAACGTGATATGTTTTATCGTGAAGCGATGAAGCGATGTGTGTTTGGTGATTGTAAAAGTGATAGTCGAACGAGTTCCATTAAATTAACGACCCCATTTGCCTCCACTGGAGTTTAAGGTAACACAGCATCTTGTCAAATCTACGCTTTCGTAAGTATTCGGTGGATTCGCTATGGCTTCTTTGGTTGCAAAACGTTTGATAAAATTAACAGCAAGTGATGTGACAGGTGCTGTGTTACCTAAAACTCCAGCAGAGGCAAATGGGGTCGTTAATTTAATGGAACTCGTTCGACTATCACTTTTACAATCACCAAACACACATCGCTTCATCGCCTCTCGATAAAACATATCACGTCCTCCCAAAACTGCCATAATTATTAAATTCAAGCCCAAAATTGGAAAAAAAATTAATAACATTGACAATGTTATTTATAGGTTATGTGACTTTGTTTGTCGACTTTCTGCCAAAGTCATTCATAATGAAATCTTCTATACAAGATCTCAGAATGATTTGCATGTAGCAACCAAGAATAAAAAGAGCACTGAAATAGTTATTTTCCTAACAAGTGCGCAAAGTGTTACTTTTCCGCACGCAAACACAGTTATACGAACGACGCGAAGCGGAGTTCGGATACGTGTTTGCGTGCGGAAAAGACACTTTGCGCACGTGTTAGGAACAAAATTTTTCCTACGAGCTTCATATCAGGTAGGTAATAACAAAAATTTGAAAAAAAAACCGATAATTTGTTTAATTATTTTTAATTAACTTGAAGGGAACCTATGCATTTATCAAAAAATTACATAACAAAAAAAAATAACAGAAAATCCTCGTCAGAGCTGTTCATCTTAAAGCGTTTAAATTTGATGAGAAAGTTTGTAGATTTTTGCATATAAATAGAGAACAAATCTGATGTGTCAAAGTTAATTTATAATTGGTGTTTGTATAGATGTTGGCGGATATAGAAATAGAGGAAAAATTTGTCATCATGTGTCAAAGTCGACAGGTGCACTTATTGTTGCTTGACAATTATAATTACTTTTCGGCACTCAGTGCGGATAAGGCCTGTATCCGCACTGAGTGCGGAAAAGTGTAACTTTGAGCCCGGAAATGCGTGCGGAAAAGTACTACTTTGCGCACGCTCGTAGGAAATAGTTATTTTCCTAACAAGTGCGCAAAGTGTTACTTTTCCGCACGCAAACACAGTTATACGAACGACGCGAAGCGGAGTTCGGATACGTGTTTGCGTGCGGAAAAGACACTTTGCGCACGTGTTAGGAACAACATTTTTCCTACGAGCTTCATATCAGGTAGGTAACAAGAAAAATTTAAAAAAAAAACGATAATTTGTTCAATTATTTTTAATTAACTTGAAGCGAACCTATACATTTATCAAAAAATTACCTAACAAAAAAAAATAGCAGAAAATCCTCGTCAGAGCTGTTCATCTCAAAGCGTTTAAATTTGATGATAAAGTTTGTAGATTCTTGCATATAAATAGAGAACAAATCTGACAATGTGTCAAGGTTAATTTATATTTGGTGTTTGTATTGATGTTGGCTGATATAGAAACAGAGAAAAAATTTGTCATCATGTGTCAAAGTCGACAGGTGCACTTATTGTTGCTTGACAATTATTTTTACTTTTCGGCACTCAGTGCGGATAAGG
Source organism: Ceutorhynchus assimilis (assembly GCA_917834065.1). Classification (NCBI taxonomy): domain Eukaryota; kingdom Metazoa; phylum Arthropoda; class Insecta; order Coleoptera; family Curculionidae; genus Ceutorhynchus; species Ceutorhynchus assimilis. The sequence continues at coordinate 879,781 of CAKJTU040000001.1, read as the reverse complement.
CCTGTATCCGCACTGAGTGCGGAAAAGTGTAACTTTGAGCCCGAAAATGCATGCGGAAAAGTACTACTTTGCGCACGCTCGTAGGAAAAATCATTATTCCATTATGGCCTCATTAATTAGGCAATCTACTGACTTGTCAAAAACGAAATTCAATATGGAAGTTCGGGTCAAGCATTGGGTCAAGCCTCTATGTCATTAATTCTGTCACATTCTGGACAAACGTCAAGATTTGAATTATCGGATTTTGTGTTTTTTTGTGTGTTTAGGTATTGTGTTAATTAAAATGCCAGCGATTTGCATCGTAATTGGGTGTGGAAGTCGAGGTAACAGGAAAAATGTGAAATTTTATTCAGTTCCTGCTATTTTAAATTATTGGCAATGCAGGGCTTTATGGATTGCTGCAATTAAAAGAAAGGATCTAACAGAGGCTCGATTTTCCCTTAATAATAAAACCTTGAAAACACACTCCATCTCAGAATTTATTAATAAATTAAAAAATACGTAGAAACACTATAAATACTATAAATATCACTTTGAAAACAAAAAGGGCCAGAACACTAAAAACTACGTTGAAATAATAAAGACTATAAAATTCACTATGAAAACAACAACGGCCAAAACCAATAAAAAACACGTAGAAACACCAAAGACTATAAAATTCACTTCGAAAGCAACAAGGGCCAGAACACAAATGTGCACAAATGCTCTCCTTATGAACGTCACCGGCTTGTCACCCTTGTCACGGGCCACGGCAATATTTGACCCAATTAGGGCCAAATTATGGACCGATTGGTAACGTTATTGGCACCTTTATCCTGCTGGTAAAGCTAAAAGTTGCATTCAATTTTTAGTTCTACCAACGGGGTAAATTTGCCAGGGACGTTACCAGTAGGTCCATAATTTGGCTCTTAGGGAATCCAAACCACGTGACTTTTGCCAACCAGCCGGCATTTTGAAATTTTTATGAGGTTAGAATACGGGCTGTAACATGTCAACGATGTCAGAAAAGTGTCATAGGGCACTTTCCAAAATTCACCGGTTTCTGAACCGGTGCGATACCGGTTGAATAGTTTACTCACCAAACTGTTCCAAAATGTACCGACTTTTTACCGGTCGAACCCGATCGTTCGTTCCAAAATTGACCGGAATGATCAGCTGTTTGAAACCGGTGAGGCACCGAATCCACCGGGAATTTTTGTCGGTTTTTTCGGTTGGAGGTTTTTTGACACTTTTTTTTGACGTACATTAATTTATTTGCTTTGAATGGGTAGTATTGGCATTCTATCGTTAAATTGCTGCTTGCAGATTGCAGAATAAAAAAATGTTTGTGCGTGGTCGTCATTATGAACTCGACAAATCAAATACTCAGCTCACATAATCCACAAAAATCGTACTGAAAACTACCGTTTGTTGACTGTTAAAAATAATAAAAATACATACCAACCTCACTGTATCCCACAAAAAAAACAATTCCAAAAAATAATAAGGAACACCACCAAACTTTGACACCAAAGCGTTCCAAAATGCACCAGAAAAATCTTGTAACCGGACTTGCATCTGACTTTTACCGGAATTTTTTGACAGCTACCGGTTTATTTAACCGGTCAATTTATCGGTGAAATTTGGAAAGTGCCCATATTTGAGTACTCGCCCCGTGTATTGATAAAGCCTAGTACTCATAACCGCGAAATTCGCTCTTTTTTGACATTGCTTCGACAATTTGACGTTTGATTCACGCATAAAACGTCAAATTGTCGAAGTAATGTTGAAAAAGAGCGAATTTCGCTGTAATGAGTACTAGGCTTAATCCTGCCAAAAAAAAACATATGTTTTTTGTTTATTGTTTGCCAACCAGACGCCATTTGGACAGGTCGTTGGATTGCCTAATAGAAGATTTCATTATGAATGACTTTGGCAGAAAGTCGACAAACAAAGTCACATAACCTATAAATAGCATTGTCAATGTTATTAATAGGGCAATCCAAACAAAATGGCGACCAATGCATGGTCAATGCCAAAACATTGGCGCCATAAATTTAACTCAAACATCAGTGACATTTTTCATCAAAAAACTGTTTTTTGTATATTTTGTGGTGTTTTTAGATGATTTTTTAGTGTTTGGAAGGATATTTTTGGTATTTTAGGATGAAAAGTTGTTAGTTTAAGAAATTATTAGTGGAAAAACCGGATGTTTGCAAAAGTTATGATTTCTTTGTGAGAAACCTTTACCTTCTAAACAATTAGCTAGGTACTATCCAGGATTGGTTTCCTGTTTAGTTTTTTCTTAACCAAATCCTGAATCCTGATGATTATTTTATTTGTCTGCTATTCAAGTTATCGACACAAGCTGATGTGGAGGATACTAATTGGATTGGCCTTGGATCCATACACCATTTATGTAGAGAGACTTTTTGGTTTTTTAATATGGATTTCGTAAGATTTTTTCTCTTTTGCTACAATCCATGAAGCCCTCACAAAGTACAGACAAACCATTTTCCTCCGGTAAAAACCTATGTTTTGTCTCTGCAGGAACGGCATGAAACTAGACTTTCAAGCGATTAGAACGGTTCCCACAACTAAGTACAATACATAACGTATGCATTTTCCAAAAAATTAACACTTTACAGACTATACAAATCAAAAATCACAATAAAACGGCATTTTTTTTAAATAAAAAGGCATTGGCCTCCATTTTGAATTACATTTTGACAGGTCGTTGGATTGCCCTATTTTTTTTCAATTTTGGGCTTAAATTTAATAATTATGGCAGTTTTGGGAGAACGTGATATGTTTTATCGAGAGGCGATGTGTGTTTGGTGATTGTAAAAGTGATAGTCGAATGAGTTCCATTAAATTAACGACCCCATTTGCCTCTACTGGAGTTTTAGGTAACACAGCACCTGTCACATCACTTTCTGTTAATTTTATCAAACGTTTTGCAACCAAAGAAGCCATAGCGAATGCACCGAATCCGAATACTTACGAAAGCGTATATTTGACAAGATGTTGTGTTACCTACCTTAAACTCCAGTGGAGGCAAATGGGGTCGTTAATTTAATGGAACTCGTTCGACTATCACTTTTACAATCACCAAACACACATCGCTTCATCGCCTCTCGATAAAACATCACGTTCTCCCAAAACTGCCATAATTATTAAATTTAAGCCCAAAATTGAAAAAAAATTAATAACATTGACAATGCTATTTATAGGTTATGTGACTTTGTTTGTCGACTTTCTGCCAAAGTCATTCATAATGAAATCTTCTATGAACTATAGCTAAAAACTGGAATGTGCATACATTGCCATATCTGCCAAAAAAATGAAGCTATGAAAGACAGATGCCACAAGGGGGAATGTTGTTTTTTTCTGTTGCTCGCTGACATATGACGTTTTCGAAAGTTTTGTCATATTTCCCTTCACAGGTTTCATCAATTGGAATACGTGTTGGAAGCAATTTTCGCCATTTAACATATAGGGACATAAAGCTACTTGAAATAATTCGCCGGTATCGGTATTGGTATCCGTAACGCAACTAGATACGTTGACAAGCGAAAAGGCTGTTAAAGCGCTCTCTGTTCCGGTAAACGTAAACGCATCTCATAACCTAGTAATTTTCGTGTCAAAACTCCGGCGTTTTTATAAAAAATTGTTATTTTTTTTGCGATAGAGAAGCACTAAACATACAAGAAACTCAAGAAAGTATAAACTAAATAAATTAAATCAACCCGGAAGAAAAGTGAGGTTATATTCATTTAAAATTTGACACATGCGTCAGGAATGTCAAGATACGTTACCGATACGGATACCGCGAGAGGGCCGTAACGTTACGTTGTACGTACGGTATCTCGGCGTCCGTATCGCTTCTGCACATGCGCAGGACGATACCGATACGGATACCGACCAAAAAATACGGAAGCTTTATGTCCCTATTGAGTGCGACAAAAACGGTATCCCCTCCGCAGCAGCCGCACTAGGCTTCAAGTTCGTCCTTATGTGTTAGCATTCCAGTTTTTGGTTATAGTTCATTGATTTGACCCGAACGGCCATTATAAAATCACGTGATTGAGATTGCCTAATTATAATAAACTTTAGTCTGGCAAGTGGTAACTTGTTAAGACACGAATGGTGGAAGAAAAGTGGGGCGTAACCGGGCGTAACCTAAAAATATTCACTGACACCTCAACTGACACCGCCTGATGACAGCCATGGAGCCATGTCTTTGGGTTCAGTGGCACCGAAAACACCAAGGAAATAAACCAATAAAATTATCAATAGTAATATAACAAGTGCAATGGAAATTATCGATAATTTTTGGGACATTTGCCCGAATGCATTTTTAGTTGAAAAAAAGCACGAGTGCACGTAGCGCACTAGTGCCTTTTTCAGTTAAAAACGCATGAGTGCAAATTTGTTGAAAATTATAAATATATTTCCATTGCACAAGTTTTATTTTATGAGAGAATTTCATAAATCAAAAATTTAAATTTTTTGTCAAAAAATGTCAAAACACCAGTTCTCGCACCAGTTACTATGCAACTATCCGATAATTTGCACTAGTGCAAACTATTTCAAAATACTACACATGCCCATATAGCAAAAAAAAAAAAATGTCACCAACTCGTTTAGTAAGACGGTTTCACACTGATAATTTATGGGTCAATTTATTGATCAGGTTGCTTGTCAAGAAAAATTGATAATGTAAAATGCTAACTTGGCGACAATTTAACTTCTCCAAGTTCTTGCTCAATTTATTTAGGGATTAGCACATGTTCTATTTTTTCATCAATTTTTGTGTCAATTCAGGCTTGCAACCTAGAAATGACACATTTAAAATATTAAAGCGAGGTGAGGATAATTATTTTTATTTATCATTTGCTTGTTGATGTTCAGTTTATTCTTCTATCTTCAGTTTTATTATTAAACATCTTTAAATATATTTCTGAGTGAACCATAAATAAAAACTTAACCTTGAAATAGGCTCGTTCAGTGAGGTTCCATTAACCACGTTTTTTGATATTTTTATGGAGTATTACTCACACAAAAAAAAATTCAGCGCAATTGGATAAATATTAAAAAAGTTATGCGGCTTTGAATAATAAAACATTATGCCTCAGAAATTCATCGCTTAGAGATGGTATGACGTCATCTCTCGAGTCAAGACGGGCTAAAGGCCGTCACACGACCAACTTGAGAGATGCAGTGACGTCACCGCGTGTTTCGAAATTTCCAAACTTGGAGCTTTTTGATAATTTATTTAAATATGAACAAGGGCTCGGAAAATTATGAAATTTTGCACAACTGCTAAACTCAATACGCTCTTTTAGAATATGTAATAAAAAAAATATGCTGAACGAGCCTATTCTGGTTGAGTTGGTAGAATTCTTTATTGTTATTTTTGTTGTCAACAAGTTGATCCGGTGCAAAGCGAAGTTAAGCCATTGTTAAGCCAACATAAATTAGCAAACAAAATCAATTGAAATTGTCAGTTTAAAACTAGCATTATTGTTTCTGTCAAGCATCAAGTTTGGCAAAGCAGCAAATTCTATTGCACTTCGCCGTTTGGCTAGCCAGACATATCAAATGATGTAAAAAGCAGCTAAAAACTTAATATATTCAAATCGACACCGAAAAAGTTATTAATCGATAATAGCTTGATGTGTGACTTGTGGAGATGCTTAGAAAGGTATCGGGTCTTCAAAATATAGTTTAAAAAAACTAAAAAACACGCTTTTATAGTATATTGAACTAAAAAGTGAAAAATAATTTTTAATATAAACAGAAAATATTAATGAACAAAAAATATTAGAATTATTGTGAAAAAACCGTGGGGTGCTCAATGTACGAGAAATGTGGAACAAAGCACCCCACCCTTTTTTCACAATAATTCTAATATTTTTTGTTCATTAATATTTTCTGTTTATATTAAAAATTATTTTTCACTTTTTAGTTCAATTTACTATAAAAGCGTGTTTTTTAGTTTTTTTAAACTACTTACATATATTTATTTTTCACTTTTTAGTTCGATTAATTATAAAAAAAAATTTGTAAGTTCTTGTGAACATGAACATGGCGCAGATTTTTTAATATAAATATTTTTTTATTTATGGGATTTACTATTGTAAGTAGTGGTGTAAATCTCCAACTGAAAAAAAACAAGTATTTTTTTTCGGCCGTGGACGGGATTAGAACCCACGATCGGTGAGTCTGGGAGTTGACGTCAGCGAAGACCGCTCGGCCAACGAAAGAACTTAAGGTAGAGGGATATACTAACAGTAATAAGCCACTTGCTTTTAGTCCAAAGGAGAGTTACTTACAAACATACATACAGGTGAAGCTAATAAAAGTGTGTTAAAAAAAAACAATCTAAGATTGCTATGGTTTTTTAAACTTATGTCTTGGCAATATTTTCCTTCAATTTTGTCAATGAACTTTAATGTCAAAATGTCATTTCAAAAATCCTGACCATTAAAGGAACATTAATGTGACATACGTTTTTGTTATCAAAGCACTCTTTGATGGGTTTTTTTCGAGGTTTTTTTTTTGAAGACCCGATATCATTGAGTGCTTTATGTCTGAATTTGTAAATGTACAGGGTATTTGATTATATTTGGCACCATACCTACAGCCTTTACTATTTAAGATAGAAAAAAATTGTAAATACAAAACTTTTCTATATTTTCTTTTAACATTATCAGAAAAAACAAAATCGCATCGGAAAATGGATAAACGTAGACAACTTCGACTTTTTTAAATGGAACACCCTGTATATTTTGCGATAAATGACAGACCTTTTCTTCCTGATTACAAATATATATATGTTGATCACATTTGCATGAGCCATTTTTGACATATCTCAGGTTAAATTATAGAGATTTGCAGAGAAGCTCCATAAGGATCTCTATCTTTATAAAATTTCTTTGCAATTTAGTTATAATTTAAGCTGAGATATGTCAAAAATGGCTCATGCAAATATGATCAACATATACAGGGTGTCCCACAATCAACGTTACAGGCCATAACTTTCTTATTTTCAAAAATAAAAATTTTAAACAAAAAAAATTATTAATGGCTAATCAAGCTCTCTTCAAAAATATAAAAAAATCATCCCTTGAAAAAATCATCCCCTATTTACAACCCTTGACTTTTTTTTTTCAAATGGCACCCCTACTATTTTTTTTTATTTTTGAGAAGCTTATGAAATTACAAATTTGTATGGTGTATAAAAAGTTTGTTTTTCCATGTCTCTTGGGGGAAAAAAAATGGGTGTCCCACCCTTAGTCTTATACAGGCAAACACATTTTTGTCTACAAAAATAAAAATATGACAAAAAAAAATTAATTGTGTGCAAATTAACCACTTTTCAAGAATATTAAAAAAATGGTCCCTAACAAACTCACCCACTAAAAACAACTCTTGCCTTTTTTTTCAAATAGAACCCTATTATTATTATTTTCATTTTTGATTTTTTTTCCAACGAAACATGGAAAAACAAACTTTTTATACATCATTGAATTTGCAATTTCATGAACTTCTCAAAAATAAAAAAAAAAATTAGGGGTGCCATTTGGAAAAAAAAGTGAAGGGCTGTAAATAGGGGATGATTTTGTCAGGGGAAGATTTTTAATATTTTTGAAGAGAGCTTAACTAACCATTAGCCATTTTTTTTTTTTTTTCAAATTTTTATTTCTAAAAATAAGAAAGTTATGGCCTGTAACGCTGATTGTGGGACACCCTGTATATATTTCATTCATTTCATTCATTTTATCGCAAAATATACAGGGTGTTCCATTTTAAAAAGTCGAAGTTGTCTACGTTTCTCCATTTTCCGATGCGATTTTGTTTTTTCTGATAGAAAGCATAACAAGAAACAAATCTATCAACTTACCAAAAATAAATCGAACTTTATTCACTAAAAGTAGCTACTTAACTGCAATCAAGACTTTCAATAAACTTCCCAATAAATACAAAACTTTGAAGTACAATAATGAAACAGTCAAAAAAAAAAAATAAAAAAGTGGGTAAGGTATAATGTTGCAAGTGTATTGTTATTGTAGTAAGTCACTTATTAATTGATTTTTATTAAATTATACTCCCCTGCATGAATAGCATTTATGTATGCATTATTTTGGCCAGGGACATTTTATCCGTTAGGACAATTAGGTCATGTCCTATGGGCCACTAGAGAATGAAGGCCAACTGCTGGCCTTTAATTTATAATATAAAATATAAAAGCCCACTATATTAAAAAATCGACTTGTTTAGTAGCAGGACTAGCACATATTTAAATACTCTTCAATTCTTATAATTCACACTGCACAAGCACATTTGGTTTGGCCAGAGTGCACTGCCTGACGTCACGATGCTCTGGAGTCGCTCCGCTCGCTCCATCGAGCATCAATCCAGAACACGCCCTAGAGTCATCGAGCTGCGCTGAAGAGCTGCGCTGAATCGCCGTCGCGTCATTAGCGCAGCACGGGAACGTGGCAACTGGCAACGACTACAGCAGGAACCTGTTAGCGCTGCTTTGCCAAATTGTAAGTTTCTTTGAGCTTCTTCTGGAGCATCCAGGGACTTGAGCAGTGTCTTAAGGGTCCAGTGTACCACAAAGTCGTGCCTTGTTGTTGTTGAGCTTATAGGACATGCACAGGCAACGTGGTACGAATTTTCCTCAGAGTTGCAACCCTTTATGCATCTTTTCCTCGCTAATGGATTTGATCCCAAGCCATGCAGCTGTTCTTCCGAAGCACCCATCAGTACACTTAGTCCCCAGCATCCATATGTGGTGATTGGTAGGCTGGGAGCTCAATGCCATCTCTTTTAGAAATTTCCGACCATATAGCATGATTTGTGACCATTCTTGTTCCATCATTTTGTAGTTCTTTGATTTTACCGAATACTACTTGGCAACATTTTTTGTCTTTATATTCTGCCAGGTTAGTAGCTTGAAATTGTCTGAATGATTTTATTTAACCCTATAAAAAAGAACAATCACTCGTGAAAGGCCATACCAAATAATTGACCTACGGGCCAGAGAAAGGTTAAAGCGTCACTGATTTTGGCACATTATATGTGTCTATAGTTCCTAAGTTAGGTTAAGTGTATCCAGTCCTATGTATAGGTAACTTTGATTACCTCTATAGGTTTTAAAATGTATACTTAACATTGTAAAATTTACTGGAATAAATAAGAAAAAAAAATTATGTTAAAAGAAAATATAGAAAAAAACTGTCAAGTTTTGTATTTATAATTTTTTTTCTATCTTAAATAGTACCTAAAGGCTGTAGGTATGGTGCCAAATATAATCAAATACCCTGTACCCTGTTTGTAGCTCGTGTTTAGTGTAACAATGTATCACGTACTATTATTGAATACTATGCTTACTTTCTATAGCTGTGGCCAAAATAATCCTAATTTAATTTCTTATTTTTATTTTATTTTATCAAATTTTATTAGATATAACAATGTATGATGACATGGTATTGTATTAAAGTCTGTTTTTTTTTTAAAGATAAAAGTCTAAATGACATTATGTTGGCAATACAATGTAAAATTGTCAATGCTTTCAAATTTTTTATGTAGAAAAGGCTAGACTTGTGTTGCCAACATAGTCACTAAATTTTTGACTTGGGGAATTATTTAAAAAAAAAACAGACTTTATGTGCTATATGTATACATACACTCTGCAATTTATAGTTGTATAGGAATATTAATATTATACAGGTCTGGCAAGTCAGCATCTTACAGGCCAATTTTAATGCAATGGAATGAAACTCGGAATGAAATGTATAGGAAAAGTCTAAGGTTAAATAGAGAACAAAAACGATATTCCCTGTTCCAGCTCCAGCATGCAGCGCTGAGAACGCTGGAGGTGGAACAAGGGAAATCGTTGACAAAAATTCGTAAAGTGCACCCCCATTTTCTACCTGGAACCGCTCAATGTTCAACCTCAAAATTACCAGTAACATTGGCACCAAGCGAGAGTGGCACTAATGAACCCCTTTCTTATCTGCAAATTCTCACAACAAATTCCAACCTTTTCAAAGGTGACAAAAATTAAAAAAAACAACTCAAGTGGTAGGTAGGTCTGGTAGGTAGTACTTACTTACCAAAATATCATATTTTTGTCTATTTTCCAATGATTTTAAGCATTTCCTTTCAACATTTCGCCTATTTTCCTCCAATTCTCCAAGAGCTTTTTGAATATTACTGAGGCTAAAAGTTAAAGATTTTATTGATGTGATAAATATTTTCAAATATGTCTAATATTAAGTTCTTACCTTTCGTTTTTTTTGTTAGTTATTAGACCACTCTGTATGCAATCTCTGCAGTAAAAGTACTTTTTAAATTTTTCACACAGGGGACATTTGTGAACGTTAGGACTATCAGTACTGGAAGAAATATGGAAAATTCTTGGTGCTGTACTAGTGGTGGATTCTTCAGTTTCCGAGCTGTTTGTTGCCATTGTAACTTTAATGTTGATTGTTGATAAACCAAGCCAATTCCGTTATCAGGTTACAGCGACGTTGTTGGGGTTGTTGTCAAACTAATTTAACCAAACACACACAAACACCAGGGGTATGGTATGGTATGTTATGTAGGTATATCTTTTAAAAAACAATTTTTTCAAATATATTCCAGTTTAAGCTTGAGTTAACTAAAACGTAGCACTATTAATAATATTTGTAACAATAATCATTTCTGTTTCAACTAAAAATACGGAAAATTATGCTCAATTTCAAATAAAAATAACATTTATTTTTATTATGAATGAACCAATGACAAGACTAATTATGATGACAATCAGCTGGACTTCCGCAAGTTGAAGTGAAGTGGCACGTTTTAAATGTTTTATCTCTCTCTTCAACACATGAAAAAACAGAGACGCAGAAAGATAACTTGGCTGAGATCGGCTTTGCACTCCACAAGCGGAACGGTAGGAGCATGAATATCGTGACGTCATAAGCCTAGTACTCATAACTGCGAAATTCGCCTTTTTTGACATTGCTTCGACAATTTGACGTTTGATTCACGCATAAAACGTCAAATTGTCGAAGATGTCAAAAAATAGCGAATTTCGCAGTTGTGAGTACTAGGTTATACGCGGTCATAAGCGCATAAGCCCAACGCAAAAGAGAACACTCTGAGAGCTAAAACCAACAGGATCTTATCCATTCGAGCACGCTCAAGCTTACAGAGTGTAAAGCCGAACTCAGCCGACCTTATAGTGCTTTCGACTTTTGCCCCAAAACTGCTCCCGATTGATCGACAAGAGGCGATCCGAAACGGATTCAGATATTCGACTTAAGCCTAGTACTCATAGCTGCGAAATTCGCACCTTTTTGACAATTTGACGTTTTATGCGTGTATCAAACGTCAAATTGTCGAAGCATTGTCAGAAAAAGCGAATTTCGCAGTTATGAGTACTAGGCTTTAAAATGGAGCGTTGCTCTCGGTGGGATACACGTTTTCGATTTGGGCAATTCGATCGATCTCAAATCTCGCGCGGAGCTTTCTTTCTTGCTCCGTCAAATTCGATGGATCAAAAGCCCTTTTCACGTGATGTCATAAAAGTAGAATTCCACTTGTCGTGATCCCAGCCCGGATTAGAAAACGGTATGTCATGCCTCTAACCGCTTCGGCGATTTGGTACGTCGAGCGGTTAGAAGAAAAAAATATAAACAACGGAGAGCGGGAAAGTTCGGAAAAGTGTAAAAACTAAATAAAAAGTTGTGTTTTATATACAGGGTGTCCCATAAGTCACAGTCCAAACTGAACGGGGTGATTTTTTGGTTTATTTTAAGACTGAAATTTTTAATAAACATATGTCCGCAACCGCTTCGTTACCGATCTACAGGGTGTTGAAATTTAAATATTTTTTTAGTTTTTTCTTTATAGCACCAGCAATTTTTGAGGGATTTAGCTGAAATTTGGAATATAGGTGACGCAATAGGAGCTAAATGATTGCACATTTCAAACGTTTGCCAGAGTTCACAGGGTGATGTTTTTCCAGGGGTCATATGCCCTTTTCTGCCCCTGAACTTTTTTGCGGTGCGCCGCTGGTCCTAAAGAACTAAATAATTTTTCTACCTTATTTAGAAACTTTTTGTTCTCTTGTAGTTTTTTCCAATTACCGACCCTTATCGAGAAAAAAATTAAAAAAAAAATATTTGTAATTAGCTAGATAAAACTACAGTTACTCAATATACCTTTTCTACCTAGAAGTAAGCTACGCCCTTGCCGCCATATTCTTGCTCATTTTCAATATGAATACATTAAAATTTTATCACCCTGTAGATCGGTAACGAAGCGTTTGAAGACCTATGTTTATTTGAAGTTATAGTCATAAAATAATCCAAAGAATCACCCCTTTTTGTTTGGACCGTGACTTATGTACATAGTCACGGTCCAAACTGAACGGGGTGATTCTTTGGTTTATTTTAATACTAAAATTTTTGATAAACATATGTCCGCAACCGCTTCGTTACCGATCTACAGGGTGTTGAAATTTCAATATTTTTTTAGTTTTTTCTTTATAGCACCAGCAATTTTTGAGGGATTTAGCTGAAATTTGGAATATAGGTGACGCAATAGGAGCTAAATGATTGCACATTTCAAACGTTTGCCAGAATTCACAGGGTGATGTTTTTGCATGGGTCATATGCCCTTTTCTGCCCCTGAACTTTTTTGCGGTGCGCCGCTGGTAGATCCTAAAGAACTAAATGATTTTTCTACCTCATTTAGAAACTTTTTGTTCTCTTGTAGTTTTTTCGAATTACCGACCCTTATCGAGAAAAAAATTAAAAAACAAATCTTTATAATTAACTAAACTTACCTTGCGTTCGGTATTTTGCTCAGAGAGCAGAGCATGCTGAGCGGAGCCGTAATCACGTGACCAGCGAGCGCACAGAGCAGTTAAACGCTGTGTCAGAGCGCCCGAAATTTCAATAAACGAACGGGAATGAGCCTGCACCGAGTACACTTTTTAAATAAACGAACGTATATCCAGGCTCGGAGAACTCAGATCAAATTACCGAACGCACGGTTAGCGGCAGTGAAGTGAGACACCCGAAATATTGCCTAACTTTGACTTGCTATAACTTCAACATTTCTTTGCCGATCTTGGATTATCAGGCAGGGTTACAAAGCGCCATCTTTGGTCTATGCGTTCCTTCTCGTTATACAGGGTGTGAATGTAAGGCGGCGAAAAATTTCCTCAGAAATTTCCATTTTTTTGGCGAAGAATGTGGGAAAGATGGAGGGTCCAATAAAATTCTTTCTAGTGGTGACTCGATCACTAGGTCAACACCTCGAGACGTCTTTGCCATTTTTTCGATACATTGCGTTGCTATGGAAATATGACCATTTTATGGTATTTCGTTTTACTCTTGAAATTAGCGATTCTTTAATTAAACAATAATAGTAGGAAAGCCGGCAATATTAATGGGTATGTGATCGTTGCAATGGATAATTTTCACATAAAAGAATAGCTCATAGTTACCCAGTGGCGTAGCTAGGCGTCGGCGACTGCCGACGGCCTCGCGCCCTAAAGAGCCTCGCAAAAAATAGGTTACCGAACCTGAAAATTGGTAATTTTCGATTTTCTAACATAAAACGTAGAGAACAAATAAACTTAATCCTAAACGAAACTTAACTAAATATCATAGAATTCACTAAACGTTATTAATTCTACTGCAAAATAACCTAGAACTCTCAAATGATATGGTTTTTATTTTTTCGATAGATTGTCGGAAGGATTTGTTAGCGAAAAATTGAAAAATATTATTATTTTTGACTAAATATTGTTATTTCGTACGTAGTATTCTGTAGTATTAGCATTCTTCCAAGTTCCAAGGCTTTAGATCAAGTGCCTTAGAATCTTGCACTGGTCTCCAAAGCTATGGTCTTGAGAGTCTTTATCCTTAAGACATTTCGAAACCTTCAGGATTTTCAGAATCTTCAATCTGCAAAGGCCCTAGAATAATTGATCAAGACGCCGACATCTTTGGCATCTTCTGATTTAAGCTCAGTAAAGTCCTTATTTCAAAATATTTTGAAAAATGAGTCTTCAGAGACTTCAAAATCCCCAGAGTTTTCAGTCATGAGCCTCAAAATCCCTAAGGTGTTAAAAGTATGAGGATTCTTCCTAGTTTCAAGGCTTTAAATCAAGTGCATTAGAATCTTGCATTGGTCTCCAAAGCTATGGTCTTTAAAGTCTTCCTAGCTCTTAGCTCAGTAAAGTTCTTATTTCAAAATATTTGAAAAAAAAAAATTGTCTTCAGAGACTTCAAAATGTCAAGAGTCTTCAATTAACTCTTTCAGGGGCAGGATATTTAGGCAAAAAAAAGTCCTAGAGGGGCACCCACTCAAAAACCGTTTATTTGTAGTTTCTGGTATACAATGAATAAAATACGAGTCCTAAAAATATAAAAACTCAAAAAAACATCAAAAAATTCCAAATTTTTGTAAAAAAATATGTGGTTCAATTTTTGTACCACTGCGCACAAACCAAGAAGAACGAAATGTTTTTAATTAATTGGTAGGTGGTAATTTTGAAGACATGTTTTGTTTTTTCCGAGGCAAAGAAGTACATCGCATATGGAACATATTGTTCGTCGATTTTTAACTGATACTTGCGGTATGAGGAGCGAGGGGGTGTTCATATGGCAAAAACAGGTGTGACGTCAGGTAACCATTGGCGTTCTTATGTAGGGAGTTACCAGCTCACATTCCGTCCGAGTATCAGATTAAAATCGACGAACAATACCCTGTCGGTCCTAATTTGTTTTTATGAGGTGTTAAAAAGCGCACAGCGATGCCTGGGTCCTTTTTCTCGAAAAAGGGGAGCAGCGTTCTCCTGATGAGAGCGAAGGTTCTGTCTCCGTCGCCCATATTCATATTTTCATAACACTGACAAAGACAGAGCAATCGTTCTCATGGGAACGCTGCTCCCCGGTTTCGAGAATAGACATCCATGTGTTCCTTTTTGGTTGATGTCCACTTTCACTTGTGTGTATGTCTGGAGAAACAAATGATTTTTTTTATTGCGATAGTTAGTATTTGGTCGTCAATAAAATCAGCTGGTTTCTGGGGACACGAAAGCCTTGACCAATCACGACTTTGGGGAGAGGTGACGATGGCTTTAATTTGGACCTTAAAACTGGAAGAGGTAGATCATCTTCTGAGTCGCTGTATGGTTCGGGTTCCATTAGAATCATGTCATTCTCAGTTTCGTCTGCTTCATCCTCGGAGTTATCAACAATTAATTCTGGATCAGATGGAATACCTACATCTTCAAATTCCTCCTTTGGCTCTCTGTATGTCATTCCGCGTAATTTAAATAGTAGGTCTTCCATCTTACCTGAAGATATTTATTTTTTTTAGTATGGAAACTGATTCAATATTTTTTGTGTTATGGGGCGGTGGTACAATTACCATACCACAACATATACAAAAAACCTGGACACAAAAAATAAAAATCAACACTTTTACGAAGATAATAATGTCAAGTATACCTCTGCCAGTACATCTAAGCTATCAATGTTAATAAATAATAAATTTGTGCTTACCTTTGCGACTTACTTCTTTGTACACAATAAAAAACCGTTAAAATTGTATTTGCCGCGTGAATTTATAACCTCAAATGCGTGTTAGCTTGTTTATACCCGGGTAACTATACTAAATTCACGTTAGAGATGCGCGTGGGAATGCTTGGGCGTTGTTGGTCGACAATTTAAACCACCGCACAATAAGTTACTTGCATTTGAATAAGTGGTATCTTCTCTGGACCACCGCTCAACTAGAATCATAATTGTTTGGGTATAATTTATGTACCACTCACTGTTCCTGAAAGAGTTAAGACTTTTCAAAATTTCTAAGTTTTGCAAAGTAGGTATAAGGACTCTTCCAAGTTCCAAAGCTTAAGATCAAGTGCCCTAGAATCCAGCATTGGTCTCCAGAGTCTTTATCCCCAAGACATTTCGAAACCTTCAGGATCTTCAGAATCTTTAGTCTGCAATCTAAAACACAGAGCATATAACCTTTGGAAACGACAACAAACCGCTCAAAACCACACAGAATTGAGAATTTATAGAAGCCAGAAATAGTTGCAAAATTACTATTGACTCCGCTAAAGAAACATACAATCAAAGAATAAAAAACAGGTTGCTGAATTGTCCAAGTAGTTCTAGGTCCTTTTGGTCTCTTGCAAAAGCTGTTGGATCTAACTTCACCAAGTCATCCATACCACCACTTACAGATAAAAATAATCACTTAGCCACAACATCAGAGCAAGGGCGTCGCCAGCCAGTGGGCCAGGGGGGGGCCAAGATGAAAAAAATGGGAATGGGGTTAGGGAAATATTATATATGTATGTACATACAAAGACACTGGCCAGATTTTTTAAAGAAAGATTTTTAATTTAAAAACAAAAATTAAAATAAAAAAAAAACAAACAATATTAATTAAAACATAATTTTCTAGGGTTCTTTGTAAATTTGTCAACCACTTTATTGATAAAATTTTCCATATTTTCAAAAATATGCCTTCTGTGCACACTCATCATTGCGAGGCCATTGAGGCGACTTTCTGTCATAGTGCTTCTCAGCCAGGTCTTAATTCTTCGCAAGCTGCTAAATGATCGTTCAACAGTACACGTCGTGCAAGGTAGAGCAATTAAAATTTTTAAAGCTTTTCTTGTTTCGGGAAAAAACTTTTCAGTCTCTTTTAGGACATCTATAATGCTTAGTTCTGTTGACTCAGGTTTATCATGCCATAATTTTTGCCAAAGTTCGATTTCATTTTTGATATTTGGTAGACGGTAGAAGTGGGAGAAGACTTCGCAAGCTTCTACGACGTCTTCTAGTGACATAGTTAACATTTGAGCCGGATGTAATTTCGATAATGCAAACGACGGGGTGTTTTCTTCAGAAAAGCGTACTTCAAGAGAATTAATTATAGAGTCCAAATACGGTATTATTAAAGACCTCCGCCAGAATTCTGAAGGACTTGTTGCAGGGTGGTTGCTTCGATGTTGTCTCTCAACAATACGGGGCACTGACTGCATCTCCTCTCCCAGTCCAATTTTTTCTGCAACGACAGTAGCATCCCTTATAACTTCATCTGTGACTTTTTCGGGATTGTCACGGTGGTTTTTTATTAGTTGCAAAATGCGATTAATGTGCTGGGATGCCTTAACCGCATCCAAAGCTACGGATTGAAGCACGTTTACTACTGGTTCCATCATAGCTGAGTATTTGGCTATCAGAATAAGGCTGAAAATGAACGAGACTCTAGAAGCTGCCGCATGGAGCTGATAAGCATTTTTTCTAGTAGCACTATTTCCTTCCCGCGACAAGGTTTCTAAGGCCTCCATTATAACAGGAAAATTATCTTTAAAAACTCTGATGCTTTTGTGTTTCTCGCTCCACCTTGTTTCGCAAAGCCTGGAAATATTAGGTATCAACTTCCTTCTCAAAACTGATTCTCGAAAAAATGTGATAATATCTTTGATGGTCCCTACGGTGTTCCGGATTTCAGACAGAATATTCAGATCATTGATGACTAGATTTAGTTTGTGCGCCGAGCAATGAAAGAACAAAGCTTTTTTATATTTTTTGCGCAGGATTGCTTGCACACCACCTTCTTTTCCGGCCATCGTCGAACAACCGTCAAATCCTAAACCAACGCATTTTTCCGTATCAAGATCTTCTTCTACCAAAAACTCATCTATTGCTTTTGCAATAGATTTCGCATCCAATGCTTTAAGCTCGACAAAGCCGAGGAATACTTCATTGACTTCTCTGGTTTCCTCATCAAAATATCGCACCCCAATTGATAGTTGTTCAGTACCAGAGACATCAGCTGTCTCGTCTGCCAAAACACTATATGCTTCTGCTTTTTTCACTTTCATGATCATATCCGCCTTAAGCACATCCCCACAAATACTGATAATTTCATTTTGAATATCAACTGATCGATAGCTTACATTCTTTTTTCCATGCTCAAAGTGTTTCTTCAAAACCAAATCTCCCGCGTCAATTCGTAGCTTGTATAACCCCTCCAGAATTCCGTCACCATAATGTTTACCCCTCAGAGCTAAGTCGTGGGATCCACAAAATGTAATACAGGAAATTATCGATGTTATAATTTTTCTGTTTTCTTCAAGACTCCCTTGGAAGTATTTGTTAATTTGCACATCCACTGGCACACTTACAAGAAACGATCTAGCCGCTTCCAATGCCGTCTTGTGAAACTGGGTATCCATGTGCTTTTTGCAATGTTCATGAACATTTTTGAATTTACAAAATGGCCTTGTAATAAATGAACCCAATACGCCTCTAACAGAGCTCAGATTGGGCGGAAACAACGTACAATATTTACAAAAGGCTCCTTTTTGGTGTCCGGAGTAGGTTAACCATGGAGAATATATTTCCAACCATGAATAATTAAACTTTCTTTTCAAATGCTGGGCGTCTTTGGCAAAGTTATACGTCTTAGAAGGCATCCAACAGTTCTCAAGTAATTCCTTTTTCTGTTGGGTTGATATATTCGACGCTCGACCAACAAATCGACCGATGTCATTTTTATTGCTGATTGAATCTGAACCCTCTAAATCTAAATCTGAAAAAAATACGTATTCCGATTACTCATTTTTTAATAGAAGGAAGAAGGAACGTAATACTTAAATAAAAATAAAAAATATACCTTTGGAGGAGCTTGGTCTCGACAGAGCCGCAGAACGTGCATCGGGGACCTGATCTAGTTCCTGAAGAGAACCTTCTCCTGTTGTCGTCTCCCTTTTCTGTCCGTTTTCCAATTTCTCACCCTGTTCATCACTATCGCTAGTGTCACTTCTTTCTTCAGGTTTTTTTCTTTTTAAATTCACTGCAAAAACAAACAATAATTTTATACCAAGGCATCAAAATTATTCTAATTTCCCATATTACCAGATTGCTATAAAAATAAACCTTTCCTTTCACATGCACTTTTGTAGAACGTATAAAATAATAAAATTCATATTCACAAAATTATTTAAATTAAATACAACTACTTACCCAAAAATTTTCTGATATCCATGTCTGTAGGTTAAACTCTCGGCAAAAGAAAATATAAACGAATATTTCTCTACTCAAGTCACTAAACCAAAAAAGATCGTAGGAAAAACTTTCACTAAAACACTGGTTCCAAAATTATATTTTAATTGTTAAGAGTACGTCCATAGAATAAGAGTACGTCGAACCGGAACCAGTCGTCACTTGTCACCAACGGCAGTCGGCGTGCGCGTATGCCAGTGCAGCAGGCAGCGGAACAGTGTTGCCGGTTGCCGACGTTGCCGTTGCTTCCGGAAGTTTTTAGCCGACAATATCAAACGATTTTGTTTCTATTTTTTTATTTTGTTTTTTTTTTATTGTTTTTAATTAGTTAAATTCGAATCTCTAGGGGGGGGGCAACTGCCCCCCCCTGCCCCTCTCTGGCGACGCCCTTGCATCAGAGGAAAAAGCCAATATGCTGGCCCAAATGTTTTCCTCCAACTCCAACCTAACAGTGCCAAACGGAAAAACTCCACCGTTCATTGAAAGGGTTTCCCATAGTATGCCAGAGGTACCCTTTTGTCACAGAGAAATACGATAATCCCTTAAAAAGCTAGATACAAACAAAGCAATGGGTCCGGATGGCATTCCCGCAATAGTACTCAAAAATTGCGCCAACGAACTCACCCCAACTTTCGCAAAATTATTCAATTTGTCTTACAGGCAAGGAGTATATCCATCATCATGGAAGTCTGCCGCAGTACAACCCATTCCAAAGAAAGGAAAAAAGACAGATCCGTTAAACTATAGACCAATTGCTCTACTTCCGGTGATATCAAAAGTAATGGAAAGAGTTGTGAACAATCACCTAACCAAGTACTTGGAAAAGTACAAAATTATCAACGATAAGCAGTACGGATTTCGAAAATATAGGTCAACTGGCGATTTACTTACATACGTCACTCACTTATGGCAAAAAGCGATTGAGTTGCGGGGTGAAACAAGAACAATTGCCTTAGATATATCTAAAGCATTCGACAAAGTTTGGCATGAAAATCTGCTCAACAAGCTCAAAGCAATGGGATTATCGCCGAAACTTTGCACTTGGTTTGAAAGTTACCTAAAGGACAGATCCATTTATGTTGCACTGGATGGCCAGAACTCCAACTCTTACCAAATAAATGCTGGTGTGCCACAGGGAGCAATCCTTTCGCCAACTCTTTTTCTGATTTACATAAATGACCTCATAGATAAAACAGTAAATCCACTTTATTGCTTTGCAGACGATGGCAATGTAGTCTCCTCACTCATACCACCCACAGGTCTTTCCGCACGTGAATTCCATCATCTTACACTAACTCAAATATCGCAGATAAATAACGACCTGGAGATAATAGAGGACTGGGGTAACAAAAACCTTGTACAGTTCAACGCACAGAAAACCCAAGCAGCTCTGTTTTCAAAAAAGAACAGCACCGGTGAGCCAAACATCATGCTATCTGGAAGTGCTGTCACATTACAGAGTCAGTTGAACATCTTGGGGGTTACTGCAGAGACCAACAGGTCTTGGCACAATCACGTGGCAGATATTGCTAAAAGGGCGTCCCAAAAGCTGGGGGTGCTATTTCGTACAAGACATCTGTACACACCAAGCCAATTGCTGACACTCTACAAAGCCCAGATTCGACCAACTATGGAGTACTACTCACATATATGGAGTGCAGCACCCAAACATACCTTAATGCTTTTGAACACCGTGCAAAAACGAGCTATCAAGCTGATCAATGACCCCGCACTTACTCGTAACTTGGATGGTCTCGAAAATCGCAGATCTGTGGGCGATTTATCTCTCTTCTACAGGTACTATCACGGAAAATGCTCTGAAGAGTTGGCACGTATGATTCCACCGAGAGTAGCGCCTACCAGGCGAACACGTCAAACAGACGGTAACCATGAATTTACTGTCAAACTAGAGGCACCAAGAACCTCATTATATCAGAATTCATATCTCTGGAGAACAGCATCGCTGTGGAATAAACTCCCTGCGACGGTTTTCCCTGCAGGTTACAACCTGAACCGTTTCAAGACCAACATACACCGACATTTCCGCGCACTTGCCGCTTCTCGAGCGTGATAGGACATTTCCTTGCGAGTGCGCATATCCGGAAAAAAAAAATCATACCCGTTAGTATTGCCGGCTCTTGGACTATAACAGATTCCGTTTAAATTGCATCATGGAATGACTTGTATAGAAAATGGTCAATACCAGTGGCGTGCAAAAAGGAATTTATGAAATTAAAATAAAAAAAATCGATTTATTTGAAAATTTTAAAGGTTTTGTTGAGCGTTACAGTTAAAAAGGTGTTATAAATAGCTGTGATGAGTTTAATTTTGATGTTCAGAAGCGTTTAGTGAAAAAAAAAAAAAAAAAAACAGTATTTTTCATGTTATTTAATGTTAACGTGTGAATTGACCTGTCAACGGTACTGCTGCTCACCGACACGGTGGAGAATCTCAAAAAAGCACAAATTCTCGTCTAGTATAGGAGCTGGCAATTAATCATGATTGAGGGTTACCTGGACATACCAAAACTGACCGTCTGCCGTTTCAGGGTGGCAGCTTTAATCGGGGGTTAAATTTTAAAAAGGGATGAATTTTCATTTTGGTGAACGATATTGATCAAGATCGAAATTTTCGGAAACGAATTATCAGTTTGAGGACTTATCAATATTACATACGCAGACGATTTGTTTGACAGCATTACTTCGGCAGACGCCTGTCAAATTTGTAATTTTCAAGTTTTAGTGAACGACATTTATCAAATTTTGTTTTTTTTGCAAATCGATTCCTTTACTAACGTACTCTCAGAAAAAATATCGGCAAACGAAAAAGACGACAGCGTTTTTTTGGCAGACGCTGGAATAATGTCAAGTTAATTTATGGTAAAAAAATACTGATAGCTGATATTCGTGAAAGCGTTAGAGCAGCTCTAGTGTATTCAAAATTCAAATCGGCAGAAGATTTATTTGACAGCACAATTTTGGCAGACACTATCAAATTTTGTCAAATACAGGGTGTCCCAGCCGAGAGTGAACCATTTGAAATGCTTATAACTTCTAAACTAAAATCTGTTTTTTTTTAAAGATAAAAGTCAAAATGACATTATGTTGGTAATACAATGTAAAATTGTCAATGCTGTCAAATTTTTTATGTAGAAAAGGCTTGTGTTGCCAACATAGTTACTAAATTTTTGACTTGGGGAATTATCTTTAAAAAAAAAAAACATACTTTAGTTGTGCTAGCGACCTGCGGCTTGCGCCATTCGGCTTCTCCTGGCCTAAAGTTTTTTTAAGTAGGTTGCAAATTTTCTTGCCTCTCATACAGGGCGAGTAAAAAACATCCGTTTTTCAACATCGAAATTCTCCACTATCTTTAATGGAACACCCTGTATATCATAACGTCAAAAAAAAGAGTCATGCTAAAGGTATCCATGTACCAATAAGCATCATCCTTGAAACTTAAAGTTTTAGCCGTAAAAAATGGAAATCTAAATCCTGGTATTTTAGCATAAGCATGGCAGCTTCATGTTGTAGGTATGTACTGTACTTGCTATCACTTTGGCAAACACTGACATCCCTAGCCATAGTACTTTATTTCCAAATGTACCAACGGCTACTAGTCGTCAGCCGCACAGCAATATTCACTCAATCCCGGAGCGTCCTAACATTGGCAACGACGAAGAAGATGAAAGCACCTACAGTTCACCATTAACTTTATCAATGTCAGATTTCAAAGCACCTAGTATATCATTACAGCCACTACACAAGATAACGCAAGCTAAGTTAAACGATCTCGTAAGGGACTAAGCATTGCCAAAGAGCAAAACAGAATTTCTAGGCCGTAACTTCTTTCCGTACTAGACAAAAAGAGTTGATGCGATATTTTGCTATGGTGGACACTTTAGTTTTTTGTGAAGATGTCAGTGGTTTGATGAGAGCACTTAATATTTTCTATGTACAAAATGAATGGAGACTCTCCATAGATAGCTCTAAGCTAAGTTTAAAAGCTGTTTTGCTACATAACGGAAATATTTTACCGTCGATTCCATATGAAAGAGTCTCATGAAAATATGAAAAGCCTTTTGTTGCAGATTAAGTATGATGAATATCTATGGCAAATTTGTGGAGATTTGAAAGTCGTAGCTCTTCTGCCTGGTCTACAAAATTAATAAAAAAAAGTTAAAATCTGTTTTTTTTTTAAAGATAATTCCTCAAGTCATAAATTTAGTAACTATGTTGGCAACACAAGCCTTTTCTGCATAAAAAGTTTGAAAGCATTGACAATTTTACATTGTATTGCCAACCTAATGTCAGTTTGACTTTCATCTTAAAAAAAAAACGCACTTTACTTTAGACAATAAATACTACTAAGAATTTGTAGACCTAGTGTAATAAGAAGCCAGTTTAAAAAACGTAGTTAAAAAAAATTAAATCACGTTATTTAATAATACTGTTAAATGTTAAGTGTCAAAATTTAATTATTATTAAGTTTATAAGTGTTTGACTATACAGGGTGTCCCACGGTGGATGGCGTATTAGACGTTTATGGAGAACTAAAAAGCGGATCATTTTGAAAATTTGGCAACCGGGATAAACGACCATGATCTACACTTTAAAAATATTTTTGACCATGCGGTGTTGCCGCTTCTACTTTAAACTAGTGGCAACATCACTATTTTAAATGGAACACCCCGTATTAAATTGCATATTTGGATTC
Source organism: Ceutorhynchus assimilis (assembly GCA_917834065.1). NCBI lineage: Eukaryota > Metazoa > Arthropoda > Insecta > Coleoptera > Curculionidae > Ceutorhynchus > Ceutorhynchus assimilis. The sequence goes on along the minus strand of CAKJTU040000001.1, from coordinate 855,974 downwards.
TACGTAAAATTCTGAGCAGATTTCATGTGATATACCCTATACCTAAGTTCAACTGTTTTGGAAATATTGACAGTTGAAAATTGACTTTTTGCAACTTTGACAGGCTGTAGAACCGAAACGGTTAATTTTAGAGGAAAACCGATTTTACATTCCTATCTTAGATTTTTATAAACTATCATTTGACATCATCTTTGAATTAAATCCATGATTAAAAACTTCAGTTAAATTTAATCTCCGGTTAAGTTCAAAGTTGGTGTCAAATGATAGTTTATCAAAATCTAAGATAGGAATGTGAAATCGGTTTTCCTCTAAAATTAAACAATTAGGTTTTACAGTCTGTCAAAGTTGCAAAAAGTCAATTTTCAACTGTCAATATTTCCAAAACAGTTGAACTTAGGTATAGGGTATATCACATGAAATCTGCTCAGAATTTTACGTAGAATCCAAATATGCAATTTAATACGGGGTGTTCCATTTAAAATAGTGATGTTGCCACTAGTTTAGAGTAGAAGCGGCAACACCGCATGGTCAAAAATATTTTTAAAGTGTAGATCATGGTCGTTTATCCCGGTTGCCAAATTTTCAAAATGATCCGCTTTTTAGTTCTCCATAAACGTCTAATACGCCATCCACCGTGGGACACCCTGTATTTAATTGTAATAATTTAAACCACTTATTTACAGATGTTATTTCCGTATTTTTCCTCAACAGAGATTCCACGCCAAACTGTTACTTTTGGGGTATCTCGCTATTCTCACTGGAACTTGTTAAGTTCTCGTGGAAAATTTATTTTAACTTAGTTGATGTCCAACTACACACACATTTAAAAATTGTTTGCCATAGTGATAGCAAATACATACCTACAACATAAAGCTGCCATACTTATGCTAAAATACCAGGATTTAGATTTCAATTTTTTACGGCTAAAACTTTAAGTTTCAAGGATGATGCTTATTGGTACATGGATACCTTTAGCATGACTCTTTTTTTTGACGTTGTGATATACAGGGTGTTCCATTAAAGCTAGTGGAGAATATCGATGTTGAAAAACGGATGTTTTTTACTCGCCCTGTATGAGTAGTGTAGGCAACCCACATAACAGTGAAAGAACATTCATATTCTCAGAATATTCCCTCAAAGTGCTTTTTGGAATGTTCTTTTAGGAATGTTTAATGAATATTCTAAGATTGTTTCGATTGAAATATTTATTTTTGAACGTTCTATTTATGTACTAGGAATGTTGCTTCTATGCACCTACCTGAAAGATTGTGTTAAGAACCTACTTTACATAACCATCTTTGAATATTGTCATACGAACATTATTATAATGTACCCTAAAAAATGTTCTTTCGGCTAATATCTCTATTAAGTATTAAGAATATACCTACCAAGTTGTGCTGAGAAGTTTATGTAGGTAGGTAACCATGATAAGAATATTTTCATATTGTTCACCTAATTATCTAAAGTACCTACTCAAAAATCTTAATTTAAAATTTAAACAATAATGCTCTATCTAGAACCTACTAAGAATATTATAGGTATATTCTTTTTCTTTAGCTTTGTAGGACTTCCAAGAGAGGGAGTCACGCGCTATTAAAGATCTACTTCTTGCCTCGCGTTTGAATCACCTTGGAACCTGTTTCTCTCAGTTGGCGTGCTTCGACGAGAGCATAACAAGCTCGAAACAGGAGCTTTGGTTAAATACTTGTGTTTTCTAGAGAAGTTATCCAACAACTCTTTCACTGCCTTTAATATAAAAGGGCTGAAAGGAGCATTATTTGGAAGCGAAAATTAACATTCCAAGTATATCCTTAGAATCAACCAAGAATGTTATGTCTAGGATGCATATTGAGAATGATATATGCAGCAGATATATTCTAAGAATATTTCAAGCATTCTTTTGACAACATAACTATAATGTCATAGAAACATTCTTTGAATGTGAGAATATACATTTCGAGCATATTTTTAGAACCAAGCAGGAATATTCTTTTCAGAATGTACTGAGAATCTCATAGGTATATTCTAGGAATATCCTAATGGATTTCCCAGGAAGTTCTTGGGTATTGCAAACAGTATTTCTACAATCTTTTCTCAGAACATTCTCAGGACATTCGCAATGGTTTTGGCGAACATTCTAGGCACATTCCTCCTAAAAAAAGAACAATCTTAATACATTCTAAGGATGCAATTTTGTTATGTGGGAAGTTAGATGTTGAACCTGAAAAAATTCTATACAAGCATTTCTTAACAAAAATGTACGAGGAGTAACGTTCTAAACAACATACTAAAAGTCCCATGGATTATGTTTCTGGCAAGTTAAAAAAAACGGCCGCCATTTTGTTTTTTACATTCTATTGCAAATATCTCAAAAACTATCAGTTTTATGAGGAAAAGTGTAGGGATATTTTTTACTTAAAATGCAAATATACATTTGTTGGGATATATCAGCAACATGTATTTGAATAATTATTGACTTTTTCCAGTTTCACAAAAGAATTGGTACCTACTACGTTCAATTATAAGTAATATCATCTCCATCATTTTCATATACGATGCACGAATTCCAGCAAATCATTCCTGAGCATTGACTTATTTTGCAGAACATTTCAATCCAAGTTTTCTGCAGGAGCATGCCTTGTTGCATGTCCCTTCCTTGCAATTACAGAATACCATTTTTAGCTTAAATTTTTTTAGTATATCAGAGGGGGCAATTTCTTTTGTTATGGATGTAGGCGCAAGATGTTCATCTCTATCTCGTTCCCATCCATAGAATAACGGATCTAACATATATCCCATCCACTCTTGTATCTTAAAATTACATACGATATCTAATCCAGGTTTTCATAGCTTATCCTCGAAATTAGCTTACGGTGCATACCTGAGTAAATGCACTGTTCTACTTTTTTAAAGATTCCAATAAGTTACAATAACAGGCCCCAGGCCATTGGCGCCGAGTACATGGGGGCATTGGGGCAGGTGCTCCCATAAGCTACCTCTCATGGGTGCTCGGAGCTCTCGTGGATATCATGTAATTCAAATTTACACAACTTTGTATAAGAATTATACAAGTGGTATTAGTCTTAGATTAGGAAGGTATTAATAATCTGTCCTTTTGTTATTTGTGGTCAGTTCTATGTTCTATTACTTTATATTGCTAATGTTACTATTCTCCATCTCCATCTCTATTCTTTGATAATAATCGGAACATGAGGCATTTAAGACATAAAAGTACCAGGGTTACCTTAAATTGCATAATTATTCTACTTTTCCGCATACTAGTGCGAAGAAGTGATATTTTTCTGGCCTGAAATGCGTGCAGAAAGAAGCAATTTTTGGGACGCTCGTAGAGAAAAATAGAAAAATATACAAGTCTGGCAAGCCAGCATCTTACAGGCCAATTTTAATGCAATAGAATGAAATGTATAGGAAGAGTCCAAGGTTAAATAGAGAACGAAAACGATTTCCTCTGTTCCACCTCCAGCATGCAGCGCTTGCAACGTTGGAGGTGGAACAAGGGAAATCGTTTCCGTTCTCTATTCAACCTTAGACTTTTTCTAGATGTTTCATTCTATTGCATTTAAATTGGCATGTAAGATGTTCACTTGCCAGACCGGTATACACACTATGAAAAAAATTCGCCAGCGCCTGCGGCGAGCTTCCCCCTCGCCCTATAAACAAAATAAAAATATTATCCTGCACCCATGAGGACTTTCAAAAATCGGCGCCTCTGCCAGGCCCACCCTAGGCCCCGCCAGGTCAGATGGCTAGTTACGCCAGTGCTACTAAATAATTGTATACGGGACACCTTAACATAATTCTGATTAATTTTAATAATGTTGCTCATTTGTGAAAATTTTTTGAGTTCATCCGTTCGCTTGCATTTGATATCTGTGAATACTTTGCCTATATTTTTTGTTAGTACTGTTCTTCCAATTTTATCTGCTAAATCACAGTTTATATCGGATTTAGCTATTCGTCTAGAGAAAACTGACATGAACTCCTAACTCCTTGCATTTATAAGGATTGTATTTTAGCCAATCTTGAATTTTTCGCGAATCAGTTTTGTCACGTTGCTGGCGTGAGCGACTCAATTCTATATGCTGTTCTGAAGTCACAGACTTACATTCCAAAAGCTTTTGTAACAGGCATACAAACTGACATATCAGCAATCTATCTGGCCAAAGACGAATTAGTAAATCCGCATCTATAAGTTAGGCCACGAGTTGTTTTGATTGACTTCATCAAATTCTGCTCGATCACTATGTCGGTCCAAGTACCGGACCAAAAGTTGTTGGTTCTTCTTACAAGTGAACATTCCTTCATCAACAAATTTTTCATAGTTTTCAGGACTCATACCTATTATGAAGTTTCTGAATCTGTTGTAGGTAAAGGTGTTGCGTAAAATATTGGAATCATCAATTTTAAACAGTAATTGTGAAGTTGCCTGATCTTCCTGCTCTAATAAACCGCAGCAGCCGGTCGAGACGATCATAATGGGTTTGTTTGTTTATTTGCACCAAAGTTACACCAAGCTGCACCAGGTGCAGCAAAAAATCAGTCTGTCTCTGTCAGACTAACAAAAAAATAGGGATTAAAATACATTTGGAGTAGGAAGTGCCATATTGGTGCAAATAAACAAACAAAGCTATTGGCGGCCACTTTTTTGCAACTTGCCATTGTCAGAATCTACGGGACTTTTAGTATGTCATCTAGGGCCACATGATCTGTATGTTCCCCCTCATAAACATTCGTATATAATTTTTTCAGAAGTTGGACCTAAATTCCGATAACTTGACTACACCAGAGAGGCAAGAAAATTTGCAACCTACTTAAAAAAACTTTAGGTCAGGAAAAGTCGAATGGCGCAAGCCGCAGGTCGCTAGCACAACTAGTTTAGAAGTTATAAGCATTTCAAATGGTTCACTCTCGGCTGGGACACCCTGTATGTGACAAAATTTGATAGTGTCTGCCAAAATTGTGCTGTCAAATAAATCTTCTGCCTATTTGAATTTTGAATACACTAGAGCTGCTCTAACGCTTTCACGAATATCAGCTATTATCAGTATTTTTTTACCATTTTCACTTGTCATTATTCCAGCGTCTGCCAAAAAAACGCTGTCGTCTTTTTCGTTTGCCGATATTTTTTCTGAGAGTACGTTAGTAAAGGAATCGATTTGCAAAAAAACAAAATTTGATAAATGTCGTTCACTAAAACTTGAAAATTACAAATTTGACAGGCGTCTGCCGAAGTAATGCTGTCAAACAAATCGTCTGCCTGTGTAATATTGATAAGTCTTCAGTAGATAGTCAAAGGGGGTATGACTATAAAAATCCGACCATAACCTCAATCTTTCATTCTTGACACGTGGTGGATGCGCCGTCGTTGACTTGAAGGTGGATGCGCCGCCATGGCCCCATCTTGTCGACAGATGGCGCCATGGGACCTGCTCCCGTAGGGCTCCGCCCCCCAAAAAGGGGGCCCGCAGGGCTGCGCCCCCCAAAAAGGGGCCCCCCGGATTTTATTATGGGTACCAGAAAAAGGGGTGGGGGGAAACGTTTTCCCGCCATCTTGTCAACCGTCACCTGTCAAACGTCACCTGTCAACCGTCACCTGTCAAACGTCATCTGTCAAACGTCACCTGTCAAACGTCATCTGTCACCTGTGATGACGTCATACCGGGTTATTGCGGTGAATTCTTGCAATTACAGGTTCCTGTAATATGGAGTGTGCGTGGAAGGGATTGTTCCGAGTCGTTTCGAAATCGCTACGTATATTTAATTATAGTTCAGGTTCTGATGACGTCATAGTGACCTGGGTCACGTGGGTTACGTTAGTGTGTGCCGGTGGCGCCATCTAGCGTACATAGTGCGAAGTTCGATTTATGGTTCGGGTTCTGTGATGACCTTATAGCGGCCTGAGACACGTGGGTTACGTCAGTGCGGGTCCGTGGCGCCATCTAGAATACATAGTGCAAAGTTCGATTCATAGTTCGGGTTTTGTGATGACGTCATAGAGGCCTGGGTCACGTCCATTATTGCATCAAACGCCTATCATTGCGTAAATGGAGTACACGCGTTATATAATTTTTTACTTATATGGTCACGTCAGTGTGTGTCGGTGGCGCCATCTAGCGTACGTAGTGCGATGTGTCCTATTACAGGATGCCGTAGTGGTAAATAAAGAAAATTCGTGAAACTCAAGGTTGCACAACATCGAGTCGACAACGTTTAATGTCGGAGCGTTATAAACAAAGGTATCATATTTCACAGTTTATTTTACTGATAAGCATTTCCGTTCTAGCGCAAATAACAAGCTGGGACTTGCATCTAATATTTTGTTGATGAAAAAAAGGATATTTTCACTGCAGATTAACTATGGGAAATTTAATGAATTAAATGAGTCACACTGGTTTTTTTTTTTCAAATTAAAACCTATTTATTTATTAAACCATAGGGTACATTGACTTTTTCCAATATGGTACGTTAAATTCAATAATAATATTACGCAGCAAATGGCAATAAATATGACTACATTTAAAGTGGATTTCGGTGCGATGTCGTTGTCTGATAGAGTCTTATGGGAATTATTGTATGTTTCTTCTTGCTGTTGTGGTTCTCTGATGAGAGTTCTCCATTCGGTATCTCCAACAGTTTCATCATGAAAATGCAGCCTCACCTTGTAACGCAGGTACGCCAATGTCGTTGATGACGGTATACGAGTCGTGAAAACAGCTAAATGGCCCTTATCTATTACTTCATAATGCATTTCTGTCCACGATGTTGTATTATTAGGTGCGGAAAAGTCCAGCATTATTGACATTTTGTGGACATTGTACGGTCTGTGTACATAGAAACTATTTTGCACAAGAGCAACCAAGAGAACATAGTACGATTGACTTGACACCATCATGGTTAGTAATTGAATGAATTTAAGATTCATTTCCACATCCTTAGTAAATTGGCGCAATGGTTAATATAATGCAAACGATTTTTTTCACCAAGAAAACTTTTATTTTAATAGAAACATCATACAAATTAGTCAACTTCATCGTAACCTATATATTTTGCAATAATATCATCACACATGTATTTAGCGCCATACTGTTTTAATTGCTGATGTAGTCCATACTGATTCATAAGCACACATAGGTCCTCCAAGGAGATGGAATTAGCCAGATAAAGATTACAAGACTTGACACCATTTTCATATTTTTCCACATCTTGCGTGGAAAACCAACCATTAGTGTCGGGTTCTTGCTCAAGTGCTTGAAGTAAAAAGTACATGTCTGTTTCTAAACTAGTACGTAGCAAATAGACAGCTTGTCTTATACAGGAAGATTGATGATGGCAGCAGGCATCACCACGACGACCAGTAATACTACAACCGGACATTTTGACTCTTCAAAGGTTGCTATTGTAGTGTGAAAAATAAAAAGCAAGCCTGTTTTTTATAGTCATTTATTAATACTTATACTAATTGGATTGGAGGGTGGTACAACACGCGTCCAGCTTATCTAAATCCCTGACAATTTTGCCTAGGTTCATAGTAGCAAGTTCTAGAAACTAGCAGCTACGTTCACATTTGTTCAAGTTACACATGCTGATAATTGATTGCAAAAGATGGCTGCCGTTTTTGACATTGTGAGTTACATTCAAATATTGTAGGCAATCATCATAGTATACAATGAAATTCAAATCCTTGACTAATTCTAATCTATAATTTATGAGAGGACAAACAGTTAAAATTTGTTTGATGTCGTCCAAACAAAAACACAATGCACAATTATTCGACGTAAGAGTTAGAGCTTGTTCACCGAAAAACGATTCGACATACAGAGTGAAATTCTCGGATAACGCCTGTTGTTGACCAGGCACAGCAGAGTCTTTGACGCCAGCAGCAGCAGTTGCATTCACCATCTTGGACACCTTTTCCAGGAATTCATACCAGTCGAAATCGGCTAGAGTTATGCAAGTTTGATCTTCGGGCAAGTTTAGCATGGAGTTTACTATTTTGACTGCTGGCAGCATTCCTCGAGCGACGCTTAGGCCCACAATCAACTTGAAATTGTTCACCTGGTAGCTAACTTCGTTGAGTAAACGTTTCTCTTGAGCAATTTCCATTCGACTTTTCAAAATCATACTATCCAAATATTCCCAATAATTTGACGAACACTGCGAATCGTCGCTGTCTTCGGCACTGATATCTGCGTACATTGCGTGATTCGATGCACAGGACATTTCACGATGACACCGTGACTACGTTCAAATACTGAGACACAAATGTGGTACTTTGAGGTTTATAATAACTTTTACGGCCCCCCACCACCACCACCACTCCGTCGAACATGTCTTAGACCAATCACATGCGAGTATTAAATGGCATCTTTATTCATGTCAATCCAGCTGTTGTGTGATTTATCAAAGCCTAGCCACTTTACAAGCATTTTGTTTCCCTTTTTTCGTAGCACTTGCTCCACGAGAAATACGTCTGGCTGTTTTGTTTTCTGCAGCTCTTCCTCGTAAAATCCACCGCTTATCGGCTGACCTTGCAAGTCTTCCAACAGATACGTCGTTGGATTCGTGATATGAACTTTAGCTATTTTAAAGAGCTCTGTAGTCCAGTTTGGGGTATAGCCTTTTTGGAAAACATGTTTATACTTGCTTATACGAACAATGTCACCAACCTTGAACTTTTGCTTACCGGCAACTTTGATATGACTATAAACACTATCAAGTATCGCCTTTTCATTCTTTTTATTCACGTTACTCGGCTTCATATGTATCGTACGATGTTTGCTATCATTATAGGCATCAGTTATAGGCCGTAATAAATCCAGCCATTTATGATTCCCATTCAATGTAAATTGCTTAAACAGCTTTTCTTTAATGGTTCGAATCACTCTCTCGGCGATCGATGCTTTCAAAGGACTAAACGAACTATAATGATGTATTCCATATTTCTTCATTAGACTTGCAAATTGAGCATTGTAATACTCCTTTCCATTATCAGAGATAATTTTCATTGGAATTCTTCCAGATGTTTTGAGTATCTCTGCCATAGCGTTGGCAACATCTGGTGCAGATTTCGATTTAATGGCACGCGTCCAAAGGTACTTGGAAAAACAGTCGATTACAACCAATATGTATTTGAATCCATTGTTTTCTCCGGCATACTGATCAAGTTGTGCCAGATCAGTGGCAAAAGTATCGTCGAGGCCATATTGTATAAATCTTCTACGTTTGAAGTTTTTACGAGCCGGTCGATGAAGCTCCTTAACCACTTGTTCTCTAGACATTTCACAAAGACAACTAAACATATATGTATGGGAGTACGTATATTTATAATAACTACTACAAAATATTGGCTGCATGTTTAATTTGATCAATTCGATGGTTGATGGTTGCTTCATATTGTTCCATTTTCTGGAAACGTTCCTCGCACGTCATGGCCAGCTGACTCATATTTTCTCCAGTCTCTCTTGCTAGATCACCAAGGCTACGAAGGTCATCGTGGACGTTTCTGTTCAAGATTTGATCCAATTCCTGAATGCGGATCATACTGCTTTTAACTTGATCGCTGATGTTATCCACTGCTTCTCCAAGGGCGCCAAGTGCTTCATTTGCGATGAGCACCTTATTGTATAGACTGCTAGTTGCCAAGTCTACATACTTTTTAGTGGATGCATCATTGTCGTCACTAGGCATTCCAATATTGCAGAGCCTATGATTTTCAACATTATAATCGCCACCGGTAGTGGTCGGCAAAGCTGATGCCTGAGCACGAATAATTTGACGACGACGTGACGAGGAAGAAGAAGACAGGGAATGTCCAAACTTATTCATGGCTAACACACTAATGACTGATAGATGAAAGCTGTAGACTATTTTATTATTATTAGTAGATTAGTCTCGGATAACGCCTAGCTCTCGCAACTCTTCCAAAATACTCATTATTTCATTCGTGTGATTTCCATTGCCAGCCTCTTGAGACGCATCCAATATAATCAACCTATCAATCAGTTCGTTTACGTCATCGTAATACACATACTGTTTGGGTTTTTCATTGTACTGCATCATTAAAGACGACGGTGATGACGATGCCGGTAATCCGGATCCCGTCAATGATTTTTTATGAGATTTTGATTGCTTTGCTGTTGGTGGTGGAGGTGTATATGGCTTTATAAATTGTTGATATTTTCTCGAATTGGTCCCCTTTATCTGACCTGTCGGTTTATATTCTCTTCTATGTGCATTGGTGCGGAATAAGATTTCATTGAATTGTTCGTTGTCTTTTTCCGTATTCAGTCGAGGATGTTTGAGAAATAGCAAGTCGTATAGACCGCGACTCTTGGGATAAGTTACGTTTCCAACATTAATATCGCCATTTGGTAGAAAATCAACTCTTTCTGTGCCCATGGTCCAAAAGCCGGTTTCCGAGCTATATTTCAATCCATAGGTCGAATCCGTTTCATTAGAACCACCCAAGTATTTAAGAATATACTCTTGAGCTATCTCTGGATATTGTTTTATAAATTCTATATAACTCGAAGTCTGGTTTCCAATTATTGATTGTTGTAAATCGTCGTCGTCGTCGTTTTCTATTGGCTTCTCAACAAACAACACGTCATCCTCATTTTTTGCTGGCTTCTTAGATTTTTCCACAAGTTTATTTAGAGGAGCGGTTATGGGGTTCAAAAGTCTATCCAATGCTTCATCTTTGTTACTTTTCTCCAGCTTCAGAGAAAAATATTTCTTCCGTATGTTTCTTGCAACAGTATTAATTCGTTTCTTGACATCTCTGTCAGCTTTACTCAAAACAGGCGGAGTCATTGCAACAACTCTACTACAGGTCTTGATACAGGTCAGTCTACACAGACAGCTTTTCGAGACAGGTCAGTCTACACAGACAGCTTTTCGAGACAGGTCAGTCTACACAGACAGCTTTTTCGAGACAGGTCAGTCTACACAGACAGCTTTTCGAGACAGGTCAGTCTACACAGACAGCTTTTCGAGACAGGTCAGTCTACACAGACAGCTTTTTCGAGACAGGTCAGTCTACGCAGACAGCTTTTCAGGACAGGTCAGTCTACACAGACAGCTTTTACGAGACAGGTCAGTCTACACAGACAGCTTTTTCGAGACAGGTCAGTCTACACAGACAGCTTTTTCGAGACAGGTCAGTCTACGCAGACAGCTTTTCGAGACAGGTCAGTCTACACAGACAGCTTCTTTTAGGACGGGTCTCTCTACACAGACAGCTTCTTTCAGGACAGGTCAGTCTACACAGACAGCTTCTTTTAGGACAGGTCAGTCTACACAGACAGCTTTTCGAGACAGGTCAGTCTACACAGACAGCTTTTCGAGACAGGTCTGTATGCGATAACGTCTTTAGTAACACTGAAGCTGGTGTAATCACTTAGGGAATTATAAAGGTATCAAACTGGCTCCTGTAGCGTCCTTTGCACATATCGCAATCCTTGACAATAACCAGAAATCCATATTTCTCTTTCCAGCACTCTGAACAGAGCATTTTGAATTTTTCCAGCGACATATCTGTATTCACGTGATCATCGTAGACATGTTTCAGATTCATATCGTCTTGCTTGAATAAAATCAACACGTTTTTGTTATCTCGCACCAATTGTTTGGGCACTTTGGAATACGTTTGACACAGGTAGAATGAATCGACTGCATTATGTCGACCCATGCAAAAGTAGTTTCGTATCTTGTCCTGTTTCTCGCAAGCCACATCGTCGAATATAAATACAGAATCTGGTTTCGTATTTTCCGGATCCAACACCATTTCATTATCACTGAAAGCCTGAAAGGTTACACCTGGAACATTTTTCAGCACTTGCTCGAGGAACTTGTATTTCTCCTGATATAGTGACTTTGAATAAACGTAGACATTCTCGAATCTGAGTCCGTTCGGGTCGGTTAGCAGACTCAGCATCACATTGGTTTTCCCCGAATTACTAGGACCACAAATAATTGCTCTAATTGTATTTGGCAAAACCTCACTATGTCTATTCCTCTGCTCACTCATTCCTTTTTCAGGCAAATCGAAATTAAAATCAACTCTGATGGTGAGTTTCTGTTTTTCTGCGCGCATCTTGTATAAAACAGTGTTTACTTGACCACTGCCTCAGTAGCAATGGACACACTGAAGGGTAAAGGTCTCTTAAATAGTGGTATCAACAAGCTACCGTTCGAGCTCCATCTGCCAGGCTATTCCTATTGTGGACCTGGTACGAAACTTGCTGAACGTTTAGCCCGAGGTGATCAGCCGAAAAACAAGTTGGACGCAGCTTGCCGAGAACACGACATTGCATACTCTGAAAACAGGGAGGATTTACACAAAAGACATCAAGCCGATAAGGTGTTGGAGAACAGGGCTTGGGAACGAGTTAAAGCCAAAGATTCTAGTTTCGGTGAGAAGAGTGCAGCTTGGCTGGTGACAAACGTGATGAAAGCCAAACGTAAACTCGGTATGGGCATGCGTCGACGACGACAACAAACTAAACCGTTCAAATCGTGCATCTTGAACAAAATTAAAAAACATGTAAAACAGTATGGCAATGTACGAGGCGGTCCAGGAGGAGAAATACCAACAAAGGAAAACATAAAATTGGCACTGAAAGCTGCCCGCATGACAATCAAGCAAATTGGTGGCCGAAAAAAAGTGAAATTACCTCGAGTTATCAAAGTGCCCAAAGTTGGAGGAGTTTTACCTTTAATTCCCATATTTGCTGGTCTCAGTGCGATGGGTGCATTGAGCGGAGGGGCAGCGGGGATTGCGAAAGCCGTAAATGATGCCCGAGCAGCAGCCGACAAGCTCAAAGAATCTCAAAGACATAATCGGGCCATGGAAGCCATTGCCTTGGGTAGGAAGGGGAGCGGTTTATATCTGGCTAAACACAAGACCGGACATGGATTGTTTTTGAAAAAAATGCCAAAAAACTACCAGTGAAGCTACCCAAACGAGCGCTAAGCGATAAAGACATTAGATATCTGACATCCAAATTGAAAATAGCCAATTTCCGTGGAGTGTTTATGCGTGATACATTGCCGTCTAGACCGAGAAAAATCGAATGTGGCGTGATTAATTTGGACACAATCAGCGGATCTGGAACACATTGGGTAGCTTACAAGAAACGCGGAAACCTGGTTGAATATTTCGACAGTTTTGGCAACTTGAATCCGCCGAAAGAAGTTGTTCGCTATTTTAGGAATTGTGAAATTTTCTACAATCACGATCAGTATCAAAAGTTCAATACATACAATTGTGGACATTTAGCATTAAGTTTTTTATTCAATAATTGATGATAATAAAATAATTATAAAATCAAGTGTGTGTTTTGTAGAAGCATTAGTCATGTCTCAGACGTTCACGTTGAAAGGTCGCTCCAGTTGTTTAACTGTTGACATTAATCCGCCAATAGAATTAGACTCTAGATACAGTTATTCGCTAGCCCTAATTTCCTTGAGTACCTGGAATTCTATTCCAAACATCGAGTCTGGACGAAACAAGTTTTACTACTACCACGCGAGTGGCAAAGACGACGAGCAGGAGCGAGTAATCGAAATTCCAACAGGGTCGTACGAAATTGCCGATATCGAAAGCTACCTTCAAAAGCAATTGGCTGCGAATAGTGGTGGTGGTGGTGCTGCTACTAGTGGTGATAATTTACTGTCTTTAAAACCGAACAATAATACTTTAAAGTGCGAGCTCAAGAGTGTTTACGATATAGACTTTGAGCCCCAAGATAGTATCGGACAATTGCTGGGCTTCTCACCACTCATCCTAGATGCAAACACGCTACACGAATCCGATATTCCAGTTGAGATTATACAAGTGACTACTATACGAATTGAGTGCAACATTATCTCCGGATCCTATTATACAAACAATCCTTCACATACATTATACGAATTCACGCCGGCCGTTGATCCAGGATATAGTATAATTATTGAGCCGAGAAATCTGATTTATCTTCCGGTGAATAGAACCAGCATCGATAACATCACCATAAGTATTTTGGATCAGGAAGCAAGACCTGTCAATTTTAGAGGCGAAGAAATCGTTGTAAAATTGGAACTCAAGAAACATGGTTTTAGTTTTTAATCAGCAGCAGCAACGACATATAAGTAGTGGATACGTTCAGTCCTCTCCAGTCTGTAGTCAGACACCGACGAAACATCAGCAGCAGCAGCAGGCACTCACACGCAAGAGTCTGATTTATTTACACTCTTTATCGCACAAATATGGTTTTCGTATCGGAAAAACTTCAAATATTTCACCCGGTCAACGTGGATGAATCCATTTCTCGAGAAGAATGGCATACATATCATCCATTCACAAAATCATTCAACTACAGTGATGTGATTGAGATAGTTATCAACCAGCAAGATGTCTTTATGGACATTAGTCAAGCTGAGCTTTACATTGAAGCCAACTTTAAGGAGGACAATACAGTGACAGGTGCTGGTGGTGGTGGTGGGACGACAGGAACATGTTCGTTAACAAATAATGTGGGAGCCTTTCTGTTCGAGACCATAACTTATGAATTGAACGGAAGAGAAATTGAGAAAGTTCGAGATCCTGGACTGACAAGCACGATAAAAAGTTTGCTATGCTTTAATGAACACGAAAGCAAAGCACTAGACGTCGCAGGATGGGGTACGCCGCTCAAAACCCTGAATGAAAGAACAAAAGACTTTAATTTGCTAATACCGTTAAATTTTCTACTGGGTGTTTTCGCCGATTACACTAGTGCAGTTATGGGAAAACAGAAGCTGAAACTTGTTCGAGCTAGAAATGATGACAATTGCTACGTAAACTCTACAGGCGATAAAAAGGCTACTATATCAATATCGACGATTGAGTTGCGAGTTAAACATATTTATCCCAACGATGTCCTAAAACTGCAATTGTTGGAGGAAATTTCCCGAAATAAACCAATCTTTTTCGGGTTCCGTGATTGGGAAATTCACGAATTGCCCGCAATGAGAAACACAAAGAAAGATGTTTGGACTGTGAAATCAATGTCGGAGAGAGCTCGATACGTTATCGTATTTTTCCAAACTGCCCGCAAAGACAACTATCAGAAAGACGTCACATATTTCGATAATGTCAACATTACCGATATCAAACTATTCCTAAACTCTGAAGTTTACCCCTACGAATCTTTGAATCTGAATTTCGACAACAGACAATATGCCGAAGCGTATCGCATGTACACCGAATTCCAGAAATCCTATATGGGAAAGACCTATGCTGAACCGTTACTGGATTTCAGCTCGTTTGCAAATCAATGTTTGTTTGTAATAGACTGTTCGAAACAGAATGAAGCTTTGAAAAGTAGCACAGTCGATGTTAAGCTCGAGCTGCACAGTTCTGAAAATTTTCCAAGAGATACTCGAGCCTATTGCATCATTGTACATGACAGAGTTTTGGAGTATTTGCCTTTATCAGGCACTGTCCGTAGCTTGATTTAGTCAGTTGCCGTCGTCTGTACGCCTTGTCAAGATGAAATTTGTAGTCGTCGACCTGCAAGGTTTCTGCACGCCTGAATTTTTCGCCAAAGAACTAGCCATCTACGATGGTAAAAATATGCAAAGCTACATGTTCAAACCTGCAATTCCGTTCCATGAGCTCAAACAAGACTATAAAAGGCAAGTGAAATATCTATGTGGAAATCATCATGGTATCTACTATAATAATGGCGAACTGGACTATCAAGAAATTTATTCCATTGTCTGTGAGAATCTACGAGATGTTGACGTCATCTATGTCAAGGGCCACTCAAAGCATGAGTTTCTAGCCAAACTTTTATCCGAAATTGAAACAAAACGCCTGCCTCCTTCTCATATTGTTAATTTAGAATTTACTAGTGCTGCTAATAATGTACCAAAGTTAGATAAGAAACAACCTATACACTGTACTTTTCATAGCTTAGACTTGTGTATTTGTAGTGTTAATAATGCATTTACTCTGTACGATTATATTGTAAGCCTTTTACCAAAAAATAAAAATAAATATGATTTTTGAAAATTACTCTAATGGTTTTTATTATTATTATTATTGAATAAATCGAGTTGGAATAAACTATAATAATTTGTCATTGCAAGACCATTGCCTTTATTGCGTCGAAATATTTCTTTGTTTTTCATAGTATCGGGTTTCAGTTTCCCGTCAACAACGTTATCTTTATTTTCGTGGTACCGCAGATGAAAATAATTTCAAGAACTCTGTCGCCGTTCTTCTGTGGAAAATGTGAACCCAGCAGTTTTTTTTTGGACAAAAGCTGTAGTGCCGTGTGCACACGGGATAGAGAGATATCGCAAAGAGCGTCATGCAGTATTAGCGCCCACGTTATTTTAACATTAAATCTATGCCTGAAAAGACTGAAATAGGCAGGTAATATAGGTCATGTTTAGTTTTGTTGTGTCCAATTGAGTAGCTCCATTGCTTAAAAAGGTTATAATAATAAAAATTAGCATTTAAATTTCAAATCCTCTCTGACCTTGACGACGATCATAAACAACACAAATCACAACAAGGTACAAGTAGATAAGGTTATAAAATAGCGTAAGCAAACAGGCAACTTTTACGTAGAACTGTTTTGCGATAACTCTCTATTGGCGACTCAGAAAATTCTGCCTATATAAGAGCCAACGACGCTTCCCAATTGTTAGTTCACACTTTTGCCGCCTATCAACAACAACAACACCAACAACAACAACAAAAACAAAAACAGTGATAGTGAGTGTCTGTTTGTGTACTCTAAAATCGTAAGTGAATTTTTAATTTTTCGCGTAGATTAAATAAATGTTGTTTTTTGGTTATAGATGGATCTAAAAAAATTGAACGTTGCATGTTCTGTTGTTACAGCTGACAACAGGAAACCGGTTGCAAAACTACAGGACCTGCCGCAAAATACGCCTGAACAGATCCTATCGGCCAAACTGGTGCAAACCAAATTTGGTAAAAGCGTGCTATTGGAGCTGACTGAAAAGGTTGTGTTCCTGCCAAAGCGTGCCACAGAAGCTTTCAAGCCGGTTATTGAACAGTTTGATACCGGAGCTTACAGCGTGATATACAGGGGCCAGAAAGCAATACCTGGTGTGCCGAATCTAGTTTGTGATTTCCAAATTGTACAGGGCAATTAAGTTCTCTGCTTACCAGAGAGAGAGATAAGGTAAGTTTCAATTACATACACTATTCAAAGGTGATTAGTTTTTCGGAAATTTTTATTTGTAAAAATATTTTTCAATTTCTTATCATTTATTTATTTAATCTAATGATTTGTTTGTTGGTTATGGATGTATCTTTGAATGTAGCGTTTCTGTTGTTGCAGCAGCAGCCAGCAGTAGCCAAACTACACGAGTTGCCTGAAACCACAACAGATCTAGTCACAGCGTGCTGTTGCTGGAATTGGTGGTTGTCTTCCTGCTACGCCAACGAGCTACGGAAGGATTCGAGAGAGAGAGAGGGTAAGTTTCAACTTTGTAAATAAATTGATTGATCTTTAGTTACATACATATACGTACACTATGAATGCTTCAAAGGTCATTAAAGAGTCTCAAAAGTTGATTTTGGTATTTCAAAAGTTGCGTAAAATTATTTTTGATAATTTTTCACAAAGAGACAAAACAATTTGGTGCAAACGTTTAACTAGAAAAATTTGCTCGTGCAATAAAGTTGTTCGTAATGCTACAAAACTCTCAGTTGGTCTCCAACGAAAACTGCAAACAATTATTCAACAGCTTAAACTGATTAGAAAACTAATTTCAAAACAACACCAACATGTAGGAACAGGTTTGATTGGTTCAGCAGCAGCAACAACACCACCACCACCACTTTCAAAGAGGGTTTTATGGGAAAATGTTTTATCTTGTTTTCAGGGAAGGGTACGAACTGGGATTATCATCAATTTAATTCACAAGGATGTCGATCAATTTTTGAATGATGCATTTAGGATATTTCTGAAAAAAGTTACTGAAATTTTACGTGAGTTTCCATTAATTAAAGTCAATACAACATTTTGTGGTGAATTTATTAAAGCAAAAAATGATCGAGATGTTTGTGACGTTAAATATTTCAATACCAAAAATGTCATTATTGATGTTGGAACAGATATTTTTGATTGGTTCAATGATCATGTACGAGATGAAATTTTGAACAAGCTTTCGGAATTTCAGGAGCGCGATTCGGGCTTTGCATTACGTAGAATACTTTATTTGGAAATTAATATAAATAAAATGGAAATTGGAAACGGGTCATCTTACATTAAATTACCTATTGAAATTTCAAAGAAACGGGCTTGCATCAATATTAAGAATTCTGATGAAGCTTGTTTCTATTGGTCTGTGGTATGTGGTCTCTTTCCCTCCTCTAAGAATAAGGAGCTAATATCATCATACCCATATTATAGAGCTGTTTTGAATACAAAAAATCTACCTATCCCAATGCCCCTCAATCAAATTCAAAATTTTGAAAAGTTAAATAATGTTTCGATTAACGTTTACGGTTTGGAACTGAATGTGACCAATAATAAACAATTTTACACAGTAGCACCGGTTAGATTAACAAAACAAAAACTAGATAAACACGTCAATTTGCTGATTGTTCAAAACAAATATTATCCAAAATTAGACGATTATGATGTTGAAACACCAGCAGAGCTACAAGATGAGGAAATCAAGTATCATTATTGCTATATTAGCAACTTGTCTGGACTTGTATACTCACAGCTCAGTAAACATAAAACTAAGAAATTTATTTGTGATAGGTGTTTAAATTATTTTGCATCTGAACAGCGCCTAATTGAACATGAAAATTTGTGCTCCAGATTAAATGATTACAAGATTTCTTTCCCCAAATATGAACACGTTGAATTTCGAAATTTTACTTACAAACAACACACACCTTTTGTCATCTATGCTGATTTCGAAAGCATACTTCAAAATTTAAACAACAGTAAAATTTCGGAAAAAACTCGTAAATATCAGAAACATGTTCCATTTAGTGCTGGATACTACCTCAAATGTGGGTATGATGATTCCCTATCCTATTTCAAAAGTTATCGAGGGGTAGACTGCATGCAATGGTTTGTTGAACAAGTGTCTCAAATGTCGAAATTTATTTATTCAAAATTTAAACATATTGTACCTCTTATTGCTAGTGAAACTATTAGCTTGTCCAATGTGTCGTCGACACATTGTCATATTTTTGAGAAACCTTTTACAAACAGCGATAAGATTGTTCGTGATCATGATCATTTTACGGGGAAATTCCGTAATTTTGCGCACCAATCCTGCAACCTAAACTATCGTAAGCATTTTATAGTTCCAGTAGTTTTCCATAATCTCTCCGGCTACGATATTCATTTCGTAATCCGAGAGCTTGCTAAGCATGGTCACGTGAGCGTCCTACCCGTCAACAAAGAAAAATACATTTCGATCACCTACAGGGAACCTAATAATGGGCTGCGTTTCAGATTCATTGATTCACTAAGATTTTTGGGTGCCTCTTTGGACGAACTTGTCTCCACGTTGAACAAAAAGGACTTGCTGATATTGAAAAAAGAATTTTCAGACTTGGAGCCGTCAAAATTTCAACTTTTAACTCAGAAAGGTGTCTTTTGTTACGATTATATCAATGATTTTTCAGTATTAAACGAAACTTCTCTACCTTCTATCGATAAATTCTACAACAAGTTAAATGATGAAGATTTAAGCGATGAAAAGTTCGCTCACGCTCAAAATGTCTGGCATTTGTTCAAAATTCAAAATTTAGGTGAATATTCTGATCTCTATTTGAAAACTGACATTTTACTTTTAGCCGATGTTTTTGAAAATTTTCGTAAAAACTGTATAGCTACACATAAACTAGATCCAGCGTGGTATCACAGCATGCCTGGTTATACTTGGGACAGCATGCTCCAATTTACAAAATGTCGTTTAGATATTCTTCGGGACATTGATCAGATAATGTTTGTGGAGCAGGGAATTCGTGGAGGCATTTCCGTATGCGTGAATCGTTATGCTGAGGCCAATAACAAATATATGGATACATATGATGAGTCAAAAGAATCAAGGTATTTGCTCTATCTCGACATGAATAATTTATATGGAAAAGCAATGACCGAGCCCCTACCCTACGGTGGTTTTGACTGGGTGGACGGAGACGACGACGACCTTAAAAATTTTGATGTTATGGCAGTGGAAGACGATTCTCCAGAGGGCTACATCCTGGAAGTTGATTTGGAATATCCTAGACACTTACATGATTTACATAAAGATTTACCATTCGCGGCAGAACATCGTAAGCCGCCAAATTCAAAGTTACCGAAATTAATGACCACGCTGTATGACAAGAAAAACTATGTTATACATTATCGAAATTTAAAACAGGCACTGAAACATGGCCTAGTACTGAAGAAAATTCGCAAGATTTTAAAATTCAAGCAGTCAATGTGGCTCAAGCCCTATATCGAGCATAACAATAACTTACGTAAACAGAGTAAGAATGACTTTGACAAAAATCTTTTTAAATTGTTCAATAACGCGGTGTTCGGAAAGACTATGGAAAACATACGAAATCATAGGATTGTGAAATTTGTAAAGACGTGGGAAGGGCGGTATGCGAAAAATTTAATATCTAGTCCAAGATTTCATAGTAGAACCATTCTAGATGATGATTTATTGTTGGTTGAGTTGAAGAAAGCCGAACTATTTTTCAACAAACCATTGTATGTAGGCATGTCGATTTTGGATATTTCGAAAATATTCATGTATTCATTTCACTACGACTACATGTTGTCCAAATTAGATTCAGAAAAATGTCACATTCAATATATGGACACCGACAGCTTCATATATGACATCGAAACCGATGATGTATATGAAGAAGTCATTAAGGCCGACTTGTCTAAATTCGATACCTCAGACTACCCTCCAGATAACCCATATAACATACCGCAGGTCAATAAAAAGGTTTTAGGTTTAATGAAAGATGAACTGAATGGTGATATCATGACTCACCAAGTAGGCCTTAGATCCAAAATGTACAGCTTCAAGACCCTTAAGGGAAAAGTTGTGAAAAAATCGAAAGGCGTCAAAAAAAATATAGTCAAATATAAAATTGCATTTGAAGATTACGTTGATTGTTTGAAAAATTTTAAAGAAAGTACCGTAACGCAGAGAACCATTCGGTCTTTTCAACATAATGTGTTCAGCATTGAACAATCAAAAATTGCACTAAGTCCAGCTGACGATAAACGTTTCTTAGTACCCAATTCCTTCAATACTCTTCCCTGGGGGCATTATAGTCTTGATGTTGGTGACGAATTAAAAGTATAGTAATGTTGAGCATCAATATGTTTTCTCTCTTTCTCTCTCTCTCTAACGCGTATATGTATGTACTTTGTCAATTAATTTATAAGGTCAATATTAATAATTGTTTGTATATTTGGAATAATGTATCATTTTATCTCTCTCTCTCTCTAACTCGTATAATGTATATATTATGTTAATTAATCAATTAGGTCACTAATAATAATTGTATATTTGAAATAATGTATCGTTCTATCTCTTTCTCCCTAACTTGTATTATGTATATATTATGTCAATTAATCGATAAGGTCACTAATAATAATTGTATATTTGAAATAATGTATTAATCTATCTCTCTCTCTCTTTAACTCATATTATGTATATATTATATCAATTGATCAATAGGGTCACTAATAATAATTGTATGTATATATTTTATTTATCTGTAATGTTTTAATAAATAGTTCAATAATTATTGAATTTGATTTTTATTTTTCCAATTATTTCCTTGCATCCAAAATTTACATTTTTATTGATTGACTAATCCGTAGGCAGTTCTTAGCTAGATCGAGATCGACGAGCTCAGTAAACTTTTCTGGACAAGAATTGTCGTCGGGCTTATTGAACTTCAACGACGTTAGTTGTAATCAAGGATAATACACTACTACTTCTACTACAGGATAGCCTATCCTCATAAGGCTGATGATAATTATTTCGAACCCATTCTTGTTGATCAATTGCAAGAATTCACCGCACTCACCCGCTATGACGTCATCACAGAACCCGAACCCTAAATCGAACTTTGCACTATGTACTCTAAATGGCGCCACGAACGTGACCCAGGTCGCTATGACGTCATCACAGAACCTGAACCCTGAATCAAACTTTGCACTATGTACTCTAAATAGCGCCACGGACGTGACCCAGGTCGCTATGACGTCATCACAGAACCATAATTTAATATACGTAGCGATTTCGAAACGACTCGGAACAATCCCTTCCACGCACACTCCATATTACAGGAACCTGTAATTGCAAGAATTCACCGCAATAACCCGGTATGACGTCATCACAGGTGACAGATGACGTTTGACAGGTGACGTTTGACAGATGACGTTTGACAGGTGACGGTTGACAGGTGACGTTTGACAGGTGACGGTTGACAAGATGGCGGGAAAACGTTTCCCCCCACCCCTTTTTCTGGTACCCATAATAAAATCCGGGGGGCCCCTTTTTGGGGGGCGCAGCCCTGCGGGCCCCCTTTTTGGGGGGGCGGAGCCCTACGGGAGCAGGTCCCATGGCGCCATCTGTCGACAAGATGGGGCCATGGCGGCGCATCCACCTTCAAGTCAACGACGGCGCATCCACCACGTGTCAAGAATGAAAGATTGAGGTTATGGTCGGATTTTTATAGTCATACCCCCTTTGACTATCTACTGTCTTCAAACTGTTAATTCGTGTTCACCGAAAAACCTGCCAGCTCCTATACTAGTCAGGATCGACTAGTAGTATGTACTGCAATTGAAAATAGAGTTTGGACTGTCAAGAGAATCCTAACGCATCTGCAGTTGAATGTTTGGTAAATATGCAGTATAGCCCGGTCACCTAGAATGGTATTTTTTTGAATAAGAATCGTTTGTTTAACGTTCAAATAGTGCATTTTGAAGAAAATTTTCCAGCGGAAATCTTTAATTTAAAAATTACAAATTAAAATTATATTGAAAATACTCAAAAAAATATGTATTTTAGGTGACCGGGCTATACTGCCTAGGCCGGAAAAGTGATTCAGGTATTGTTATTCATTGATTCCTTAGCAACTATTGAAACATAATTAAAATACCAGAATATTGAGTTTTGCGACCTGTCAACCGGTTAAAAATGCTGACATTTCTTGTCAATCGCAGAAAAATAGTATTTTCAGTACAATTTCAATTTGTAATTTTTCAATTAAAGATTTTCAGATTCCCGGTGAAAAATTTTCTTTAAAATGCACTATTTGGATGTTTAACAAACAAATTTCAATGAAAAAAAAAAAAATACATTTTAGGTGACCGGGCTATACTGCATATTTATTTAGGGGATAAAGTGCAGTATAGCCCGGTCATCTAAAATACCTATTTTTCTGAGTATTTTCAATATAATTTTAATTTGTAATTTTTAAATTAGATTTCCGCTGGAAAATTTTCTTCAAAATGCACTACATATTTGAACGTTAAACAAATGATTCTTATTCAAAAAAATGCTATTCTAGGTGACCGGGCTATACTGCACTTTTACCGAATGTTTCAGCAGACACCATCAGAAGATGCCTACATGACCAAGGATTAAATTCTCCCGTCGGGCAAAGTGCCCACTTTTTACAAACAGTCACCGGGGGAACTAAAAAAAATGGGCCCAGGAACACCTGAATTGAAATTTTAGGTGGAGAGACTGTCTTTTCATTGATGTACCTATGCCGTTTTAACTTCTACAATTCTGACGGTCGATTGCTAACCTGGGCGGAAATGGGGAGAACGTTTTTTAGAAGAAAACATGCGTCCCCAAGTTGCATTTGGCGGTGGAGGATTGACAGTTTGGGTCGGTATCTAACACATCGGAAGAACAGAACTCGTCGTATCGTGGTAGGGTCGTTTCGCTAGTAGTCGGCCTTTTTTGGTGATCTTAAGCTGTTCATTTAAATAAAATAGTACTAAAAGGAGATAGGTTATGCGTTCTTCTATGAGCGTCTAGTGCATTCATCTAGCTGTTACGTGAGAGAGATAAAAAATACCCAGGAATAAAAGTCCTTTTTACTATTACCTTGCATTTTTTGGGACTTACTGGATTTTTACTTTTTACTATTTCTCTTTTTTTGAAAAACAGCACTTTTTGTTAGTAGTCGGCCACTCATATGTCAGTAGTCGCCCATGCCTGTACCAATTGTCGGCCGTGATTGAAAGTGTCAATTTTCACCAGACCCGTACTTTCCCAATTCATTTATTTCCATATGTTATTGAGAGGTGAGTAATAAAAATAGGTTTGTATGAAGTAAGGAGAAATATATTTTCGTGAACAACAAAAATAAAAATAAACTCGTAGAAAGTGATAAAATATACACATATTTATTTAAAACTAATAAAATTAAACAATGCACACACGTTTTTTCAAATTGGAAAACCGTACTTGGCTATAATAATGATCCATTAGACAATTTTAATTTGGTTTTCCATGCTCAAAAAAGGTTCGAATCATTCTTCGTGGTTTATCTCCAACGTATCCCTTGAGCCGGTCCTGGATTGTTGCTTTAGGAACATTGTATTGCTGGCTAATTTCCCGTATTTTCACGCCTTGCCCTATTGCTTGGACGGATTTTTGTAAATCTTCCTTAGAATATTGATGGAACTTCCTTTTTTTACGGTTTCTAGCTTTCTCAACCGGATATTTTCAAATTTGCAGTCAAAAAATCAAGCTAAAAGGCCTTAAAAATTTCGTGGTTGACTACTGGCAAACGCAGCAATTTATGTTTATTCTAGTAGTCGGCCACTAGATTAAATCTATGCTTGCACTTTTATTATTGGTTATTTGTACGGCCGACTACTGGTACGGAGAATCTACTCGTTTAATTATACACAATGAAAAGAGAAACATCTATATATCCTAAAACGTTAATATAAGATAAAGATGAAAATAAAATATACATAACGTTCCAGTAGTCGGCCGCCCTGGCCGACCACTGGCTAGTCTAGTAAAAGTTCTCGCCAGTAACCGGCCCCCTTTATTTTGAGGATAATTTGCATTGTATTTTAACATATATTCTACCACCAGAACACATTAACACACCTATAATTTGAACAAGTAATATGTTACCAGAGCTGTCAGAAAAAAGTATTAGTTACTTTACAGTATCTTAGTTACTTTATAGTATCTAAGATACTGTATCTTAAATACTTTTCATTTTTGGCAAAAGTATCTAGTATCTTAGTTACTTTTCAGAAGGATCTGTAACTTGTATCTTAAAAAAGTATCTTAGATACTGAAAAGTATCTGAGATACTTAAAAGTATCTAAGATACTGAAAAGTATCTAAGATACTGGAAAGTATCTTAGATACTGAAAAGTATCTTAGATACTGAAAAGTATCTTAGATACTGGAAAAGTATCTTAGATACTGAAATTGACCTATCTAAGTTAACGAAAAGTATTAAATTTACAGTGAAAAAAGTTCCTTCAGACGTTAACCAAACCCCACACAACAAGGGAATTGGTTCAAACTACTTCAAACAGAATGAAGCTTATGTTTTGTGTGTTATTCATTTGTACTCACCCACCGCTCTGTAGAGACAGTTTTACCGTCTAGCTCTAGACAAGCAACAAGACTATCACTATACTAGCAAGACAAAGCAAGCAAATAGTGTACTGCCTTTGGATAGGAATCAGATCAATTTTAATCATAAAGTAGCAGACAAGAAAAACAAAATGATTATCGTCATAGTCATACCACTTATTTAGCTATGGTTTGTATAGAGTATAGACTTTCATAAGTGTCATTAAATATAAAACACGGATAACAAATACAGCTCTTGAAAATGTAGGTGTTTTGTTTTCTTTATTTATGCAATTATGCATTTTATTTTTGCTTGTGTTGTCTTGATTGGTAGCATTTATTTGATAATTTCGTGTTACGTTAGTTGTGAAGCTGTGACTCTGATTTTCAAATAATTTTTTTTGGTTTTTGAAAAATTAGTTTTTTTAGAAAATACAATTATTGATTTATTTGCAGACTGTAGACAGTGGTAAGAGTTGAAATGCAGATTATACTTTTTTTTTAATAAGTGCAGTTAGTATAAATTCATTCAAAAAAAGGGTTGAATGACAGCTGTTAACTGCAAAAGCTCACGTCGTGATTTGTCCATTATACCTATTCTATAAAAATTTAACTATGATTTGTGATTGTAACTGTGATAACCTTCTAGTGTCTTGTGATTTTGACCCTTCTCGAATTTGGGATTTTTGAACTATAACAATTTTTGTTGTTGTTGTTGTTGTTTGTTTTAATGGCACTGCTACTGAGGCAATTTGCCAGCACAATTTCGTGGCGACCCTGATATTGTCTGGCTCTAGGCCATATCATAGGTCCCCTATTTGTTTCACTCTTTTCTTCTATCTTCAATTTTTCTTAATATGAAAGGCACATCCAGGATTTGCCTTGATCAATCGCTGAAACCGGATATAACCTTTTTCTGTCAAAACAAACAGCGTTTTCACGAGTCTCAGACTCTGGCCGCCATTTTGCCAACGTAACCACGCGTGTAAACCTTCTGTTTATCTAGGAATCTAAGCCGGCTTAGTCAAAAAGACGCAAACAAATCCACGGATGGCGATGAATCTCGGTTTTTACTCGCGGAGGTGAGCCAAAATTTGGTCTCTACACGCCTCTAGTGCACCACCCGGTGAAGCTCTTTGAGCTCCTTAAACCAACCGCCCACACTCTGCCGAGGACAAAACGAGACTGACAATTTTTGTTTTAAAATTTTCAAATTGAACTCGAAACCTGTGGAACAAATAAATAAACAGCCATAGCTTAATCGGTTTTTCCGCCTGCTATTTGGAAATAATAATAAAGTATCTTAATAAGTACCTATCTTATTAAGTGTTACGTTTGGTGGTCGGGAAATAATAATCACGCCACGAGTCAATTTAGCACCGACCTTTATTACTTATAAAAATATAGCAGTGATGAACAACAGCGATCCGTAGCGAGGGTAGGTATGTGTCGCAGGGAGGTTTTTTCTAAGCTACGGCATCGAGGCGGGTCGCAGACTGAGACTTGATCCTTGATCGCTGCCGAACCTAGTATACAGGGTGACTGGTAAGTGGACGTATTCCTTTGAGGAGATGACATTAGAGCCTATTTGCTACCGATTAAACACTATTTACCTCTATACCATTCTTAACGGTTTTCGCGATATATTCATTTTTCTAATTTTTATAAAATTCACTACCTTATGAGGCAAATATTTAAAATTAACGAAAATAATAAGGACCTTTCTGAAAGTCGTGTTTTAAATTTTAAGCTGACACACTGACAAAAATATCAGCATTGAAAATTATCGAAACACTAATGTTAACTATTGAGTTATTGCGGTTTAAACTTAACTTTTCTTGTTAAGTTTCTAACTAATGACTTATTTAACCCTAAAAATATCGAAAATTTCATAGTACTTCAAACGTACAAATAATTGGCAAAAGTACTCCATTTTATTGTCTCCAAGATAAGGTACATTATTTCAGAATTAGCTTTTTGCTTTCTTGTTAAATAAATTATTTTTATTTTAAGGAGAGACGATATAATTTTCAACAGAATTCTAATTTATACCTGTTTTGGATATCAAGTGTTGCAATAAAAATTTTATCAAATTTTTTAGTAGCTAATAGTAATAGTTTTTAGTAAAGAAGTAATTATTATTTTCTGCTTGAAAATTTTGAAATTTTCATAATAAATTACTGGCACTCTATGGCCAAGCATTGTTGAATGCATTCTCTTTCAAATAGTTCACAATTGGCACCTAATTTTTTCGTTCCATAATAAAACAATAATTACCATTTGAAAAAATGTATTTCCTATCATAATAAAAAAAACAACATTCTCAAAATGAAATGGAAAAACTTTTTGATACAATTTAATCAATAACTCATTAATTTTCAAAATGACTAACCCCATTCCTTATGCAATTACGAGCCCGTCTTCGTATTTCTGTCCTGGTTACTCGATTTGAAAAGTTCTGTCGCAATATCGCAACAGGAGTTAAATCAGGGCTCCTAACAGGCCATGGTATGGGTCCACCTCTTCCAATCCATCTATTCGGAATCCTTTGGTCTAAGAGTGCCCTTATTGTTAGACGATAGTGTGCAGGACATCCGTCAAGCTGGAAGATCATCTGTTTGCCTGTTCGCTAAAGGGACATCTTGTAGTAGCTCATACAAGTTGTTACGTGAAAATTCTTCATAATTTTCACCGTTAAGGTTATCAGGTAAAAAATCAAAATTTGTTATTCCTTCTCTAATATTGTAGCATCCTCAACATCCGAATTCAGAATAAATCTGCAGAACTGAATTCTGCGAATTAATGGTTTCTTTATGCTGAAAAATTTCGAAAACTTCATAAAGTGTGTTTTTTTTTAAAAGATAATTCCCCAAGTCAAAAATTTAGTAACTATGTTGGCAACACAAGCCTTTTCTACATGAAAAATTTGAAAGCATTGACAATTTTACATTGTATTGCCAACATAATGTCAGTTTGACTTTTATCTTTAAAAAAAAAAACGCACTTTAGTCCACCAAACGTACAAATGATTGTTAAAAATTCTCTATTTTATTGTCTTTAAAATAAGGTTGTTTTATTGTTGATTTCATAATTTTCATTTGTAGGAGTAACGGTTTTATTCTCGCATTTAGAAGAATTGTAAGTTCAGACTAAGTAAGCAACATTATTTTCCAGTCTTTTCTTATTGCAATTTGGTGTGATACTCGCCAATCATGTTGATATTTATCAACAGGTATACCATACGCATTTTTCCATTTTTTGAATTAATAATAATAAACAATAACAAAATTTAGTTTCAGTTTTTCGTCCAAAGTTTTGATTTAAATAGTTCTGATGATAGTCTTTCGCTGTTAACTTCTATCTAAAATGGCAACGTTTAGCTATGCTGAATATGCGGACATTTTATTTATTTATGGTTTTTCCAATGGAAATGCAGCTGAAGCTCAAAGAGAATATGTACGTCGCTTCCCAAATAGGCGCATTCCACATGTTAGTGTGTTTGGTGCAACTTACCGTCGCATTTCAGAATCTGGCAGCCTTCAACGAGTAGAACGCGTAGGAGCTCCTCCTGCAGACGTTAACATTGATGGTGAAATTTTGAGACTACTTGAAGAAGGTCCAACAACAAGCACCAGAAAAATTTCCCGACAGCTGGGTGTTTCACAATGGAAGGTCTGGTCAGTGATTCATCAAAATGGTCTTCACCCATTTCATCACACTCCTGTGCAAGGACTAGACGAGGGTGATCCGGCGCGCAGAGTTCAATTCTGCAGATTTATTCTCCATGCGGATATTGAAGATGCTTCATTTTTAACAAGAATTTTATGGACCGATGAATCAAAATTTAGCAGAGAAGGAATAACAAATTTTCATAATTTGCACTACTGGGCCGAAGATAATCCGCATCAGAAGAAGCAAGTTAGTTTCCAAAGAAAATTTAGTGTCAATGTATGGATGGGAGTTATCGCCAATAATTTAATTGGACCTCATTTTTTACCGGATAACCTTAACGGTGAAAATTATGAAGAATTTTTACGTAACAACTTGTATGAGCTACTAGAAAATGTCCCTCTAGCGAACAGGCAAGAGATGATCTTCCAGCATGACGGATGTCCTGCACATTATCGTCTTACAATACGGGAACTCTTAGAGCAAAGGTTTCCGAATAGATGGATTGGAAGGGGTGGACCCATTCCATGGCCTGCTAGGAGCCCTGATTTAACTCCATTAGATTTTTATGTATGGGGGCACCTGAAAGAAATCGTATATGCCACGGAGGTAAATACGCGCGAAGAACTGATTGAAAGGATACAGAATGGGGTTGCGATATTGCGACAGAACTTTTCAAATCGAGTAACCAGGACAGAAGTAAGAAGACGGGCTCGTGATTGCATAAGGAATGGGGGTAGTCATTTTGAAAATTAATTACATCACTTGTTGGAAAAGTTTTTTCATTTAATTTTGAGAATGTTGTTTTTTTTTTTATTAGGAGAATGTTGTTTTTTTTTTATTATAAGGTAGGAAATACATTTTTTCAAATGGTAAATATTGTTTTTTTTTTCAAAGATAAAAGTCACACTTACATTATGTTGGCGATACAATGTAAAATTGTCAATGCTTTCAAATTTTTTATCTAGAAAGAGCTTGTGTTGCCAACATTGGTAGTGAATTTTTGACTTGGGAATTATCTTCAAAAAAGAAACAGACTTTATTTGGAAGAGAGTGCATTCAAGAATGCTTGGCAATAAAGTGCCAGTAATTTATTATGCAAATTTCAAAATTTTCAAGCAGAAAATAGTATTTACTTCTTCTTTACTAATAACTATTACTATTAGCTAGTAAAAAAATTGATAAAATTTTTATTGCAACACTTGATATCCAAAACAGGTATAAATTAGAATTCTGTTGAAAATTATATCGTCTCTCCTTAAAATAAAAATAATTTATTTAACAAGAAAGCAAAAAGCTAATTCTGAAATAATGTACCTTATCTTGGAGACAATAAAATGGAGTACTTTTGCCAATTATTTGTACGTTTGAAGTACTATGAAATTTTCGATATTTTTAGGGTTAAATAAGTCATTAGTTAGAAACTTAACAAGAAAAGTTAAGTTTAAACCGCAATAACTCAATAGTTAACATTAGTGTTTCGATAATTTTCAATGCTGATATTTTTGTCAGTGTGTCAGCTTAAAATTTAAAACACGACTTTCAGAAAGGTCCTTGTTATTTTCGTTAATTTTAAATATTTGCCTCATAAGGTAGTGAATTTTATAAAAATTAGAAAAATGAAAATATCGCGAAAACCGTTAAGAATGGTATAGAGGTAAATAGTGTTTAATCGGTAGCAAATAGGCTCTAATGTCATCTCCTCAAAGGAATACGTCCACTTACCAGTCACCCTGTATAGGTCTCGCTTGTGCGCTCTGGGTAGTCCGGCCGTTTTCGTCCTGTAGTCTGTGGTTCTGCACCAACTGGTTCTGGGTTGGTTCCGAACCCAACACACCCCTCCTTGAATGGAAACCTCCCCATAAACAAAAAAAAATGTGGTGGCAAAGAAAGAATTACATTTTCCGCTGCGCTACTATATAAAAAAAATTATACCTTAACCTAATTACAATTTTTATCTTAAAATTAAGCTTAGCTTTTGCTGTTGTCAGTCTTATACAAATATCACAGTTATTTAATTGATTGTCCATAATAAAGAGAAAAAAAAAACAAACAGTTGCTACTTAAATATTGGTTAGGTACGGAGCTTTTTACAACATAAATGAATATACATTACATAATACATTGTCACATTTAAAATCACTAAGAAACATATGCAATCTTAATCTAATGTCTACCAAAAACAAACTAAATGCCTGCAGCACCAAAAGGGAGCTTCCAGTGAAACTGGCAGTGAAATAGGTGAAAAACCAAAGGAGAAAGAAAACAAAAATCATTGAGCCTATACCCTGTCTATATCTTTACCGGTCAAATAATTTTTTAAGTGTTCTGGGGCCCTAGAGTGGCGTTTTGGCCTTCCGATTAGTGTGTATGAACTTGTTTGATCGGTGATGCTTGATCTGTCAGGTGATATAGTTCTTGGTATGCATTTATTGGTTGGTTCTCGCCCTTTGGTGTTGCTGGCAGCGGCGATTTGGCTTTGAGGGTGTTTTATCTGACTTGGACCTGGAAAATTAGTGTATGAGTGTTCTACTAATGGCAGTTTGTCGGGTTTCGCGGGGGAAGATGCTGATTTGGGGAGAAAAATAGGGGAATGTGGAGGTGAAAAATAATCACTTTTTTCTACAAACGTGTTAAAAATGCAATTTTTAACACCGCCCCGAAGCATTAAAAATGTTACTTTATCGCACTAGTGCCATAAAGTCTTTATAGCACTAGTGTTAAAAGTGAAATATCAAATTTTCAGAGCGGACGTCAAAAAAAGTTTGTATTTTCAGTTATTTACATTGATAATAATGGTGAAATTTGAACAACTGAGGTAGCCCGATTGGCCGCCTCATCTATATTTTTCGAAGGATCGATGCAACTCTCTTTTTCTTCTGTATTTTGTTGCATTTTTAGCAAAAAGCATTCCTGACCACGACATACTTTCAAGAAACTGACCAGACATTTCGTTACCTGTAAAACAAGGTGCTGGTTGTATGGATTTTTTGACAAATGCACAGAACATATCACCTCTAGAAAAGTATCTGCAATGTTATGTACCGGTTATGAATTACAGCGCCATCGTTGAATGAAAACCCAACTAATCGAGCATTCTTGACAAAAAGGCGAATTGATTTTTTTCATATATTTTTATTATTTTTAAATAATTTTTAATGTTCAACTGCATTTTGCTTGCTGACTCTTTTCGCCTCATTTTTTTGAAAACTATGACTAGCAGGAAGTTTCCGATGTCGAACATAGTGCAAAAAGAGTTAGTAAGTTAGCAAGAGACACGCAGCTCTAGGTAGATCGCAAAGTAAATACGAATAATAAATACAAATACGAACGAAACGAAACAAACGAGTAAATACAAAAAAATACGAACAAAAATTAGGGTTTTTTTCAACCAAAACCACAGAAAACTTTTTGAATTTTCACTTTAACGCGCGTGGGGACCATGGTTTACAACAACACAATTTAAAAATTCAAATTTTGACTTTTAAAATGACAAAATAAATGACAAAACCAACCAACAGAAATCACTGTCCACGCCACAGATACCTGTAAATTTCTCTTATCTCCCGACATTGTCGCCATCGTTGACTGAAAACCTAACTAAAAACCTTCAACACGATTCTCCCATTTGAGATATTTTTCTATAGGTGATATGTTCTGTGGACAAATGTCAAATTCAAGAACTTTATGTAGGAAACATGCTTCCAATTTATTATTCATTTAAAAATCCAATTTGTTAGTGGTTATTGCTTTTTATTGCCGTTTGTAGAAAAAATATTGTATGATATTTGTGTTAAAAGTATTTTTAAGGCACTTATGTGAATTGCAGAATTCGCTTCGCTCATTCTGCAAACTTTCACATGCGTACCTTAAAAATGTACTTTTAACACTTATATCATAAATAACTATTGTCTAAGTTTGGGTTTTCTTGGCGAATGATTGCCTCGATTTCCGTGTTTATGCTGTTGGAAATTGCAATATTGCTGTTTTGAGGATCGGATGGGAGCCAGATTCTCGGGTAACTCTGGTTGTCGATCCTCTGTCGTGCTTGAATCAGTCTTATTATTAGGCAGCGAAATGTAGGTATAATCCTCGTCCGACCCAGAGCTCTGCAAGTTGATCAGGTTGCCCTTATTTTTGTAGATTTGATTTGTGTGACGTTTCCATGTTTGACCTGTTGATGTTTCACACAAATATGTATTTTTACCTATCCTTCTTTTGATTGTTGAAGGCGTCCACGATTTCTTATTGTACTGGTATTTTCTGACCATCACCGAGTCGCCTTTTTGAAATTCCCTGATCTTATTTGGTGTATCTTGACTTTCTGATGAACTTTTTAGTGGAATTTCTTTCATTTGGCTGAGCCTTGTCCTCGGTTCTCTGTTGAAAACCATCTCCGCAGGGGATTTTTGAGTTATTTCGGACTTGGTATTTCTGTAAGTGATTAGGTACCTGGAAATTAAAGTATGCAACCTGATTCCATTATTTCTTGGGTCTTCTAGAGCTGTTTTAATTTTTTGTTTGAAGGTTCTTACATGCCTTTCTGCAGCTCCGTTGCTTGGTGGATGATAAGGTGGTATTGTAACGTGCTTTATACCATTCCTCAGGAAAAACTTTTCCTTGATCGCTGCCGAACCTAGTAGCCCAGGTCTCGCTTGTGCGCTCTGGGTAGTCCGGCCGTTTTCGTCCTGTAGTCTGTGGTTCTGCACCAACTGGTTCTGGGTT
This sequence comes from Ceutorhynchus assimilis, assembly GCA_917834065.1. NCBI lineage: Eukaryota > Metazoa > Arthropoda > Insecta > Coleoptera > Curculionidae > Ceutorhynchus > Ceutorhynchus assimilis. The sequence goes on along the minus strand of CAKJTU040000001.1, from coordinate 821,936 downwards.
GGTTCCGAACCCAACATTAAGTATCTTAAAAAGTAACTTAGATACGTATTTAAGATCCTTTTTTCAATGAGTAACTAAATACCCGAAGTAACTTCAGATACTTTTTCCAATAGTAACTTATCTTGTAACTAGATACTTTTCAAAAGTATCTTTGACAGCTCTGTATGTTACTCACCTTTCCATTATCCATAGCGCAAGTTCAGACAAATTTCAAAAACAAGATACAACACTAACCACAGACAAGCTTACATTTGGCGGGATTTTTCAGTCCTGAAGTTTGGTACAGGGAAACTGATATTTGGCATTCGGGTTGCATAGATATGAAAGATGTTAACTGCACTTACAGACAACTGGAAATTCGCGGGAAATTCAAGTTATTTCCCAATAAAGTGGTTTGTGGCCGACTATTGGTGGAGGCCGGCCTACTGGCGCATCGACCCTATTTCGGGGCAATGTTAAGGTAATACCTATATCGTTATAAAACACCAAAATTGCAACTTTTACTTTTTTTAATTTAACTTTCACGTATTTGTGAAGTTTTCTTTTACGTATTTGCGAAATTACCTTTACCGTTGCGTTTTACACCAAAATCCAAGGGTTGAATTTCTTATGTAAAACCAAAATAATTATTAGGTATCAACGTGTGACAAATTGGAAGAACGTCAAACTAACGTAGGGGTTCGATTAGGCATGTTTTGTTGCTTTTCCCCGTCTGATAATAATCAAGAACCCAAACTAACCCATCCGCCTTATGCGATCTGCTACCAGGGGCGGATGGGCCGGCAGGGATTTTGGGAAGTTTCCCGAAGGGCCGCTTGCTTCCGGGCCGGTTGGACCGAAGCATACAGGGTGTTTCACGAACATCGAAACAGAGGCGTTTTAGAGTATTTTGAGGTCGATTTAAAAAAAAAACGCTCGAACACATTTTTGTATTCAAGGGGAAAACTTTTTGACCCCATCGGTATTTTGCTAACCTTGCGTTCGGTATTTTGCTCAAAGAGCAGAGCGTGCTGAGCGGAGCCGTAATCACATGACCAGCGAGCGAACAGAGTTGAACGCTGTATAAAAGTGCCAGAAATTTTAATAAACGAACGCGAATGAGGCTGCACCGAGTACACTTTTCAAATAAACGAACGGTAAAGTCAAGCTCGGAGAACTCAGACCAAAATAACGAACGCACGGTAAGTTGCACCCATTGGGTGGGGTGACTCTCACCCCACTTTTTCAGATAGGGAAGAGTGGTACCTTGTTTTAAAAGTATTTTGATTCTCGACACAACTGCGTATTTTTTTTGAAGATCGAGTGATTAGTTCTCAAGATAATCACTGTCAAAGTTGCCATGGGATAAATAATAAACAATCTTTTGGCCCTGTTATTCTCGAATCAACACTTTCCTGATTTTCCTCTCGGATACGTCAATTTTCATTTTTTTGTGTGCTTCTGAAAAAATAAAAATTGTCCGTATCCCCACTATTCATTAATTTATTGTCCTAAATCAAGCCACGAAATTTCCTGATCTGAGATTTGGAAAAATACATAAAATGGTTTTAAAATGAGTATTTTATATTTTTATTCCCAAATATGTACCCCTATTCTATTCTTTTCTCTCCTCTGGGGTGTGCGGACACCTGCACTGGAGCTCGTGGCTCAATGTGCCCCCCTGAAGTTTTCATATTAGGTCTATTCCCTTAGTAAAACCTAGGATGTCCCTGATATTCGCTTTTGCGATTTCCTTTGGTTTCGGATACTGTGTCCCAAAATGCCGCTGTCTTTGCCATCTGTTTAGGACTTTGGCATTTCATCTTCCTCTGCACACCTTTCGCACAGCTAGCTTCATTGTGTTTAGGTGTTTTCTGAGAGGACAGTGTCTTGTCAACAATCCAATCCAACCACATCTCTCAATCTTGTCACCTGCTTAAGCTAAGCTGTTCTTCTGTTCTGCTCTTAGATGGTCCTTCCATGAAGAGTTTGAGCTGCCTGAGTCCAGGAAGTTTCATCAAGAGTTTTTTGTGTTACCTCTATCAAATAATACCAAAAAAAATGGGACTACTAGGTTTTGAAGCTGCGTGAACTTGAACTTAAAAAAAAATTAGCTGCGACGCGATTCATTCACAGCCTCCAAAATCAAATACTGATCCAGCAGGCCCGGCCGTATGTAAGCACTTCGTACATGGATATGGCAAATAGTCTGTATCTACGCTTTCCGATTGGTTGATTCAAGATAGCAGTACGTTTTGCCATTGCGGAGTCATAGTCATGTACCTTTTGCAGATGAATTAAAAATGCATGTGTATGCCAGATAACAGTACATATTGGCAGAGTCGCGTCATCTCCGTGTACGCTATGCCAGTAAATTAAAATTGCATGAGAATTTTTTTGAAAGATTTATTGCTATAATGTATAATATCTTGCTCTATTCTTTCTGCCCACCACCACTTCCAAAACCCTAAAAAAAAAAATCCCCATCATTTGTTACACCAAAGAATCATGAGTAGCACTCCAACTCCAGCACAGCTATAGTATTATATATGTACAGTCGTGAGCACAAAAAGTGGGAAACCCGACTGACAGGTCTTGTCATTTTTCGCTATTTTGGGTAAATCAGTCTTTTCTGTACAACGGATTTTCTGCTCACGACTGTACCAGTATAATAGGACATTAATCGAACTTAGCTACGTACGAACACACGAAAAGTTTTAAATTGGGAGCGCTATCACGTACAATTCATTTCGTGTGGTTTAACCTTGATTATTTCATTCATTATAAAATAGACCCATCAGACAACGTCATTTTTTGAATGAATTTAATTTAAATAAGTGATTATTTCACAAGACCTTGTTTATCAGCGATTAAATTTTTGTTTACCTTTTCTGACAGAATTTTGATAGAAATAATCTGACATTTTATAATAAATAGAACTCTTTGGATAGGATTGACGCCAACAATTCAATCCTAATTATTCAGGAAATAATCTAGCCGTAGGTATATACCACTCGACCTATAAATTTAAATGGATTAAACTATCCAAATATTTTTTGCATAATTTTGCTTTTTGGCAAATAGTTTTATGCACAATAACTTTCAAATTAAGTTAATTGTGCATTCAACTATGTTCCAAGCAAAATCATGCTCAATATATGTTGAATAGTTTAATCGATTAAATTTAAAGCTCTTGTGATATAATATATGAATATTCTTGGATCCACATATCACTTTTTTTCCAGACTGTTAAAATTTGCGTAAATTGTTATCCCATTGCTATTGTTAGTAACTTCTTCCGTTTTGTATTCGAAAGTTTGAGGTAGTTCCATATCATTTGCAAACATTATTACTAGAGTATTGAAATCAGCTCAACAAAACGTGCTAGCATCATAAAACGTTGCCGTTAATACTTAAACAAAAACAGAAGCTTATGCGCAGAGACGGCAAAACGTACATCCATTTGAGGTACCTATATGCAGAGCAATTCGTACTGTTATTTGGCGCCTCTGGCGAGAGGGCATGCGGTGGCAAATTGTACATTTATTCGGCGTTTGTATAGCAATGTGTACCTACCTACTGTTATCTGGTATCGACCAATGAGATAACTTCACTCTATCGCCAGTATCGCCCTGCGTTTGTCCAATACATGTACAAAGTGCTTACATGCGGCCGGGCCGGTGCCAACGGTTTCCCGGGCCGGTTTTATGCTCCCCATCAGCCCCTGTCTGGTACTTGGTAAAGTAACATTTTATTAAAAAAAAAAAAACTAATTCAGTTTAGTGCATAGCGTCCCACAAGCGCACTTTGTTTTATAAATAAAATGCTAGCTTACAAAGACTGAATAGCATCATAGGCAGACAGTTTATTTTGAGTTAGTTTGGATAAGTCAGAATTTTCTTGATTATAACTGATTCAATTTGTCACTTGTAAATTATCAAATCCCTATATGAAACGCCCATTGCTACTTCGTTGTAAGTTTTGCCTAAATGGCGTGGGCAAAAGGTTCCTACACTCTATTAGCAATAGCCAATCAGCGCTCGACTTTAAACGCCTATTGCTTAGCCGTTATAAGTTCTGCCTATATGCCGCCGGGACAGCCTCTGTCCCGTTATTTTAACACTACGTTACGATTTTATTCAAAATTACGAAGCTGTTTTTCCAAACAGCTGCGGAGGTTTTAAGGATCGAATGATTGAAAACATTAATATGGAGCATATGGAGTCCTTAAAGGACTCTATATGCTCCATACATCCCAGTTGAAATTCAATATTAAAAGGACTGTCCTTTTAATATTGAATTTCAAGTGGGATGTGCATAGGCTGGGTTCATACTAATTCTGTAAAACACTTAATTTTTTCTGGTCTACATTTTTTTATCATAGAAAGCCTAGTAAAATGTTTAACAGGTCCTAACAATCTCTAGAATAATCTAAAAAGTTCAAAGGAAACAGCATTCACTCATAAGAAGACTAATGTAGCCACAATCCTCAAAGTATGTAATTTACAAAGGAAACACAAGAAATGGCATGAATATTTACTGACCAGCTACATAATGTCATATAATAAATGTATTACATAAAAATAATTGGAAAAAAAAGTAAACAATCTACTTTTTCAAAAGCATAGCTCTAAAATCACTATTATTCTTCATCTTCGTTCCCGCTTCACCATTTTTAGCATCGTTTTTCTCATTACCACCCTTTACCTGTAACGACCTCGGCAACAGCGAGGTTTGCAATCTGTTTTTAGGATGCCTAGTTGGTTCATCACTGTCTCTTTTATTAAAAGTCCTACCGAAAAAATCTTGTTTGTCTTTTTTAGGAGGTGGAGCACTAATGGCCACTGTTATTACATGGTCATCGATTGATGTTTGGTCGGTTTTATTCATGGCTTCAATTGCTTGCTTTTCGCTCTCGAATTCTACATAGGCCAAGCCTTTTGGTTGACCACTTTTGTGAAGTACCAATCTGACATCTTTGGCTCCATATTTCTTGAATATTTCCACAATTTCTTCTTTAGTTTTTACTATAGGCAACCCCCGAACAAATAGTTTGTTTTTCTCTTCGTTTGTGGCATATTTAAAAATAGGTTTTTTCTCTGTTGGATTTGTCTTTATTTCAGAAATAAACACCGGACGGCCATCCAAAGGCTCTCTGTCTCTGGCTAGAGCAACCATAACTTCTTCTTCTGTTTTAAATTGCACAAAGCCAAAACATCTGGATTGTCCTCTACTGCCTATTGCTATCTCCAAGTTAACGGCATTTGGAAAAATTGTTTCTAATTTTTTTTCAGTGACACTTGGCAACAAATTGCTAACAAATACTGTTGTTTTTGGATTTCTATCGACAGGAATTTTATTTTGAATTTCTGGCTTTTTAGTTTCTTTTTTTGGATGTTCTTCTTTTAGACGTTTGAATTTACTATTACTTTCTAGAGAGTCCATTTTACGCTTTTTGCCTTCAGAATGTTGTTTTACTTTCGATGTTGAGGGTTCTTGGTTTTGTTGAGATTTTGCTTCTTCAACCAGATAATTTTGCTTAAAAGTCCCATTTACTTGTCTGCATTTTTCCAGACACTTCATTACATCCTCCAAAGTTCCCATATGCCTCTCATAGTTGACCCATTCATCTATAATTGATTGAGGCCAATCTTGCACAGCATTTAAAGCTCTCTGAAACACAACTCTCAAATTATGCTGTTCTCCATATTGTCTTTCAATGTTGGCATATTCAAGCCACATAGACGCCAATCCTTTGTTTGTGCTTTTAGACAAAATGTGCCCATAAATCTTCCTTGCTTCCTTCATATCTCCTCTATGAGCTAAAATTCTACAAAACAACCTACTTATTTTGCATTGTGGGTCATTTTCAAAACCCAACTGTTGAATTGCAGTATTGAAAAGTTTATCGAGTTTTTCTGGAGAGCCAACACATCGATGCGTGTATTCCAGATAGGCTAGCCAGAGGTCTAGGCCTGGCAACGGTGAGATAGCGGATATACCTTCTTCAAAACATTCCATGACAGTGTCTTCTTTTTTCTCCAAATGCTCCAAAATTCTTATTTTCATGACCCAAAGATCTTCACTCCATGGACAATTTCTGAGAGCTTTCGAGGACACCGACAAGGCTTGATCACCAAGTTTAAATATGTAGCTGCAATATTCGATCCAAAATTCTGCAATTAAAAAAAATGTTATAATAGTTATTTACATTACAAGTGCGTTTATGAACATGATTACAATAACGAGTGTGAAAGATTAGAACGACGAGGTCGTAGACCGAGTCGTTCTAATCACACGAGTTTTGTTTCAACGCACCCGTGATATACAACGTTTTATCTACAAAGCGAAAAAGTTTTTGCAATTTTCGTAGTAGTATAACTTCATTTTACCTTTACAGGTTCAACTATGACATCTGATAAATCACAAAAACTAGTAATAGATTAATAACCTAGTCCGTAACATTACTAGTTGTGTTATAGACTCATAGCCTAGTCCATAACACCACTAGTTGTGTTATGAGTTTCATAACATAACTCAAACACTAGAAAAATGGTTATGTAAAAACGTCATAACCAAACGCTTGTAGATAATAAGGCGAGTGCGACAATCACATGAGTGAAAAAAGGTGCTTTACGCACGTATTGCATACAAATTTTTTTCTACTACCAATCAAATATGTGTAAGAAAAATTAACTTAAACAAATTCTTCACGCACTATTGCGTAAAGTATTTTTACTTTACGCACTAGTGCGTGAAGTAATTTACCAGAAAAATACTAGATCGACAGTGTCAACATCTGTCAGTGACGTTACTTTACGCACTAGTGCGTGAAGTGAAATTTTACGTCTTCTGAATAGTGCGTAAAGTGAGTACTTTACGCACGGTAGTAGAAAATAATATATTATCGTATAACCTATAAGATTTAATGCCCACCACTAGTCTATGCAAGTAGTCATTAAAAGTAAAATCTTCATAGCGTTCTCGACACATAGAAATTCAATTTAGGCAAATGCCAAATCAAATATTCCTTACCAGAGTATCGCACAAAATATAGGAGTACCGAACGTGACCGAACATATCTCCTATTCACAATCCGTAGTCCAAAGGTAAAGGTAAATTTATCACCTTTCCCTATCAAATAGCACTTAAAGGTGATACATTTTACCTTTACCTTTGGACATCGGATTGTGAATAGATAATAGGTATATACACACCATGCTAGTCAGAGAAAACAAATAGTTAAAGTGGGGGAAAGCCAATCAAACACGCAAATTATTAACAGGGATGTTCAACAGAGGTCAGTGCAAGCACGCACCTCTGACCAAGGTCCTATACTGTTTAACGATTATCTTAATGATATACCAAGAGTCCCTATTAGAGGTGCTTTTACTGTGTTTGCGGATTTTTTCAAATGGAAAGCCCAGTATATTTTTGCATTTTTGAAATTCTCAGAAAGTTAGCCTCACAAACATATCAAATATTATTTGGATAACAAAAATATACTGGGCATTCCATTTTAAAAAAATACCTTTTTGGCGCACCCTGTAAACCTATGACGACGAAAAAATATCATTGTAGCGCTTAAGGTTGCAATTCACCAAGAAATTTTCCAACTTAAACATGCCCTTTATTTTCAATGATATAAGAAAGTTACTGAGTGTTCCAGTTATAAACGAACACCTAGTACTATTGTATTTTCGACCAAATTACAATTTTTTTTTTAAGTTTCGAATCTTATACAGGGTGTTTGGTAGGTTGATGCATATATTTTAGGAGGAGTCAGAAGTGAGTCATTTAGAACCTATTTATTCAAACTCACCTTTGTACCATGTCTTACGGTTTTCAAAATAGGACCAAAAGCTTGATTTTATTTTTATCATAAAATTTTAGGTGCATGCATCAGCTAAGAATTTGGTTTTATAGTAACACAGCAAAGATGGGGGTCTAATGAACCCCAATGTAATGGTTGGATCCTGGAAAATGAGAAGTGGAATCCAGTCTTTTCGAGCCAACAACCAGTGCCCCAATTTATAAGACAAGGTTCAGGCAAGACGCACATTGAGACACATGCGACGCAACCCACGCAAAGGCAGTACACGCCACGTTTCTGTATCATGTAGCGAGCAATGCACGTCCGCGTCACAGCTCCGCGTATTGGGACGCAGCACAGGGAAAGCCACGAATGCGTCAAGCAAAACATGCGTCGCTCAGTGTTTGAGACGCAGATTCGTGTGCGTGCATGCTTGTCAAATAGGAAAAATGCAGGAAGAACTTAGTCTCGCCTGCATCTTGGAAATATATTGGGTCTTCAAAAAAAAAACAATCAAAGATTGCTATGGTTTGATCGGTACCGCAATATATGAGTGTAATAATTTAATAAAATGAACTAGGCTTGCTTGAATACAAATTATGTATTAATTGAAGTTACAATAATAGGGAATTTTCATATTTCTCAATTTATTTTTTTTAGATACTTCTAGTGACCAGATATAACATAGTTTTCTTTTTTTCCATTTTAATTTATACGTTGTACGAAAAAAAATTATTGAAATTCAAATCAAAAACTTTGGCGCGAAAACGCGAGGCTTCAATATGACAGCGCTTGTGATGTCAAGATTTCTTAAACAACAAACGCAGCAAACGAATTCCTGCTAACGCACTGCTATTTTTGTGTTATTTAAGGTTGTTTAAGTTTGCTTTTTGTGAAAATTGTCGCAATGGATGAAGAATATTGTAAAGGACTGCTTATGTAAATTTTATTTCACTTGCAAATTCCCTATTGTCAGGTTTGTTTACAGAATCGTGAAGTCAGAAAAGGTAGCCATCATGAAAGCATTGTTTTGGCGGGAAACTTTTTATTTCAAATTTAGTATTATTTTTTGTGTAGCAAGGGCGGTATAAGTTATATAAAAACTGATCATATGAATATTGTGCAGTATAAACTATCGATATATTGAGTTATGTAACTCCAATTTTCAAGAGTGGGGACAATTGTGATGTTAAGAATTACCGCCCTATCTCCAAAATCTCTATTTTTTCAAAGATTTTCGAAGCTATCATAACTGACAAAATTACACCTTTATTTAAGCATTTAATTACACCAGAACAACATGGCTTTATGAAGGGCAAGTCAACCACTTCAAATTTGTTGGAGTTTGAGCAGGTCCTGTTTGATGCCTTGGAGGGGGGTATCAGGTGGATGTCATTTATACCGATTTCTCCAGGGCGTTCGACAGGGTTGATCATAGTGTCCTCTCTAGGAAATTATTAGCCATGGGTTTTCATGGTAAATTTTTTGAATGGCTTATTGACTATCTTTCTTATAGGAAACAAAAAGTTAAAATCGAAAACTATCTGTCTGATTTTATTGAGGTTACGTCGGGAATACCTCAGGGCGAACATTTGTCTCCTCTCTTGTTCAACTTATTTTTAAATAATGTCAAGCAAAACTTTGTAAATTGTAAATTTTTAAACTTTGCAGATGACAAGAAAATTTTTATTGTAGTTGGAAGTTTGCAGGATTGTGTTACGCTGCAAAACGAGCTAAATGGGTTTTTTGAGTGGTGCGAATTGAATAATCTTTCTCTTAATATCGATAAGTGTAAAGTAATGTCCTTTGGGCGTCTAAGGAATCCTTTCATTTTCAATTATTCTATCAACAATGTTGAACTGGAGAGAGTTTATGTTATTAGAGACCTGGGGGTTTATTTGGATGTGGAATTAAACTTTCATGAGCATATAGATAGGATTTCTAATAAAGCAATGAGGCTACTGGGATTTGTTTTTCGCAATTTGAAAGATTTCAATAATATTTTTACTTTGAGGAATGCATATTCTGCAATTGTTAGGCAAGTACTAGAATACTCCAGTCCAGTTTGGTCTCCTTTTTATGAAAATCAAAAGTATGCAATAGAGCGAGTTCAAAGAAAATTTCTGAGACAAATTGCATTTAGATTGAATATCAATTATGACTCTATTGATTATGATGACATTTTATCCCTTTTAAACATGCAAACTTTACAGCAAAGAAGAGACCAGCAAGACTTATAGACTGTGAGATAGGGGCTGTTCAGTGGAGTCATTTTTTTTTGTCTGGCATTTTGAGGGCTGAATGTGGTTACTAAGCTGATGAGAATATGGGTGATTTTAATGCCAGCCTCCCGTTCGAAAATTTGGAAAATCAATTTTCATTTGCATGAAACATTTTGTTTTTTTATGATGTTAAAGTGTCTGGCATTCGAATAAAAGATTCACAATGATAAATAATCCACCAATTAAAAATGCCAGACGGTTTTCAGTGGTCGAAAAGGTGGAGGAAAGTGGTCAACTTGCAAGGAAAAAAAACAAATTTCCACAATTTCTTTCTGTCTGGCAATCGAGAGAATAAAAGGTTTTGTTATGAAAATTACGCAGAAAAATTGCCAGACGGTGATCACAGTTCGAAATCGCGTTTGCCGCGGAAGATTATGCAAAAATTTCGAATTTTTTTTAGTGATTTCTAAGTGCACAAAAAGTTGAGCAAAGTGTTTTCAATAACTCAAAAGCGAACATGATGTTTTGCCAGACAAGTTCGGCTGTTCCATTATTTATAAATTAATAAAAAAGTTACAAAAAAAATATGGAATTTTCCACGTTTTTTTTTTGTCTGGCATTTCGTATTTTTATTTAAAATACGTGTACATTCACACGTTAAAATTGCCAGACAAGTTGAGCTGTTCGAAAATTTATTAATAGAAATTTTTTAAACAATATGGGAAAGTTCATATTGGAATCACAGGTAAGTATATACCTACTCAATCTAAAGGTGATATGTTCTCGAGTGGCATTTTGTATTTCTATTGATTTTTTGAATTTATTAATGCGCACAAAATAGTTTTTTCAAATCTATATATTTTTGTGACCTAGAAGTCCGATAAAATAAATAAAATTAGGCAGCGCCACTGCCAGGTAACGATTGGTAGCAGAATTGCTCGGTCAACTACTGATGAACTACTGGCAATACTGCGTATTAGGCCGTGTTTATGTTGGAGCTGCGATAAACGATAAAAGCAACGATACTAATGATACTCTACATTAGTGTCGTTGCTTTTATCGAGTATCACAGCTCCAACATAAACACGACCTAAAGCTAAACCTGTGGCTAAACTGCCAAATTTTGTCATCAATACGACAAGCAGGTCTTGTGTTGGAAACAGTCTATGACAGTTTTTCCGCTTATGTTACTATTTCCCAGAAATCTAACATGGAAGAGAATATAAAAAAAACTTGCTTCATCTGCCAAGACGAGGAAACTGCAAATAAGCCTATCAAATTGTTCAAAGGTACTAAAGGCCATGTTATGCTTGATAAAGCAGAAATCATTTTGTGTTCTCGAAAGTTTCATGACCTTTTTTACAAATCCTGTAAACTTCCTCCACGGGATAGTACAACCATTGGTTATCATTCGAAGTGTTGGAGTAATTTTTCGGGTCTGAATAAAAAGTTTTCTGTTGATCCGCAACAGCATAACGTGTGAGTAATTTTGAAATTTAATATAATTTATATCCGTTCATAATACCAGAAAGTGAACTTTCAGGTTTCTGGTTTGAATTTTTTTTTAATTTTACATTTATTTATATATTTAAGTATATTTATATTTTTCCAGTTCATTGGATCAAAACGATCGTGAAGAAAGTATTGTCGAGGAGAATGTTATTGAAGGAGAAGAAAATACAGAAAATGGGTCTTCAATTCATGATCAAAATACAACTGCTAATCCAACTAAAAATGTATGCGTTTTTTGCAATAGATTCCGTAAACGAGTGAAATGTCGAGAAATACTACTCACTAAAACATTGTATTCTCATAGATTTGATAAAATTATTAATCATGCTGTTACCTGGAACGATATCGAATTAGCAGACAGGCTTCGAAAGAGTGAAGAGGAAGGATTGAAAATCTACTACCACAGTGTTTGTCTTACTGGCTACGACAAGCTGTTCGTCGTAAACAAAAACGCAGGAAATGGAGAGTGGCATTTTAGTCGCCAACTGTATAAAAATGCTTATGCAGTAGTCTATCGATTTATTAAATTACAAGTTATTAATCAACGCAGACCATGCACGCTCAGTTTCATTCAAGAATTATTTATGGAATCATTACTGGAACAGTATGACGGAAGGAAGGAAAAAAAAGATTTGCACTTCAAGTTTTTAAGGAATAAAATACGGATGCAGTTTGCAAAAAAAATTAAAATTTTTAAACTTAATAAAGTAACGTTTGTAGCTCCTGCTGGAAGTATTCCTCTTGATTTTGATATCTTGAGTGAAACCGATATTATTAACAGAGCAGCATTGATACTAAGACGCAGTATTATTACCAATATTGAGCAATACTGGCATTACAATGAATAAGTAGACGCATCAGCATATCAGCAAAAAACTTGGTGCAAGGATCCAAGTTTGAGGAATCAATAATTTCTTGCTGACAATAGGAAATCGACTTGGATCGATAATTCGATTTTCCTAGTCAGTTGGGTCTTAAAGCTGAAGCTGATAACAAAGCTTGAGCCGGGCTATCGGACGCGAAGAAAGTTCAAGTTAAAGTTACAGAAAGATGGATTTCCAGCGGTAACTCATTTATCAATTTATAAACTCATCATTTTAAATTAATAAAATTATTCAAGATACTTTCCCTTATTTTATTATTATTTATTTTATTTTGTAAGTAATAAATTGGCATTTTTATTTTACATTTGGTTTTCATTTTGGACTAGATCCCAAGTCCCCAGTCACGACAAAACAGGTTGTGACAATATAGTCAATGTTTAATAAAAGTGTTACTGTTTGTGAGTGAGTGAACCCGGAATCCGTGACAATTTGGTGTCGGAAGTGAGACAATTGATGCATTGATTTGAGCTGACAACAAAATTGGTGTATTAATTGGGGCTAATTAGTGCGGGAAAAATCAATGAACTTTTATTGAACTGAAATAGTGATTTTATTACCAGATTTGACATAAAAAAAAAACAGCTGACAATAGTTATTTTCCTAACAAGTGCGGAAGGTGATACTTTCCCGCACGCGACTGCCGTTGACCCGAACGACGCGAAGCGGAGTTCCGGCAAGCAGTCGAGTGCGGAAAAGACACTTTCCGCATGAGTTAGGAACATCATTTTTTCTACGAGCGCGTTCAAATATAAAAACAAAAACTAAGTAAATTCTAACCGATATATTATTAAAGAAATCGTTTAATTACAAAATTACTTATTATGATGGATATTAATATTAAAAGTACAGTTTGTAATATGCTGTAAAATAATAGCTGATGCCATCTGCTGTTTCAGTAGAGCCGGCCCAGCATGGTTAGTTGGTGCTGCAGTTGGTGTCTCGGTTGATGCCAATTACAATAAACAAAATTTCTAAGGTAAAAAAACTGCCCCGCCTCAAAGGAACCAAAAAATGAAACAATGTCAAAAAAAATTATAAATTTTTTGAAAGATCCACAAATTAGATTAATATGGATTAAAATTGGAATATTTCAAATAGTTTATGAGCGCATAAATTAGTTAGTACATCTAGCAAAAATGTATGGAGACAAAATTGATAAATTGTTTTATTGATTAACAAAACTTCTGAACGCCACTTTCCCGCACTAGTGCGGGAAAGTGACATTATCGGAACTAAGATGCGTGCGGGAAAGTGATAAAAAATGCTCGCTCGTAGAAAAACGAATCTTCTCAAAAGTTCTACAATAGAATATTATATTGTGTTCTATCTGAAAATTTGATTTCGTCTCAGAACTTTCGATTCAGGAAAAAAAAGATGCTGATTAGTGATTACTCAATTTGTGAAAACAAGACAGCAAACAGCCGAAATGATGGCGGACTTCATGAAGAATTTGGATGACATAAGACAAAATGAAGAAGACAGAAACAAGAAGACCGGCTTGCAGCACTATTACAACAACAAGAAGACCAGAGACGGAAAGAAATACTAAAATAAGAAGACCGAACACAGAAAAAAAAAACAAGAAGAAAAAGGTCGGAGACAGAAAGAACAGGACCGGCTTGCTGCACTTTTACATCAAGAAGACCGAAAATAAAAAGAACAGGAACGGCTTGCAGTACTTTTACAACAACAAGAAGAGCGGGGATAAAAAGAACGGGACAGGCTTCGGGAAAATTTTAAACATCAGCGTGAATGGATGCAAACCGTAATCTCTGAGGAACAAACTAGACTTGCGAAAATTCTGGAAGCAGAAGATAATAAATTCACTAGGGCTTCGCAAGACCAAGACTGGCCAGTCTTGGTATTGGTCTCGAAAAATAAATGCGGTCTTGGTATTGGTCCTGGTCTTGATATTTCGAGACCAAGACAAGACTGGGTCAGTATTGGTCTTGGTCTTGATAGTCTTGGTCTTGGTCTTGAAAAAAATTTATACCAAATTTTTAAAATATACATAACATCCAATGACAGAGCAGAGATAATGGGTTTAGGACTTCAAAAATAAAAAATTAACCTCCCTTTCTGAAAAAATTATGCCGACGTTTCGACCATGCATTTGGTTTTCTTCACAGGCTAATTTTATCACCAAAAGCGTTTCATCACAGATCACCTAATACAGATGCGTTATATATATATATATATATATATATATATATATATATATATATATATATATATATATATATATATATATATATATATATATCTATATATCTATATATCTTTTAAAAGGAATAAACGGGATGATGCTATAACGATAAGTGTTGAGGTGTCCGAGTTCGGGTTCGTATAACAATGTTCGTGAGTGGTTTTGATATTACCACTGCTGAAAGTAAAATAAGAAGCAGCAGAAATGCTTTATGGTCTTCATCCGTTAACTCAGACAGTAAATTATTTGATGTTCGTAGAACTTTTCTGCGTGAAATCCATTTTCGTATCTTGTGTTTATGTCTCTGATGCTTCTTGTTTTTTTTGTATCTTCTGCAATTGTAGTAACAAAATTTCTACAAGATTAAAACCTGCTTGAACCTCTTCAGTTAACGACATTTTTCTACTGCGCCAGTTAAAAGTTTTTGGTATCAAGTAGAAACAGATACTGGCGCCACTATTATTACGCCAGCAAACTGGCTTGTTCACTGGCGCTATAATAAACTATGCTTGTGGAAACGCCGCTTTAGATTGAGTATATACCTGTGATTCGGGATTTCAATTTAAATATTCCTCATGTTAATTAAAAATTTTCTCTGTTAATAAATTTTGGATCAGCTCAACTTGTCTGGCATTTTCTAGATGTGTATGTAGACGTATTTTAGATAGGATTACAGAATGCCAGACAAAAAAAAATCGCGGATAATTTTTTATTTTTTCTGTCAATTTTTTTTCGTCTGCCATCATTTTTCCAATATCGAATCTAACTGGCAAACTGAAATCAATTATAAATGTATTTGTGATCTTTAATTTACCGCGTTGCCAGACAAATTGAAATCACTAAAAATTTTCCGAAATCTTTACATAATCTTCCGCGGCAAACGCGATTTCGAACTGTGATCACCGTCTGGCAATTTTTCAGCGTAATTTTCATAACAAAACCTTTTATTCTCTCGATTGCCAGACAGAAAGAAATTGTGGAAATTTGTTTTTTTTTCCTTGCAAGTTGACCACTTTCCTCCACCTTTTCGACCACTGAAAACCGTCTGGCATTTTTAATTGGTGGATTATTTATCATTGTGAATCTTTTATTCGAATGCCAGACACTTTAACATCATAAAAAAACAAAATGTTTCATGCAAATGAAAATTGATTTTCCAAATTTTCGAACGGGAGGCTGGCATTAAAATCACCCATATTCTCATCAGCTTAGTAACCACATTCAGCCCTCAAAATGCCAGACAAAAAAAAATGACTCCACTAAACAGCCCCTATCTCACAGTCTATTATGTATCCTATACAAAATTATAAATAATATCATACAGTCACCAGATCTTTTGTCACTGATTGGTTTTCATGTACCTAGAAATTGTAATGTTAGAACAAATAGGCTATTTTATATCAAACATCATCGAACTAATTATGGCTTAAATTCTCCCATCTCAAGATTCTGTGGGTTGGCTAATAATATCATTGAAAGACTGAATATCGATTTTTTTAATGTAAGCCTAAATTCCTTTAAAAGAAAAATAAAACATGTTTAATTAAGATCCCTAATGCCAGTACTGCAGCAACTATTATTGTAGTATGTATTATGTTCTTTTTTTCTCTCTTGTATAAGTCTGATTATATTATGTATATTACACTCTGTGAGTTGTACCTAAAAACCTGTGATATAGTGGTCTAAAGATAATCCTATTAACAAGTGTAATGTTCCTTGATTAGATTGTTATTGTTTTTTTTACTTGATTGTTTTACTAAATGTTTTTTTTATATATATCTTATATTTATTATTATTGTAAACACTTTTAAATGACGTTGTCGTTAATAAAATATTTATTTATTTATTATTTATTTATATAAAACAAAGGACCCCGCACACTTCTTATGGGATTTCTGACCGCGGTCAAATTTAACCAAATTTTAGTATGTTATAGATCTCACCTTTCTGATCAAAAATTATCATGTCCACAACTTAATCCTATGACTAGTTTTTGAGATACAGGTAGTTTAATGTCCAAGAAATGCACACATTTTATATGCATTTACATCTACCTGTCACCTAATAATATCAGGATGGACAGGTATCCTCACATTCGGGTGACCGGTAGATGTAAATGCATATAAAATGTGTGCATTTCTTGGACATTAAACTACCTGTATCTCAAAAACTAGTCATAGGATTAAGTTGTGCCCATGGTAGCTATTGCTCAGAAAGGTGAGATCTATAACATACTGAAATTTGGTTAAATTTGACCGCGGTCAGAAATCCCATAAGAAGTGTGCGGGGTCCTTTGAAAAATTTTATTTCACTTGCAAGTTCCCTATTCAGAGACAATCTTGACAAAACTGGCAAGTCTGACGTGCTGACATATTCAAAAGACCTATTATTAAGACCAGCTAATTATGCAGGTACCATTAATAACGTAGGTAACTCATTACACGTCATTGAGGTGTCTACCTTATAACACCTTCCCCTTCAGGGATAAACATTCCAAAAGGTAAATGTTTATACCAAGAAGCTAAACTAAAATGAAATAAATACACTAAAACACAGTAACAAAACAAAACTAGAAATCTAACTAAAGTTAAAACATGCCATTTTTCAAAAATCTAATAAACAACATAGTCATTATACTTTGGCGGCAATTTCGCTGCTCTAGTAGGTCGGACACTTCTATGGTTAACTGGGGGAGTACAGACTGGACTCGAATTTGCCAACGGACTTACTATTTTTTCAATTATATTTCCTGTACTCTGACTTTGACCGCTTTCCAAGTGCTCGGCCTATTATTATAACTTTGCTGTGGGTTATTTAAATCTAAATCATTGGAATTGTCAATTTCACGATTCGATATTGATTTTCTTAAATCATAGCTATTCCTTCTCAAAACATTTGTCCCTGTATTGATAAGGTAGGATCGAGGAGACTCATGCTTAGACACTATAGAAGCAGGCTGCCATTCTTTATTATAGTTCCGGAATACAACCTTTTCTCCATTACCAAAATCTGTTCTTGCCCTAGCATGTCTGTCATAATAATGTTTTGAAGCGTGATTTCTAATATCTAAAGATTTTTTAAAATCACCGAATGGAGATTTAGGTCTATCCACAATAGGTAATTTAGTTTTTAGCTTTCGCGAAAACAGCAGTTCTGCTGGGGTTCTTTTAAGGCCTGTGAGAGGTGTATTACGATACTCCATAAGAGCAACTTCTATGTCACACCCTTTTTTCAGCATGTTCTTGGCTGTCTGAACAAACCTTTCTGCGAGGCCATTTGACCTTGGATAACGGGGGCTACTAGTCTTGAACATAAAATCAAAGTCTTTTGCAAATTGTTTACATTCATACGAAGAATAAGGCATATTATCTGAGATTACAACATCTGGAATACCAAATGTTGCGAAAACTTTTTTAAATGCTTGAATGACGTCACTACTTTGTTTACTTTTTAGTGGAATTATTTCTAACCACTTTGTAAGATAGTCAACAATAACTAAATATGATTTACTTCCAAAGTCAAAAATGTCTGAGCAACTTTTTGGAATGGTAACTCTGGAATCTCATGCACAATTAGAGGTTCTTTTACATTTGCATATTTATATCTCTCACACTGAGCACATTCTTGTATCATATATTTTATATCTTTGGTCATACCTGGCCAAAACAACATTTCACGAGCTCTATCTGTTGTACGATTGACTCCAAAGTGACCTTCATGTAAAATTTTTAGCATGTCCTGTCTTAAGGCTTTTGGGACTGCAATTCTGTCATTGAAAAATACCATATTGTTATACACATGAATTTCGCTGCGATTTTAAAAGTAAACCTTTAACTCTGATTCATACAACTTGTCAGGCCATCCATGTGTATAATAATAAATTACTAGTTTCAAAACATCATCTACAACAGTGTGCTTCCTGAATTGTTCCTTTCTGGACTCACTCATTCTTAAATACCTTTCAATTGAATGCACTACATCCTCAAAGTCATTATCTTTCTCACAAATTTCATTGCTATAATTCCTAGATAAATAATCAGCGACGTGTAAAAATTTGCCAGGTAAGTATTCAATTTTTATATCATATTTTAATAACCTTAGTCTTAACCTTTGTAGGCGTGGTGAATGTACCTGACAAATTTGTTTATTCATAACACTCACATTTGGTTTGTGATCAGTGATTATTTTTATAGGACGGCCATAAATGAAATTATGAAATTTTTGTGTAGCATATAAAATGCCAAGCATTTTTTTCTCAATAACTGCATAATTTTTCTCTGTGTCGTTGAGACCCCTAGAGGCATATGCTACAGGTCTTCCGCATTGCATTAAACAACAAATCAATACCGTTTTGGGATGCATCTGTGTGTATTGTAATTTCTTTACTAAAATCAAAATTCATTAGAGTAGTATTTTTATTAATCTCATTTTTAATTTCTTGAAGAGCTTTGTCATGAATATCCAACCATTGGAACTCTACTTCTTTTTTTAATAAGTAACAAAGCGAACTAGAAATTTCTCCAAGCCTTGGTATAAACTTTCGCACATAATTTACTAAACCTAATAGTTTTTGCAAATCTTTTTTACATGTTGGTGGTTTTAGTTCATTAATGGCTCTCACTTTTTCATCATCAACTTTCATACCGTCTTTATTGAAAATATGACCCAAATACTTTACTTGAATTTTTCTAAATTGAACTTTATCTTTATTAAATTTGATTCCTTTTTCCCTAGCACGATCGATCACTCTTTTTAAAACCTCATCGTGTTCTTCCAAAGTATTGTTGCTATTAATAAATCATCAAAATATATTATTGTATTTTTTATGTCACCAAAATTTTTAAAATTTATTTTCTGGAAATATTCCGAAGCTAAATTTAAGCCAAATGGCAACCTACAGAATCTATAACAACCAAATGGAGTTGAAAATGTCGTGAGTTTGCTCGATTCTTCACAAAGTTTAACTTGGTAAAACCCATCTTTGAAGTCTAGAACAGAAAAATATTGCTTTCCTGCCAGTTTACTACTAATTTCCTTCAAACTAGGTATTTCAAAAAACTCTCGTTCAATACATTTATTCAGTTCGTGAGGATGCAGACACAAGCGTAAGGTCTTGTTAGGTTTTTCAACAATAACTAGTGGATTAACCCACTCACTAGCACCGTTCACTTTAGCAATAATTTTCTGTTTCTCTAAATTTTTAAGTTGACCCTGCAATCTGTTTTTTATGACTAGAGGCACTCGCCTACAAGGCCTAGCAACAGGAATGCTACCTTTTTTTAATGTTATTTTACACTCTTCTGAAAATGACCCTAACCCTTCAAATACATCAATATTTTTTTTAATAAATTGCTCTCTGTTTTGCATAGATTGAATTTCAGATTGTACACTACATGTATTTTTGATAAAGCCTAATTCATAGCAGCTAGGAAGTCCAATTATTGGTTTTACATTTAAATCTAGTACCAAGAATTCCAATTCCACAGATTTATTTTTGATTTTACAATTCAATTTAATCTTACCTTCTGGTTTCAGTTTAGTACCTCCATAAGCCTCTAAAATTACACTGGTCTTAACCAAATTGTCAGTAGTTAGTTGTTCAAGTACTCGCTTTGGTATGATATTGACTTCTGATCCAGAATCAACCTTAAATTTAACTTCTTTGCCACTTATGTTTACTGCTTCCATCCATACTGTGTTACAGTCCTTTCTTACTTCTCCCACTTTTACGACACTACAAAGGAATAATTCCCCAAGGTCTTGGTCTCCTGTTTTTTCCTGCTGGGAGATTTCGCTTCTCTGTTGTATTCTGGTTTTACAAGCTTTTATGAAATGATTCATTTTGCCACACCGGTGACACTTCTTCCCAAAGGCTGGGCACATTCCATATGCATGTACGTTAACGCATTTAGAACACTTAAATTTTCTTTCTGTGCTGTTGTGTTCCCTTTCACTATTTGATGCGGTTGATTCCTGATTCTTTCTTTTTTCAACTATTTAATCTTTTTTCTTTAAAGCCTCTACAAGTGCATTGACACTTAAATCCTCCTTATTTCTAACTTTTTCTATCTGTTTTTTGGTTACTTCTGCATTTCTACATAATTCGGTGGCTTCTACTAGCGATATATTTTGAATGTTTAGCAATTTTTCCTGAAGCCTTAAATCATTTGTTCCAATAATGATTCTGTCAACAAGAATAGAATCTTCCTGGGAATCATACTCGCAGGACTGTATTAGTTTTCTGAGATCACCAAAAAAATGATCAAATGGCTCATCTGGTCCTTGATTTCGATTATTGAATACAAACCTCTCATAGGTCCTATTTTTTCTGGGTGCACAGTATTTTCTAAATTCGTCTATAACTTTGTTATATTTCTCTTTCTCTTCAGGCGAAGCAAACATGAAAGTATTGAATATTTCAACACCTTTACTTCCAATTATATTTAAAAGCAATTTTCACTTTGTCTGGTTTGCCCTCTTTCTCAGTTGCTATCATATATGTCTCAAAGTTTTGTAGGAACCTCTTAAAATTTTCATTGAGGTTTCCTTCAAATTTCATAGAATCTGGAAGTCTTTCTTCCATTTTGTATAGTGAAAATTTTCTGAAATTATACTAAAGTGCACTAACCTTTTTGAATGACTTTTGAAGCCTTATTGTTTGTGTTTCAGTTTATTTTTCACTTCCACTGGTTCTTTCTCGACTGCGCCATGTAATAATTTAATAAAATGAACTAGGCTTGCTTGAATACAAATTATGTATTAATTGAAGTTACAATAATTCAGAGACAATCTTGACAAAACTGGCAAGTCTGACGTGCTGATCCCCCCTTAGAAATGTAAGTCTTATGAGAGACGTCAGTCTAGTCGTTTCAGCTTTCCCCTCCAATCACTAGAGGCGCTTCAATCAACCTATTAAAGTTTTCTTTTTCCTGCCGGACCGTGCGCCAAGATTTGAAGTTTATTTTGTCATTTCCAGTCGTCAAAATTTAAATTTTGAATTTCTCCCAACATTTAGAATTATCAATTACCTATCAATTAACAATAATTATTATCTCAAAATGTCTTCTCCCAGTTTGTTAATTGAAAAGCATCAGAAATGCTACAGCAGCTATTTCCGGTTTCCAAAAGATGCCGAAAAAATGAAACAATGGCTAGAAAAAGTTCGCAATCCTTTACTAAATAGCCTCAGTGTCGAGAAGGCTTATAATAATTATAGAGCGTGAACAAGACATTTTCCTCGAGAATTTATTGTTGGCGATCCAAAAGCCAGACGAGGACTCACATGGAATGCTGCGCTTTTGCTGTATCTCCCTGAAGGTAAGTTAATACTAGATATATGTGAGAAAGACGTACTTACATTTTCACTTACTCCTCCCCATAGTTCTGATTAACGACAACGTGTTAGAATTCGGGTTTAAAGGAGCATAGGTCAGAAACATTAAAATTAATTTTAATTTTAGCCCCAATTATCAAAAACAGTGAGGAGTCGTTAATTGATAAACCACAATCACCAAAATGGCAAAAAGTGGAGATCGACACAGTTGAAACTCGTCGAAGAGTCCTAAGACGCCTTCAGAAATTAGTTTCGCAACTATGATTGACATAGGTAGGTAAACATAATAACTCTGTTCCAACACGTCAAAAAATCGTCCCATGAACGGTTTCGAAACCACTCAGTATAACAATTTTAGTTTCTGCGCAGAATCGTGACGGTACATTGTACGGTTTTCTGCTGTGTTGGAACAAAGCTAATATTATTCATTTCTTTTTTTTAAATGTTTATTCCTTTATCAGGAGACACAATAATTAAAATATTCCTAGTTACATACAGGTACACCATATTCTAATATGCATGTATCCAAACTTTTTTGGTAGAATCGTTGGTAACGAAATTTCTGTTTTAGATCAACCAGGCCCTTCATGTCGTCAATTTTTATCTACTGAAACTTCTGCAATTCGGGCAGACATTGCTACACCAAGTGGAACCATCACATCTGCAAACATGAAAAAGTCACCAACCCACTTTGTCTCTTAAAACTTTTATTGGTAGGTACCTAACTGTTATTGCTTAATGAATAACCACCCAGTTGGGAGTAGGTGAATTTTAAAACATCCTAACTCAAGTAGGACTACTACTATAAAAGACTACTAATTACTAAAACTTGCAGTCGAATGCTAGAAAAATTAGAAGCTAAATGTGCGAAAAGCTCGTCTCCAATCTTGCTCTATTTTTTTTTGCAGGTCATGAGAGACGATGCCAAATTTTAAAGAACATTAACGTCACTAGGCAAAAAATTCCTATCCCCAAGGGCAAAAATATCTTTATTCCAAAGTTATAGAATCCAGCAATAAGTTAAGAAGAATCAGTAGAAGGTTGTCGTCATTTAAATCCAAAGTTTCTACTGCTGAATAACTTGCATCATAAACCAAATTTCAAAGGCTCGTAGACCACGTCAATCCATTGATATACAGCTTTATTTTAAGCCAAGTCCGTACTCAAAACCAAAAGCCTAAAGCTAGACGATTTACATTGGACGAGAAGTTGTTGGCGTTGTCTTTGCTTAAAGCTAGTGGTAAAGGGTATAGACTATTATCAAAAATATTTATTCTATCATCCAGGCGAAATCATTTTCTTGAATGAGCTTTATATTATGTATAACTACATAAACTTTCTACCTAACACATGCGGAAAGTGTATTTTCTGGACTTAAAGGCTTGTTTGAACTCTGCTTTTTGTTGTCATTCGTGCAACTTCCATCACGTGCAGAAACACTTTCCTCACTTGTTAGGTTAACAACGATTTTGGATTGTGAGAAAAGGACCTCTTTTGTCATTTTATTTACGATTTAAGTTTTTCATCAAGCTATTGTTAAATGTACGTCATTACTTCTTGTAACTGTCCTTATTATCTTTAACTTAACTAGCATTACCTACCTATGTATGTATACTTACATGAAAAAAAACTGTTTCGCAATAATTGTAATTAATTCCATATTCTTTAATATTTTCTGTTTCAAACTTTAATAAATATCTAAATTTGTCATCTTAATTTTTAGTCAATTTTACCTTGAAGGCGCTTCAACACTACCGATTTTATGAGTTTCTTCTTTTTGGCACAATTATTTTATGCCAAAAAATGGTAGAAACTTTAAAGTGGTGGTGTTGAATCGCTAGAATCAAACAATGGTGCAAACGATCCACCGGAACAAATAAGATACCGAACGAACCCTAATTGCGTTTTGCATTCGCCAATAAATCCAGAATTACAAAAGCTTACCCCCCCAGTCACTAGAGGCGTTGAAAACTTATAGACAGGTTCTCAACACGGCACTTACCTTTCTAAGGGGGGTGCTGACATATTCAAAAGACCTATTATTAAGACCAGCTAATTATGCAGGTACCATTAATAAGGTAGGCAATTCATTACACGTCATTGAGGTGTCTACCTTATAACAATGGGTGGTATGAATAAAAACGAAGTACTTGCTACTACTACAAGTATTAGTATCTTCGACGTAGCATTTACTTCAAAACGAAGCATTTACTAATTTCCAGTAGTTCAAAAATGTAGTATCTACTTCGTTTTGAAGTAATGCTACGTAGAATATACTAATACTTGTAGTAGTAGCAAGTACTTCGTTTTTATTCATACCACCCAATGAGTCTATTAGAAAGTCCAATAATAGTAGATTATACCACGAGTCAATAATGATAGCTATTATTCCCGAGGATTATTACGAACTGAGCCGCGTTAGCGGCGAGGGAGTAACATTCCGAGGGAATAATAGCCATTATTGCGAGTAGTATACTCTACGTTATTTACGACAAATTAATTTATTTGAGATTTTCAATGAACAAATTTCATCCGTCTCATAATTTTCAATACAAATCCACAAGCACTACACGCATCAATATATGTATTCAGGTACGCATTAAAATCGGCTCCGCTATTTTGCATTGTTTTAGTGGTGAAAACTGGTGTGATTTGTTTGTGTTATGTATCATCTTGTAGAGAAAAAAATACTCTCCAAAGTGCAATAATGTAAGTAAAAATTGGTTTCGAGATCCGGTCATAAATAAAGGAACAATATTGAGTGTTAAACTGAACAATAGATTTTTTTCTTTTTTTACACAAGCCTTATCAGTGAATTTATAATAGTATAATGTCGATGTATATCTTGGCTCATTTTTTTGTTTGCTGCTGTTTTGGTACCCGTTGTTGACTTCAATAGGGAGGACCGCACTTACAGCGGTTTTGGCTACTAGTTGAAGAAATGGAGTGCAATGGTTGTGAGGAAAGGCTGAAGGATTTATTTGCATGCGATAGATGTAGGGTAGCTCTGTGCAAAGTTTGTGCAGGCCTGACATCCTCAGAGGAAGGTCCTGCAACTCAAAGATCGAGTTATGTCATTCCACTGCAAGAAATGTAAAGAATTTGACACTTTCACGCTTTTGAAGAACACAATTGAAGATAAATCTAACATTATTGTCAGCAAGGAAGAAATAATTTCTCTGCTTAAAAAACAAATAGAGGAATTGGAAATTAAACTGAATGAACCCAGATCAGCAAATATATTAACATACAGTCAAATTACCAAGCAAGATAAAAAGAAATCTGAAATAAATGTGAACATACCTAGCCTAATTATAAAGCCTAAAAAACAGCAAAATACTGCTAAAACTAAGACCGACATGAGAAAGAATATCAACCCATCAGAAATAAAAGTTGCTATCAGAGGCACCCGAGACACTATCAATGGAAGTGTAATTATTAAATGTCATAACAGAAGTGATTTGGAAATTTTAAAAAAGGAAGCCGAGAGTAAATTACAAGACTATGAAGTGCAGATAACAAAAATGAGAAAACCACGATTTAAAATTATTGGATATGAAGGCGAACTGGATGCAGAGCAGTTAAATAAGTGCCTGAGAGAACAAAACAAATTTATAGAAGAGACAGATGATCTGGAAATAACAGACATAAAAGGCAACAAGAACAATAGCGTGTGCACACTCTATGGAGAATGCAACGCATCTTTGTTCCATAGATTCATGACCAATGCGAAGGTATTTATTGGCTGGGAACGATATCCAATTTACGAGGACATTAGCATAATGCGATGTTTTAAGTGCCAAGAACACTATCACAAATATGATAAATGTCTTAATAAAGAGGTCTGTGAGTTCTGCAGTGGTGAACACGAGGTACGTGACTGTCCAAAATCCCAGAAAAGATGTAGCAACTGTATGAGGGCCAACAATAAATTCAAAACCAACTACGAGACTGAACATGCAGCGAATGATCCACTCTGCCCATCCTATCTCTACTTAATAAATGTACTGAAGAGCAAAATTGACTATGCTGGTAATGGATAGTCAAGAAGTCGAAATCCTAGATGAACTCGATCTTCGTGATGATACTATTTCTGAGGAAAGTATTGATTGTGCTAAAACACAAAATTCAAATAAAAACTAAACTTTTCAATATCTTACATATTAATATTCGTAGCATGCGTAAAAATTTTAATGAGTTGGTAGTTCTGCTTGAGGCATATAGCCTTAATTTCTGTGACATAATTGTACTTACTGAGACTTGGCAAATAAATAATGAAAAGTTCAACATTGATGGCTACATAATGCACTATAATAATGCAAATCTTAATCAAAATGATGAAACAATAGTTTTCATTAAAGCCACACTGAACTACAAAATATCTTATGAAAAATTAAACTTCTCTGGTGTTACTCTGAGCAGAATCAATTTAAGCATAAATAATATAAGCTTTGGTATTTCATGCATGTACAGGCCGCCCTCCACAGACATACCGTGAGTTATGTAGTTGAAAATCTTCCACTATTATTTACTTAATGTTAAGATAATGCATCTACTTTCTAAAGTATTTACTCTAACGATATATTTATGACTTTTTCCAATATATAAGTGTGTAATCAACCTTAGAAGTTAAGTTAGTGTTACTGAAGACTTTCTACTGTTAGCATAAGTTTGTAAACCTAATTTCAAAAATAAAAGTTTTTTTTTACGGTTTCGCGTAAACGAGAAACTTAACTGGCGCAGTCGGTAGAAATTCCAGAAGGCGAATTCCTGAAAATCGCAGTATTTTGCAATTCGTCGTTGGTTTCAACCATTCGTCTGGAGAAAACAGGGACAAGGAAAGACTCTGAGGACTTCAAGTAAGTGTTGAGTTCCTTCTATTTTTCCCGCACTTTTCCTTAATACCAATAATTATAGGCATATTCTGTCTCAAAAATCTTAAATTATTCTCAATTATTTTTACAATTTTCTCTTTATACTTATTAAATAACAATGACACAACCAGCAGCCACCGCTGAAGCTCTGCCTAGAAATCTTGGAAATATCAGTTTTACTGTGCCAACTATCCAGGCAGCAAAAGAAATTGCACGAATTCTTAGGAATTTCACTGGTCGTAGTGATCACCTAGAATCTTTCATTAATTCAGTTGACAAATTTCATGCTAGATATGGTCAAACGACCGATAATAACCTAAATGAATTCGTTTTCGCTTCAATTTGTTCGAAAATTATCGACGAAGCTGGCGACTTTTTATTGTGCAGACCAGATCTAGAAACCTGGCCACAAATTCGACAAGCCTTACGAGAAAAGTATGGCGACAAAGTCGATCGTCACGTTTTACAGCAACAATTCATTTATTTAACAAAAAATAGAAATGAAAACATTGCAGAATTTCTAGAACGACTAAAATTCTCAAAAATGCGTCTCAACTTAAAAATTAATTCAGACCTAGATATCAATGATCAAACAAAATTAGTATTGATAGATCAAAATGAAGTAACAGCAGTTACAGTTTTGATGGCTAATTGCAATACTGAACTTAGAACATTATTAACGTTAAAAAATCCCAAAAATATCGAGGACGCGACGTCTTTAGTTTTAAACCACTCTTTATTAGAACAACAAATCAACCTGAGACAACAATCTTACCAGAAACTTGTAAATAAACCCAATCACAATAATACTAACATCAGAGCATACAACAGTAATACAAATCATAATAACACCAATTACCAACCAAGATATGTACAAAATACTCCTACCTATACCTCAAACCAGGTGCAGAACCAAAATAATTCTTACAGGAATCCCCAACAACAAAGCTCTTTTCCGAACTTAAAATTCCCTAGTAAACCTATAAAAATGGAACCACGTCCGGTTCAACCTAAGTACTTCACTAACAAGGAAGTATTTGGCAAACCAACAAATGTGTTTTCACCGAAAAATTCTCACAAACCCCAAGGTAAAGCAGAACCTATGTCAACCACAAGTAGATTACCCTCTACAAGAAATTTTAACAATCAGGCACCACGAAATCATTTCCAACGAACTGGACCTCCAAACTTCACATTCCAGGAATTAACCAATGTGGAAACTGACCAACCCGATGACAATCCTGTTGTAGAATACAACGAATCCAACGAATATGAAGAAAATAATTACTATTCCGAAAACACAGAGCCTGAATCCACTCTTGACCTAGCCTCTGGCTTTCACCAGATCGAAATGCACCCAAATATCGTCTCTAAGACCGCCTTTAATGTCGAAAATGGACATTATGAGTACCTAAGAATGCCCTTCGGACTCAAAAATGCCCCCTCGAGCTTCCAGAGAGTAATGGACGATGTCCTAAAAGGCCTTCAAGGAAAAAAATGTCTTGTCTACATGGACGACATAATAATATGTTCGACATCTCTTCAAGAACACATAAATAATCTAGAACAAGTCCTTGGAAGACTAAGAGACGCTGGACTTAAAATTCAGCTCGACAAATCGGAATTCTTGTGCAAAACTGTCGAATTTTTAGGCCATATAATAACACCTGAAGGTATAAAACCCAATCCAAAAAAATTGAAAGCAATTGAAAATTTCCCAATTCCAAAAACCCCCAAGGAAATAAAGTCCTCTCTGGGATTAGTCGGCTATTACCGCAAATTTATAAAGGATTTTGCGAAGTTAACAAAGCCCATGACGCACTGCCTCCAAAAAAATCAAAAGGTCGAACACAGCCCCGAATTCATCAATTCTTTCAATACTTGCAAGAAAATCTTAATGAATGACCCCATTCTCCAATATCCCGATTTCTCAAAGCCCTTCAACTTAACTACGGATGCATCTAACTTTGCCATAGGAGCAATCTTATCTCAAGGCCCTGTAGGTAACGACCTTCCAGTCGCCTATGCCTCTCGAACCCTGAATCCTTCAGAGATCAATTATAGTACTATAGAAAAGGAACTTCTTGCTATCGTATGGGCAGCCAAATATTTCAGACCATATTTATTCGGAGTCAAATTCAGAATAATTAGTGATCATAAACCCCTACAATGGCTATTTTCTCTAAAAGACCCAAATTCTAAACTGATCCGATGGAGACTTAAACTTGAAGAGTACGACTACGAAATTGTATACAAAAAAGGCAAATTAAACACTAACGCTGATGCACTTTCTCGTGTGGAAATTAACCCCATGGAACTTGACCTCGATGATACAATTTCAATGATCGCAAACGCAGACGATGCAGTCAACTTACCGAATCTTTCAAAAGAGGAAATCGATGAAATCCTTGGAATTTCCAATAATTATTCCTTGAATAAAAATGAAAACCCTGATCAAACTTCAAAGGTAGTCATTCGCGAAAATGTCGTTATAAAACCCGCGAATAATACAATTCACCCAGCAACAGGAAGCAATGAATCTGCCCCAATTACGAATACCACTGAAGATACAGATAATGAAACAGCTCATTCAAGCCACAGCGACCCCATAATAGGCGCTACCTATACAGAAAAAAGTATTAACACTTATAAAAATCAAATAATAATCTCTAGCCAAAAAGACCCATTATATTACAAGGTTCATAGAGAGACTATTTTCAATAAAACTAGAATACACCTTACAGTTTCAAAAACAAGAAATGATGAACTTTTTACCAAGTTCATCAAAGAAAACATGGTTCCAAAACAAACCTATTGTTTCTACTTCAAAGATAAAGAACTCGAACCGCCACTAATCAGAATATTCCAAAATTACTTCAAAAATAACAGCTTCACCTTACATATTTCTAACTCTATGCTTACAGACGTCATAGATGAAGACGAACAAAAACTCAGATTACAACAATATCATGAAACTAAAACAAGTCACCGTGGCATTCAAGAAAACTTAAATTCAATCAGGAGAGTATATTATTGGCCAAACTTAGACAAAGACGTAAAGGATTATGTGAATACTTGTGAAATATGCCAAAAATCAAAATACGAGAGACATCCAACAAAAATAGTCTTTAAATCCACTCCTCTAGGTTATGAACCATTTGACCACTTATATATGGACACATATAAAACACACGGACAATATTTTCTGACGATAACAGACAGCTTCTCGAAATTTAGTCAAGTATAAAATCCCCAAACGCAATTGAAATATCAAACAAACTCCTTCAATTCTTTAACCATTTCGGTCTCCCTAGACGCATAACCATGGATAACGGAACAGAATTAAAAAACGAAGTTATTCAAAGCCTATGTAAGACACACGAAATTGAAATCATTACACTACTCTATACAATCCTAATAGTAACAGTCCCGTCGAACGATTCCACTCAACTTTAGCAGAGACTATAACGACCCTAAAAAACACCAAACCTAACGAATCGATTGAGACTCTAGTAAACTATGCCCTTCTGTCATACAATAATTCAATCCACAGTGCAACCGATTATACACCTTTCCAAATAATACGAGGGAAACTAAATTATAAGAATCCCTTTGAAATATCAGAAAAGGATAAAATAACCCAATATATGCAGGACCATGTAGATAATATCCAAACCTTGAACAAACTTATACTCGAAAAACTAGAAAATAAACAAAGAACAAGCCTAGAGAAAATCAACCAAGACAAACAACCCCAGGCAAATATTGACCCCACACAGAAGCTATTTAAGCAAAAGAAATGTAATGCATCTCAAAAGAAGAAAATGAATAGATACGAGGAATTAGAAACCCTGTAATTATTAGCGATAATAACCACCAATCGTAACTTGACCTTGTACAGGACAAAGTAATTCAAATTCTAAAGCAATTATCCCTCTGTTCACAGAATTTCAACCTCTAGTCGGTAATATAGAATTTCTACTATATAACTTCCACGATTATTTCGACGGCATTATAGGAATACGCGACTTAAGAAAACTTAAACTAAACATAGACACTACTAATAAAATGCTTTTTAATGAAAACGTAATGATTCCTCTTCATTACCGACAGGAATTCGATTACCAGAAAATTGAAATTCCTGCTTTCACAACAGTTTTAAAGCAAATTAAAACCGAATTACCAGACGGTGAAATTTTAATACCCGATCTTAGTAACAATGTCATCAACATACCAAGTTCACTTTTAAAAATCGAGAACGGATTAACAACCTTAGAACTTTCTAATCCGACAGAAAAATCAGAGCTAATAGAAATAGATCAAGATTTTTTAACCCCGTTCGCAAAGGAATACCATGAAATTCATTACGAGTCTTTTCACATAGAACAACTATCCCCTTCATTCACACCAGGAGACGACACTTTTGACCTCCTTGATTCGAACCGATCACATGAACCCTGAGGAAAAAACAGCCTTAAAAAATCTGCTTTCAAAGTATAAAGCAATATTACATCAACCCAACCAGAAACTTACATTCACTAGCAAAATCAAACATGAAATCAAGACAACAGACGACATACCCATCTATACCAAATCTTATAGATACCCCTTTGTACATAAAGCTGAAGTCCAAAAGTAAATATAAAAAATGCTTGAAGACGGAATAATTAGACCATCACAATCCCCCTGGAGTTCCCCCATTTGGATCGTCCCAAAGAAGATTGACGCCAGTGGTAAACAGAAATGGCAAATAGTTGTCGACTACAGGAAGGTGAACGAAAAAACAATTGACGACCGATATCCTTTGCCCAACATCACAGACATCCTAGACAAACTTGGAAGGTGCCAATACTTCACCACTCTTGACCTAGCCTCTGGCTTTCACCAGATCGAAATGCACCCAAATTCCGTCTCTAAGACCGCCTTTAATGTCGAAAATGGACATTATGAGTACCTAAGAATGCCCTTCGGACTCAAAAATGCCCCCTCGAGCTTCCAGAGAGTAATGGACGATGTCCTAAAAGGCCTTCAAGGAAAAAAATGTCTTGTCTACATGGACGACATAATAATATGTTCGACATCTCTTCAAGAACACATAAATAATCTAGAACAAGTCCTTGGAAGACTAAGAGACGCTGGACTTAAAATTCAGCTCGACAAATCGGAATTCTTGTGCAAAACTGTCGAATTTTTAGGCCATATAATAACACCTGAAGGTATAAAACCCAATCCAAAAAAATTGAAAGCAATTGAAAATTTCCCAATTCCAAAAACCCCCAAGGAAATAAAGTCCTTTCTGGGATTAGTCGGCTATTACCGCAAATTTATAAAGGATTTTGCGAAGTTAACAAAGCCCATGACGCACTGCCTTAAAAAAAATCAAAAGGTCGAACACAGCCCCGAATTCATCAATTCTTTCAATACTTGCAAGAAAATCTTAATGAATGACCCCATTCTCCAATATCCCGATTTCTCAAAGCCCTTCAACTTAACTACGGATGCATCTAACTTTGCCATAGGAGCAATCTTATCTCAAGGCCCTGTAGGTAACGACCTTCCAGTCGCCTATGCCTCTCGAACCCTGAATCCTTCAGAGATCAATTATAGTACTATAGAAAAGGAACTTCTTGCTATCGTATGGGCAGCCAAATATTTCAGACCATATTTATTCGGAGTCAAATTCAGAATAATTAGTGATCATAAACCCCTACAATGGCTATTTTCTCTAAAAGACCCAAATTCTAAACTGATCCGATGGAGACTTAAACTTGAAGAGTACGACTACGAAATTGTATACAAAAAAGGCAAATTAAACACTAACGCTGATGCACTTTCTCGTGTGGAAATTAACCCCATGGAACTTGACCTCGATGATACAATTTCAATGATCGCAAACGCAGACGATGCAGTCAACTTACCGAATCTTTCAAAAGAGGAAATCGATGAAATCCTTGGAATTTCCAATAATTATTCCTTGAATAAAAATGAAAACCCTGATCAAACTTCAAAGGTAGTCATTCGCGAAAATGTCGTTATAAAACCCGCGAATAATACAATTCACCCAGCAACAGGAAGCAATGAATCTGCCCCAATTACGAATACCACTGAAGATACAGATAATGAAACAGCTCATTCAAGCCACAGCGACCCCATAATAGGCGCTACCTATACAGAAAAAAGTATTAACACTTATAAAAATCAAATAATAATCTCTAGCCAAAAAGACCCATTATATTACAAGGTTCATAGAGAGACTATTTTCAATAAAACTAGAATACACCTTACAGTTTCAAAAACAAGAAATGATGAACTTTTTACCAAGTTCATCAAAGAAAACATGGTTCCAAAACAAACCTATTGTTTCTACTTCAAAGATAAAGAACTCGAACCGCCACTAATCAGAATTCCTAACGAATGTTTTGATCGAAACTGGTGATTATTTTCATCAAGTTCATTTCCTGGCGTATTTTTGATTGAAAACCGCATTAAAGACGGCAAAACAACGCAAATTGTTCTTAAAATTGCTTTTTAGACCGTTTCTCTATCAAAAAAGTAAATTATCCGAAATTATTGTGAGATAGAATTATTTTCGCATTTTCTGGATTAACTTCACTTCCAAATGAAAATATGGATTGAAATACGCGTTTAACCATCAAATTCAAGCTTAAAACAATGGAAAAACCATTCCTAACGAATGTTTTGAACGAAACTATTTTCATCAAGTTCATTTCCTGGCGTATTTTTGATTGAAAACCGCATTAAAGACGGCAAAACAACCCAAATTGTTCTTAAAATTGCTTTTTAGACCGTTTCTCTATCAAAAAAGTAAATTATCCGAAATTATTGTGAGATAGAATTATTTTCGCATTTTCTGGATTAACTTCACTTCCAAATGAAAATATGGCTTGAAATACGCGTTTAACCATCAAATTCAAGCTTAAAACAATGGAAAAACTATTCCTAACGAATTTTTTGATCCAAACTGGTGATTATTTTCATCAAGTTCATTTCCTGGCGTATTTTTGATTGAAAACCGCATTAAAGACGGAAAAACAACCCAAATTGTTCTTAAAATTGCTTTTTAGACCGTTTCTCTATCAAAAAAGAGATGGCTCCATTTGTGCTACTGTGCATTTGTGCTAATCCGCAAATGGTCTACTCACGAACGCGATCGGCTATGATCGGGATCAGTTAACATGATCGCGGAGGAGTAGCAAGAGTAGTTGAAGCTTATGAAGGTTTGTGTACGCGGCGGGCGCGCGGAACATCTGGTGTAATCAGCTGATAATAATAAAAATAAATTAAAAAATGTATTTGTATTTAGTGAATGATTGTGGACTTTATTTTTATTAACTACAGTCTACAGTAGAGTTAAGATTTTAGAAATATATAATATACTTATTTATTAAAGCGTAGAGTCCTTGTAGAGTTTATACAGACGTGTAAAATTATTTATAAATGTAAAGTCAATAATACATATACCTATCAAAGTATCTCCCCAGATTTAAAATCATATGGGGTTGTATTATTTATTGATTTCCCAGAATATTAGGTCAATAAACCTAGCAGTCCCATATGGAAAAAAACGAAGGGATTGCTAGGTTAATATGAAATATAGCAGTCCCCTGTAGTGAAAAATATTTTTTTAAATTTTTCTTTGGTATCAGAATTTAGATAATATGCTTTTTAAAGTTCTCCTAAATACCTGGTCAAAGAAAAAATTGAATCAGTTAATTATTAACTGAATTACAGATTTTTTTTCAATATTAGGAAATTCCTGGATTCACGTTTACTTATTGGGGGTGTGTTAGAGGCTTACAGCCAATTTCATAATCAACTTAAAGTAAACTTTAAATATAAAGGTCCATTTGAAGTAGAAAAATCCCATCCTAAAAGTCTATTTAGCTAAAGTAACTTTTAATTCTCTATCATGAAATTGGCCGTTAAACCGTTAAAGGCTGAAATGTTTTTGGATTGAATTTAGGTACCTACTATTTAAGTGCTCCTAAATTGTCAAAGAAACACTTGAATCTGTTAATTATTAACTGAATTACAGTTTTTTTTCAATATTGGCAAATTATTGGCTTCACGTTCAGTTGGTGGTGTGTCAGAGCTAAAATGTTTATGGATAGGAATTAGTGCTATTTAAGTGCTTCTCAATATTTGAAGAAAAACTTGAATCAGTTAATTATTAAACTGAAGTACAAATTTTTTTTTCATTAAGGAATTGCTGGCTTTACATTTACTTGGGGATGTATTTGCATTGCAGCGAATCTGAAAACTGCGACTAAAATGTTGTATTGGAATTTGGTGCTATTTAAGTGCTCCCAAAAAGTTGAAGTTTTAGATAGTTCAAGTTTTTCTTCGACTATTCAGGAGCACTAAGATAGCACCTAATTCCAATTATTACAACATTATAGCCACTGTTATCAGTGTTATCAGTTTCGCTGCAAATATTTACACCCCCAAGTAAACGTAAGGCCAGTAGTTCAGTTCCCTATAATAATACAAAAAAAATCTATAATTCAAATAATATAACTAATTCATGTTTTTCTTTGACTATTTAGGAGCACTTGAGCACCTATGTCCTATCCAGAAAAAATTTAGCTTTTAACCACCAACTAGTTAAACGTGAAGCCAACAATTTCCATTTCCTAATAATGAGAAAAAATCTCTATTTAGTTTAATGATTAACTGATCAAATTTTTTTTGACTATTTGGAAACACTTGCATAGCAAGAATCATAAACTATAGGATTGCTTTTCCTTATAAGGCGTACGTTCGCCAATTCTCGAGTCGGCAAGGCCTGCGAGTGACGTTAGTACTATTAGCAGCATAGCCTCTTATAGTGGTGACGTCACCCGCAAGCCTCGATGGGATGCTTGCGATTCAGGTTGTGCTTGTTTCTTCATCGATTTTAAATGTAGAAAAGGTGATTCCTGGTAATGAAAAAAATCTGAATGACTGTTCTTCTTCGACTATTTAGGAGCACTTGGATAGCTTATTTGCTAATTCCTATCCAGAAACTAGCTTCTGCACACAGTGGCTTTACACTCGGTAAACTCCGAGCAGTCCGAGCGCGCTCGAAACATTAAGATAGCGAAAATAGAATTCAACTTCTGGAATCTCTTTCTCAGTGAAAATGTTCTATCTTTGATTGTTGAGTACCCGAATCAATACATAGAAATTGTAAAACCGAAATTCATCAGATGGTTCAATTTTTTTATCAATGATTTAGTATATGTATCTCTGTGATACAGCGTGACTAATGATGTTATAAAACTCGCGATGGAAGGTTAAAATAAATTAATATTTAACCAATAAAATATTAAAAGTTAAAATTTTCCATTTTTAAAGTAAACAAAACACCACACCCACTCAATACTTGAAAAATATCGAAATAGAATTCTATTTTCTATTTTAAATACCCGCCAGATGGAGAGGGAACGGCAACGCTGTACCCATTTGCGCTACAACAACTGCATTCGTTTCGATGAGGGTCATACTCCGGTCGGACTTCGGCTCGTCCGACGTTCCCGCCCGAAGGCGACTTCGGGTGGGTAGAGCAAATGAACATTAGCACAAATGGGGTGATCCCTCAAAAAAGTAAATTATCCGAAATTATTGTGAGATAGAATTATTTTCGCATTTTCTGGATTAACTTCACTTCCAAATGAAAATATGGCTTGAAATACGCGTTTAACCATCAAATTCTAGCTTAAAACAATGGAAAAACAATTCCTAACGAATGTTTTGATCAAAACTGGTGATGTGGTGTGTGGTCAAAACCACACAGAATTTATAGAAGCCAGAAATAGTTGCAAAATTACTATTGACTCCGCTAAAGAAACATACAATCAAAGAATAAAAAACAGGTTGCTGAATTGTCCAAGTAGTTCTAGGTCTTTTTGGTCTCTTGCAAAAGCTGTTGGATCTAACTTCACCAAGTCATCCATACCACCACTTACAGATAAAAATAATCACTTAGCCACAACATCAGAGGAAAAAGCCAATATGCTTGCCCAAATGTTTTCCTCCAACTCCAACCTAACAGTGCCAAACGGAAAAACTCTACCGTTCATTGAAAGGGTTTCCCATAGTATGCCAGAGGTACACTTTTATCACAGAGAAATACGAAAATCCCTAAAAAAGCTGGATACAAATAAAGCAATGGGTCCGGATGGCATTCCCGCAATAGTACTCAAAAATTGCGCCAACGAACTCACCCCAACTTTCGCAAAATTATTCAATTTGTCTTACAGGCAAGGAGTATATCCATCATCATGGAAGTCTGCCGCAGTACAACCCATTCCAAAGAAAGGAAAAAAGACAGATCCGTTAAACTATAGACCAATTGCTCTACTTCCGGTGATATCAAAAGTAATGGAAAGAGTTGTGAACAATCACCTAACCAAGTACTTGGAAAAGTACAAAATTATCAACGATAAGCAATACGGATTTCGAAAATATAGGTCAACTGGCGATTTACTTACATACGTCACTCACTTATGGCAAAAAGCGATTGAGTTGCGGGGTGAAACAAGAACAATTGCCTTAGATATATCTAAAGCATTCGACAAACTTTGGCATGAAAATCTGCTCAACAAGCTCAAAGCAATGGGATTATCGCCGAAACTTTGCACTTGGTTTGAAAGTTACCTAAAGGACAGATCCATTTATGTTGCACTGGATGGCCAGAACTCCAACTCTTACCAAATAAATGCTGGTGTGCCACAGGGAGCAATCCTTTCGCCAACTCTTTTTCTGATTTACATAAATGACCTCATAGATAAAACAGTAAATCCACTTTATTGCTTTGCAGACGATGGCAATGTAGTCTCCTCACTCATACCACCCACAGGTCTTTCCGCACGTGAATTCCATCATCTTAGACTAATTCAAATATAGCAGATAAATAACGACCTGGAGATAATAGAGGACTGGGGTAACAAAAACCTTGTACAGTTCAACGCACAGAAAACCCAAGCAGCTCTGTTTTCAAAAAAGAACAGCACCGGTGAGCCAAACATCATGCTATCTGGAAGTGCTGTCACATTACAGAGTCAGTTGAACATCTTGGGGGTTACTGCAGAGACCAACAGGTCTTGGCACAATCACGTGGCAGATATTGCTAAAAGGGCGTCCCAAAAGCTGGGGGTGCTATTTCGTACAAGACATCTGTACACACCAAGCCAATTGCTGACACTCTACAAAGCCCAGATTCGACCCACTATGGAGTACTGCTCACATATATGGAGTGCAGCACCCAAACATACCTTAATGCTTTTGAACACCGTGCAAAAACGAGCTATCAAGCTGATCAATGACCCCGCACTTACTCGTAACTTGGATGGTCTCGAACATCGCAGATCTGTGGGCGATTTATCTCTCTTCTACAGGTACTATCACGGAAAATGCTCTGAAGAGTTGGCACGTATGATTCCACCGAGAGTAGCGCCTACCAGGCGAACCCGTCAAACAGACGGTAACCATGAATTTACTGTCAAACTAGAGGCACCAAGAACCTCATTATATCAGAATTCATATCTCTGGAGAACAGCATCGCTGTTGAATAAACTCCCTGCGACGGTTTTCCCTGCAGGTTACCACCTGAACCGTTTCAAGACCAACATACACCGACATTTCCGCGCACTTGCCGCTTCTCGAGCGTGATAGGACATTTCCTGGCGAGTGCGCATATCCGGAAAAAAAAAAAAAAAGAAGTCAATGAATTAATGAACCTAGACCAGGCCTTTTCATTCTTTAATATCATAGACAATTTACAAACAGAACTTCAAGCACTTCAATACATATTTAACAATCTTGAAACAGCAATTTCATTTGCTAGACTGAATATTTTGCACAGTACAATACTGGAAACAAAACATCTCAGATCAGCCTTAGAGAAGTTAAGTAAAATTTACGGTATAGAAAAGGTACCAAAACTCAAGCGTTTACTAAATTATTATTCTCTCTTATCCGCACAGGTAATCATTAAAGAAAGATTAATTTTATTCAAAATTCATATGCCTATAACATCTTCCCAATTTAAATACATCCAACTATATCCAATACCAATAAAAAACCAAACCATAATCCCTGAACACCCTTACCTCTTACTCAACACAGAAGAATACTGGACCACATCAGAAAAATGCCCAGAAATCGACAACCTTTACTTTTGCCTACAACAAAACCTGTACAAACAACAACCTTGTTTAGCAGACCTCATGAGAACAGGAAAAAACTCATGCCCTGGAATCTACATAAACTTTTCCGAAACAAGCACAACCCAAATAAGTGCACAAGAAGTCTTAGTAATTCCTGCGACAACAACAAGCATCAGATCCCATTGCGACGCCGAAGGCATATACGAAATTAACAAACCCTCTGTCATCTCACTAGGGAAATGCAAAATTTCCATTAACAGCAAACAATTTCAAATGGAACAATCCACTCATGAAGAATTCGTATTCGAATTACCCACATTCGAAACAGTACAACCTGAACATAATACAAAGAAGACTTTCCATCTGAAACAAATAAGCAGCGAAGACATCAAGCAAATCAACACAATTGCAACCAATTTACAAGTCTCGGATTTACACATCATTCGTAACAAAAGCCACCCATGGATCAATACCACAATCATAATAACCGTTGTAGCAGCATTAATAGCCGCCCTATGCTATTTTAAGATATTCCGACGCCGATGCCTGAGAAGTCCATCAAGCAACCCAAAAACATCCCAAGACGTACAGAA
Source organism: Ceutorhynchus assimilis (assembly GCA_917834065.1). Lineage (NCBI taxonomy): Eukaryota > Metazoa > Arthropoda > Insecta > Coleoptera > Curculionidae > Ceutorhynchus > Ceutorhynchus assimilis. Next base: position 782,350 of record CAKJTU040000001.1, on the reverse strand, counting down.
AATAAAGGAGCCATTATTTTCTGATCTGGGAAGGGAGGAGTTATGTAGTTGAAAATCTTCCACTATTATTTACTTAATGTTAAGATAATGCATCTACTTTCTAAAGTATTTACTCTAACGATATATTTATGACTTTTTCCAATATATAAGTGTGTAATCAACCTTAGAAGTTAAGTTAGTGTTACTGAAGACTTTGTACTGTTAGCATAAGTTTGTAAACCTAATTTCAAAAATAAAAGTTTTTTTTTTACGGTTTCGCGTAAACGAGAAACTTAACTCGTGTTTTCTTAGGGACATTGAAGATCTGTATAACGAACACTCAGAAAATCAAATTGAAATTCTTGTTGGTGATATAAACATTAACTTAGCTGCTGAGCATGACAATGAGGTAAATAACTACATAACAATGCTGGGTCACTTTGGTTTTCTGTCGGCTATTAATAACCCAACAAGAGTCACAGCTGAAACCAGCTCCATCTTAGACCACTTGTTTATCAGAAAAAATCAAAGAACTAACCTAAAGTATAGTTCCTTTGTCTTACATTCTGCGCTTACAGATCATTATCCTATAATGCTAAACATAGATCAAGAACAAGGCACACAGCTGGGTAAAGTGAACGAACCCAATTCACTGGAAACCTTCAGCCTTGATTATACAGTTTTCAATAATTTGATAAAAAATTTAAATTGGCAATGTGTTTTAGAATCCCAGGATGTGGAACAGGCCACACAAACATTTTCAGAAGTAATATCCGAAATTCTAAATAACTCTAAAATTAAAAGAACTTATAAAATTAAAGAACACAAAAAAATAAAACCTTGGATAACTAATGGAATCATAAATTCCATTAAAACTAAGGATAAATTGAAAAAAATACTTTTATTACACAATAATGAAAATAATAGACAAAAATTCACACAGCACAGAAATTTTCTCAACAAAATCATACGGAAGCGCAAACACGACTATTACAAAAAGGTAATCGAAAATAGTGGAAATAATCTGAAGAAGATATACAATGTTATATCCCAAGCTACAAGTGACATTAAATCAAAGGGGAATCCGAACTATTATATTTTTGATTTTGGCAGTATAATGACATATGTTATTCCTCCAGGGATTAATGACGAGTAGCGGGATTAATGGTCATTATTCCACAAAAGTGTCAGTGTCAAATGTGTAGTGCTTGTGGATTTGTATTGAAAATTATGAGACGGATGAAATGTTTTCATTGAAAATCTCAAATTAATTTGTCGTAAATAAAGTAGAGTATACTACTCGCAATAATGGCTATTATTCCCTCGGAATGTTACTCTCTCGCCGCTAACACGGCTCAGTTCGTAATAATCCTCGGGAATAATACCTATCATTATTGACTCGTGGTATAATCTACTATGATTTGATTTGATTTTGATTTGATTTGTTTGACACTGACACTTTTGTGGAATAATGACCATTAATCCCGCTACTCGTCATTAATCCCTGGAGGAATAACATATGTCATTATACTGCCAAAATCACAAATATAATACGCATATTATACATTAGTCGTAAATAAATAGACTTTATTTTGGTAACAAAATCGATTTCCTAGTTTTAGAGATATTAAAGTGTAGACTTAAAATATACATTTTTCGATTTTATCCAAATTGGTGCTATTTTTCTAAATAGACCACGAAAAAATATCGTAAATCACCATTTCGAATAGCCCTCAAGACACTTAATAATAATATGGACTGGTTGTACGCTGTTTCGGTAAATAAGCGACTTTTTGCCTCCGTTTCGCTCCACGATTTATTTCATCCAATAGCTGTTTAAACTCCTTCATACCCTCAAAGAATACCGATCTTGTGGCTGATGCCCTACATCTATGTTTTATATAGAAGTTGTTCTGTTGTCTAGTGTTATGCTCATGCATCTGGCTATTGTAAACCATCTTTCTTTTAAGATACAATGGAGCAAGTCCAATTTTAATTTCAAAAATGAACACCAGTACATTATATTTAGCATATTCCACAACTGGAAGCCAATGAAGTAGTCTAAGCATGCTTTTTACAGGAGTATACTTGTTACATGAGAGTATGAATCTCATAGATCTATTTTGCATGGAAAAACTAGTGGTAAAAACAACAATTCTAGACCAAGCTGAGAGAGATGCCGAACAGCGCCTAAGATAATTTGTCTTAAAACTAATTTTGGAAACCAGAATATTGCAGTGATCTTTAAATTTTAATTTGTTATCACGAATTACCCCAAGATACTTAATTTTTTGAACTTCTCCCAACTTATTGTTACCCATTTTAATTGAATAGTTGTTCTCAGTAAAAAGACTTCTGTAATTGTATGTACCAATAAACATAAATTTAGTTATACTAATATTAATCTTCAAAAGATTCTTTGATGCATACCTAATTGTTCATTTTATTTAGCGCATAATTACAAGATATGCACTATACTTTCTTACCTGGAACAAGACAAAGTTGAACAGCTGCTCTCTCATAAATGCAAATCACTGTGGAAGGATCTTTCACAGCTTTAACATAGTTTTTGTAAATATTTATTAATTCCTCATTAGATTGAGAAACTAATATTTGTTCCTCAAACGGTTTGTAAGTTTCAAGTGCTTTTTTAGCCTTATTAAAGCCATAATCAATCTGAAAAATATAAAATAAGAGATCAAAGAATAGAATAAAAGAATTCACAAAATAGAAGCAATAATTACTGGTTTAGGATCTACAAGCCCTTCAGGTAATGTTGCCAACCACTCCTTCCACTCCATATAAGTATTTTCCATTTCCATTAAAGGTACTGACAGTTCTCTTTTGAAAATATCAGCCACTTTCAAAATTTGCTTTTTCCATTCTTCACTGCCTTCTGCATGAAGCGAAATATGCAAATTTTCAATTTCTCTATATGTAGCCCACAATAAAGACCCTCCGTTACACACTAAGCCAACCGCATTAGCTGCTCGTTCTAAAATTATTCTCGTTTTTTCCAAGTTGCTTGCTCCAATAGCATACTGAGCATACTCGGACCATAACTGAACAGATAAGTAGTCGACTACAGCTTTTTCAAATAATTGGAATATAAAGTCTTTTTGATTATCTGTGGTTGCTAAAACTTTTTCAGTGTTGATCCAGTCCAACCAAAGAGCAGGCGTTAATGGGAAATAAACGTGAAAACGCTGAAATGCTTCTCGAAAAGATGTTAAATCTCCCAATTGTTTGTAAATATTAATAAGTTCAGTGTGGAAGTCATATAAGTATTTGTTATCCGAGAGGATGTTTTCTAGCTCTTTTGCTCTACTTAAAAGCACCTAGAATAAAGAGAAATTTTGACTGCAAATTTTTGTAAGTATTGCCTTACCTCTTCTTGGCCATCATCATTCTCATTGCTGCTGTTGCTAGAATCTGAGTCGTTCGAGATATTTGGTTCATCGGTGTCCATATTTAGATTTTCCTCATTCATAATGTTGGCGAATTTCAATAAATTAAATTTTTTAAAAATTTTCTAGGAAACAAAAATGTTGTACACAAACAGAAATTAAACTCTCGTCTCGTCCTTGTGAATTGTGAGGTTAGAAAGAAGGGACCCGTTCGAAAACAGTGATGAGCGAGCTGGGTCGGCTATTCAACATTCAACACGGAGGTAATGTGAAGATAGAGCAGTTTTTGCAGTTATGGCGAGTTTATAAAAAATAATTAACACTTAAACTAAGAATTAACATTTAACTTTAAATAGTTGGTGATAGAGTGCATAGCGTACTGCCAGCAGGATAAAAAGTGAACATTTGAGGACCCTTTTAAAATGCCTAGATTAGGATTAAGAGACCTGCTAGAAGGACTTTTATGGCCGTTTCCACCAATAAAGCTCTAAGCTGAGAATATTTAAGCGTCCCTTAAAACGTAAGCACCGCTTAATTATATTACGCACCTCGTCCTCAAGATCACTGCGTTATCTTACTATGTAGTACTGCTTTTTGTACTAGAGGGAGTCACAAATTTCAAAGAACTCAAAATGTCAATCATTGCCCTTACCGGCTACAGGACCCTGTTTAACCGGTAGAGTCATCTTGCTTTTTTGTGCAGCCGAAGGCGTCACGAAAAATTTACAAAATCCCTTTTTGGCTAGTTTAAGGTAAATTTCATCGTTATAAATAATCTATTTTGTGTTTTTTAGCTTCCTTAGCCCGATGGGGAAAAGGAAAAGATCGCCAGCTGATCGCTCGCCGGGCTGTTCTCGAAACAGATCTCGGTCTCGGCATGGGCATTCTCCTCATAAGAACCGCCATTTTGTTTCTCCTTCTCGATCTCGATCTCGGATTTCCGAAGGTTCTAGAGAATCGAAGTCTAGACGCTCTCAGGGCTCTTATGCCTCTTATTCTTACAATGGAAATCGAGGAAGAGATTCCTATGTTGTTAAAGAGCTCGAGTTACTCAAAAAGAGACTCGATCGCTATGAGGGTTCAACTTCAGCTCGACTCAGTTCAACTAGCCGAAGTAGCCGATCTGAGTCTACGACCAGATCAAGACCTCGACACTCACCTCGTAGCCCTCCTGTGCCCTTGGAAAGGGAAACAGGAGAAGATCAGGAAAACCTGATAGACCTAGCGAATTTGCAAGGGTCACCCAGGTCACCAGAGGCGTTAGTTCTTACAGAGGACGTTAATTTGGACGACGACATTCTAAAAGCCCTGGGGGAGCAGAAAAACGTCAATAAACATGGGTATGAGGCTCATGTTGTGTTAAAAAAGCGATGGGAGGAAATTCTAAGTGGTGGACTTGGTAAGGAGGAGCGGGAAGCCTTGAAGGAAAAATACCCAATCCCAAATAATATTCCAACCTTAAAGTCACCAGCTATTAATCTTGAAATAAAGAAAGCAGTCCCATCAATTACAATTAAAAAGGACAAATTCCTCGAGATAACTCAAGCCATGCTGGGCCATGGCATTTCGGCCATAGGTAAGGGCCTTTCAAGTCTTTTGACTGACAGTAATAGCCTGGATGCAAAAAACCAGCTAATCTCTCGGTTGAGCGATGGAGCAAAACTCTTAACTGATGTTCACCATAATTTGTCTCTAAATAGAAGACACTTAGTAACGAGCTCACTAAATACCTCTATCAAAGAGGTTATTCAGGGAACTCCAGTCGATGGCCTATTATTCGGCCAAAACTTAGCTGAAAAAATAAAAGCTGCAAAGGAAGTTGAAAGGTCAGTTTTTAAATTAAAAGAGCCTTCAAAGGTTAACGAAAAACAAAAAGTTAATTTAAACTTCAAAAGCCCGTCGGGTGCAGGTTATACCCAGCGCCGGACGGGCAATCACCGATCGAATTACCAACCTCGATCCCGTCACCAGCAGTATTACCAGAAAAAACAGGAACCCCAGCAAAAATTCAGGAAATAGAGGTAGGTTGTATTGCAGGCCGATTGAGACATTTTGTTGAAAAGTGGGAACAGTTTTTACCAGCTAGGTCTAAAGTTTTAGACTGGGTTAAAGGCTATAAATTACCCTTTTGTAGTAAGCCTATAAATAATTCAAATTCGACGACCAGATGCTCCTTAAGTGAAGTAAATATTTTCAAAAAAGAAATTGAGAAACTTTTAGCATTAGGGGCTATAGCTCACTGTGAGGAATCTGACTATCAGTTTGTCTCACCATGCTTTCTCACTAAAAAACCAAATGGCTCTATGCGCTTTATCCTAAATCTTAAAAAGCTAAACACCTTTTTGAGCCCACCTCATTTTAAAATGGAGGATTCCCGTACAGTTATGAGACTGTTAAATTTGGACTACTTTATGGTAAAAATTGACCTTAAAGATGCATATTTTTTACTTTCAATTCACAAAAACTACAGAAAATTTTTGAGGTTTCGTCTAAATTCTGAATTGTTTGAATTTACGTGCCTACCCTTTGGTCTGTCAGTAGCCCCATATATCTTTACTAAATTGATAAAACCAATTTTAAAACACTTTCGAGAAAAAGGTATACTTGTTGTATCATATATTGATGACTTTCTTATATTGAACTCGTCAAGACTTCAATGTCAAATTGACCTCGAATACATAATTCAATTTCTCACGTCCCTTGGCTTTATATTAAATTTCGAAAAAAGTTGCCTAATCCCAATGCAAAGGTGTCAATTTTTGGGTTTTATATTTGATACCAAAAAGATGACGGTAGAACTCCCTAAAGAAAAGCGTGAAAAAATAATGAAGTTTTTAAATATTTTTATCAAGAAGAAAACGTGCAAGATTAGAGAATATGCACAGTTTGTAGGCCTTCTAATTTCTACTTGCCCTGCAAGTAAATATGCAAAGCTTTACACAAAACAATTAGAGCGTGAAAAGTTCTTGGCATTACAAAAATCTAATCAAAATTATAACGCAGTAATGAACTTATCTAACAATATAAATGATGATATCTCTTGGTGGTTAAAAAATATTAATACAATGGAAAATACAATTAGACATGACCATTTTGACCTGGAGATTTATACTGATGCAAGTACAACAGGCTGGGGGGTTTTTGCAAATAATCAAACCACACATGGCTGGTGGAATAGGGAAGACGCTCAAAAACATATCAATACCTTAGAGCTTAAGGCTGTTTTTCTGGGTTTACAATGTTTTGCCAAAAACCTAAATTCCTGTAATATTTTAGTAAGAGTAGATAATACCACTGCGATGGCCTACATTAATAAAATGGGAAGTGTGCAGCACACAGACCTCCACACTTTAACAAAGCAAATCTGGAAATGGTGTGAGAGTAGAAATATTTGGTTATACGCTAGTTATATCAATACCAAACAAAACAAAGCAGATCAGGGGTCTAGAACAATTTCAGTAGAAACAGAATGGGAACTGGCACCTTTCGCTTTTGATAGAATAGTAAAACAATTAGGTGTTCCAAAGGTTGATTTGTTTGCATCTTATATAAACCACAAAGTGGAAAGATATATTTCATGGCACAGAGACCCTAATGCTATAGCCAGCGATGCCTTTACAGTGCCTTGGGCTAATAATTTTTTCTATGCCTTTCCGCCTTTTTCCCTGATACTTAGAGTCTTAAACAAGATTATGAGTGACGGTGCAGAAGGCATAGTAGTGGCACCCTTTTGGCCCAGCCAACCCTGGTTCCCCCTTTTCAACATGCTTATGGTGTCAAAGCCAGTTTTATTGAAACCAAATAAACATTTACTGTCTTCCCCTTTTAGCAAAGTTCACCCAATGCATCAAGGCCTTACCCTGGTTGCCGGAACGCTGTCCGGGAAGCCTTCAAACAAAAAGGATTTCCAGAGCAATCCTTAGAAACAGCCATTTCCTCACTATCGGAGAGTACAATCAAACAATACAACAGCTCCTTACAAGCCTGGTGGGCATTCTGCAACTGTAAAAATATCAACCCTTTTCAAGGAGAAGTAGAACACATAATAACATTCCTACAACTACAGTTTGATAAAGAGAAAAACTCCTATGCTACGTTTAATCAACATCGATCGGCACTTTCTCTGATACTTCCTCACGACATCGGAAAAAATACTCTGGTGAGACGATTTCTTAAGGGCATATTTAAGCTAAGACCACCCAAACCAAAATACAGTATAACATGGGATCCTTCAATAGTGTTAAAATACATAAAGAACCTACCATCTAATGATGCTCTAAACCTCCTGGAGCTAACGAAAAAGTTAGCAATTCTTCTAGCATTAGCTACTGGACAACGTCTTCAAACGTTGCATCTAATAAAAGTCAAAAATATTATTTTCCAGGAAAGTGGAGTAAAAATATATGTTCCAAATAATATTAAGACCTCAAGGCTGAATGCATATCAACCTTACTTCGAATTGCAATATTTTCATGAAGAAAAGCTATGCGTGGCATCAACACTCTTATCGTATATCGAAAAAACAGCTGCAATAAGACCAGACTCCGAAAATTTTCTTTTTATATCTTCTAAGCCTCCTCACAAACATGTATCTACATCCACCATAGCACATTGGCTCAAACACTTGCTTCACAGGGCTGGTATCAACACGAAAATATTCACAGCCCATTCTACAAGACACGCTTCTACATCAGCAGCAAACCGTGCTGGTGTTTCTTGGGACATTATAAGTAAAAATGCAGGGTGGAGCAACAGATCAAAAGTATTTGCTAGATTCTATAATAGACCCCTGGATAATAAGGAATCAGATTTTATGTCTGCCGTGTATAGCAGTACCTGAAAAATGTTAACAATAAAAATAGAGGTACCTTCATTTCACTTTTCATAACATAAAATGAAAATAAACACTACTTTAAAACTTTCTATATTTATTTATTTATTTAATTAGAAATAATCAAATAAACAGTAGGGACTGCTCAGCTGATAATAGAATGAGAAGAAGCTGAGCTGACAGTAGCAACAGTGACAGTTAGTTCGATCGATTACGATTTTTTCGAGACCAATCAACATGGTATTTCACTCTATTACGTCATTCGTCATTTATCATTGGTACACTAACAAGCGGAGAGCGGATTTTGTTCTACCGCTATATTTTGTTCTTTGAACAGCTACATAGTAAGATAACGCAGTGATCTTGAGGACGAGGTGCGTAATATAATTGAACGATCAAACGAACTTACCTGTGATGTTCGATCGTAATTATATATAGCACCTCGTCCGAAGAGATCACTCCCAACCCTCCCAAGACTAGACCCCATTTCCAAAATATAGCGGGAAACTTTAAACTTAGATGACTCTACCGGTTAAACAGGGTCCTGTAGCCGGTAAGGGCAATGATTGACATTTTGAGTTCTTTGAAATTTGTGACTCCCTCTAGTACAAAAAGCAGTACTACATAGTAAGATAACGCAGTGATCTCTTCGGACGAGGTGCTATATATAATTACGATCGAACATCACAGGTAAGTTCGTTTGATCGTTCAATTAAATTTGCATTCCACCACCGCCTTTCTGATGAATCTTAACTAAGTGTTGTTTAGCTTTGGCAACCTTGCTTTTGTTCGCCATCATAACCTCAAACTCGGCTTTGTGTAGTGGTTTGATGGAATTTTGAAGTCCAGAAAATAAATAATGTTTTAAAATTATTGACGATAGATTCGTGGTTTGAATAAATAAAAATAAGTCACTTTTAATTTGTGATTTACAATACCTAGCGACAACACGTCCGTTCAACAATGAATGAAAATGGAAAAATAAGAGCTGGAAATTACTCGGGAAATTATAGGTACTGCCCAAAAAAAAGATCTTCTGGTAAACCTTTCGGCAATGTACAAACATATAATAAACAACAAGAAAACGGATGCAGTATCGGTTTCAGAAAAAAACAAAAATTTGGCGAAAATTAGCCAATGAGTTTAACACAATCACTCCAAATTCACCTATAGGAAATTCTAAGGATGATTCAATTTGTTCTAGAAGTTGCAACACAGTGGGTTTTGTCAATCTGAATCTGAATCTTCAAAAAACGTTAGATTGTCCATCTCCTCAAAATGATTATTTCTATCATACATTTTTCTGGGGATGGGTACCACATCTTCAAACAAATCCAATACTTCTAAATCATCTTAGGTATATCCATTTTTCAAACAACAATTTTCTTAAACACAACAGAACGCAAACTTTACCAGAAATTAGAAAATTGAGAAAATTTTATCTCAATTCAATTTTTGCTACTTTCTGTGAAGCATCAACTTTAACGTTTGCTTATGTCAACAAAGGCATGATGCAAATTGCTTGCGCATATATCATCGCCACTCTGTTAAGGGAAGAATAAGCCTACAAATTCCTGGGCTTAGTTAAGTTTATCTCAATGACACTAGGTTAGACTGGTGGAAAAGAAATTATAATATAAGCGGCACTTAACGTTAAGTAAACTTAAATTTGCGTTGGTGGAAACGGCCATTAGACCTTCTAGTAAATAGAGAAAATCTTGAACTTTCAGCGCATTTTTTGAATTGGGCCTACTATCTTGGTTAGGGTACTTGCATGAAAAATTAAATTGAATATGTTTATTGCAAACTGTAGGAAATCGAAAAAAAATCGATGCGTGTTTTTCTATTTTGTCGAAATTTGATTATTTCGGAAGTTATAACAAATATTGAGTTTTATATATATAGATATACTGAGCATGTGCGACGTCACAACTCACATCGTTTTATACCTAAGTTATGACGTCGGAAGGACATTTCAAAGCGTTGAATCTCCTTCAATTTTTGACTCACAAGAAAAAGAAAAAACACGTGTTGACTTATTTTTCATGGACTATCGAAATCCGCAATAAAATTTGATGCAAGGAGCCTATTGAAATAATACTAAATAATTAGCAAACAAACGTTTCGTTTCCTCTCAGTTTTAGTTTTATTTTTTTTTGTTGAATATTTATTTTTCATTTGACTTTGTAACCCAGTGTAGTTTATTACATTTCTCTTAAGTAGCTATAATAAACAACTGATTTTTTTCAAAAAATTGTCTTTGATTTTTTCATTTAGATTATTGCTGCAGTCATTTTACAAAATCTGTTAAATTATAAAATAGGCTTGGGAATTTCAATAACCAAAATGTAGAAAAGAGATAATTACACATATACTTAATTGGTGGGAAAAATAAAGTATATTTTAATTTTAACAAAGTTTAAGCTTATAATTGGCGGTAATCAGGCCTATGATATATCCTGTCCTGTTACTTTAACGGCTGTGTTAAGGCTCAACATCTATTTCCGTCTCCATTTTGACGTATAGAATAAACAGTGACAGATAACTTAACGTTGCTGTTAAAATAACAGAAAATGATAGATCATAGGCCTGATTATATGGCCTAGATGTGCCATAATAGATCTGCAACACTTTTCATTAGGGAACTTGCACATTTTTTTTTTATTTCAAAAATGTGTTGTACTACACTAAAGACATAGTCATGCCAAATATCAAGCATTAAAAATCAGCCGTTAATTTTTTATAAATATTTGAAGTGACGCTCGAAACATCGCCATTTGAAACGACCGATTAGTGTGACGTCACTCAGCAACAAAATTCCGTTCACAGTCCTTGGTTGACACTGTTGACAGTGACCTGCGAGCAGGTAGATTTAGATTATGGTTATGTTGTTATGTATGCCGTTTATGATAGATTTGACATTGACAACACCAGCAGCACATGGTGTGGCAGACTTGCGTCTATTTCTCAACGTGACTCCTTCAGTATGCGCGTGCGCGTACTTTCCACAGAAGATTTTAAGGTTAGGTTTTCCTGTTTTGTTTTGATTTTGAACTTGTACTTGTTTCGTAACGTAACATTGTTTCTACTGACCCTAAAGTTTCTATTCACTCCGTTTAGGGTAATTTTTGTAGTTACATATCTGTTGATTCGTATCGTGATGGAGGGAAACAGTGAAAACATTAAAAAGGGCTTATAGATAAATAAAAGTGATTGAGTAAGTCTAATGAGAAGTAAGTCCAGAAGTGAAGATGTATCCAAATTTTGTAGATATGTATATGTCTGTACTTGGTGTTCCAAAACATTTTCAAATCAGGGCAATTTAAGCAGACATACCAAAAATATGCATGATTCGTTGGTGGCTGGAAGGAAAAAAACAATATTTCCTAGAAAAAATGATTTCTTTGTCGGCGATGCCCGGATAAACAAAATCAAAAAATTGATGCTCTTGGACTAAATTTATTCTCAATTCTTTATGTGTAGAGTTTTTGCAACAGTTTTTGCTTATCCGGGCATCGCCGACAGAGAAATCATTTTTTGAAGGAACCTCGATTATCTGTGGCGGGGACTATAGATACTTTCTTTTAGATTTTATGTGCATTTTGATTTTTTCTGTGTCAAAATAAATTTTTCACCCAAATACATAGGTACCTTTGTGTTTTATTTATTACAGATATAAATAGTTAACGGCTAGATTGAGTTTCTTGCGCTAATTTTTTGCTAAGTAAAAAATTATCCTAAACGGGGTGGATAGAAATTCCAGAGTCAGTAGAAACAAAATTAGGGAATTTAGGTAACAACGTACAAGATCAAAATCAAAACAAAACAAAAAAACCTAACCTAAAAATCTTCTATGGTAAGTAGGCGCACGCGCATACTGAAGGAGTCACGTTGAGATATAGACGCAAGTGGTGTGGCAGCGGTGCGACCCGATTATTACACAAGCGTCTGCGGATCACACGGGGGCAACGCCACGAATATGATCGAAAGTGTACGAACGAAACTTTTAAAATTTGGCGCGACGCGACAAACGGAGGTTCACTAGCATTTTTGTTTACCGCCTCTTTATTTATTTGACACAAAATTATTAATTATAATTCGATAGTTTGTCTTATTATCATTATCAATGACATGAGAGGGAGTTTTCGAGCAATTATCACCTAAAAAAGCACCATTGGCGACGTTGCCGTTATTTCCAACTTCATGGCTTGTAAGTGTAGAGGGCTGTGATAATGCCCATAAAAATACTAAATTGCAACAATACACAATGAAAGCAATACACAGAAACACATAATCCAATAACAAAATAGCACCATACGCGACGTTGCCGTCATTTCCAATTTCATGGTTTGTTAACTATAGGAGGCTGTGACAGTGGCTAAATAAACCTTTACATATAGTGGCGACAATAGAGGTTCCGCCGCCATCTTGTTCCCAACCTCTTGTTACTTTTAAATATTAATATATAGATTTAAATGGAGATCTATCATAAAAAATTGAAATCGACGCATTTGATGACCATTATTAGGTCCATGTTTTCTATGATTTATGATAGATGTTCACCTAAGAGCCAAATTATGGACCGACTAGTAAGGTCTCTGGCAAGTTTACCCTACTGGTAAACCTAAAAGTTGAATGCAATTTTTAGGTTTAGCAGCAGGATAGATTTGCTGATAATGTTACCAGTCGGTTCATAATTTGGCCCTAAATCCCATATATTCATATTAAAAGTAACAAGATGGCGGCGTTTTAAATATAAATATATGGGATTTTGATTTTAGAGCCAATCAAAAATAAGACAGCAATTGTCGCCACTGTGGTAATAAAGTCACTGTAGTTAAATGTAGGAGGCTGTGGTACTAGGCATTTAGCTTTGTTTTGGCTCGAAATTTGGAACGGTTCTGGGATTGCGCAGAACTGCTTGTGCACAAAAAATAATAGAGGACTGTTCTAATACTAGTTCTGTACCGATTCGGAACCAAAAAAACCAAAAAAAAACGAAAACGCTTTTTATAATATGCGCATGTGCAGTGCAGAATAATTCCAAACTAGTTCTGAGTGAAACCAAAACAAAGCTTATAATACACTATTTTTTCCTGTGACGGAAGAATATGTCACCATTTTCCATCTAAACATTTTTTTTTTCTGTGACCACTTCTTTCCCTTTGAGAAAAAAAATTTGACTGGTACCTGTTACTTTTTTCCCGTTTGTCGTGATCCCAGCCGATAGCGAACGATACCAATACACTCAGCAGAGCGCACTAAATCCACCAATCGAAAATGTTTTATGATTTATGAACGTTTGTTTTTAATAACTTCATTAGTGAAGGTTTTTCTGGTGTCACTTTTTCAATTTTCATGGTATTATTAGCACTTATTAGTATTCTAGTTTATCATCAAAAAGACTAGAGTTGTTCGGATTGTTGTTTTCGAAAGCCCCTATAAATTTCGATTCAAATACACCAGCTGATTGTCAATTTGTCCGGATTGCGGGCTGTGCTGTGTTTTGTGTGTGACGATTCCGCGATTGTACTTTCAAAAAAATATTTTTGCTCTGATATGAACATTTGATTTTCACCTAATTAATTCTTGAAATGGAAACTGAAGAGCATTTACTTGCTCTCAAAGGTAACCTTAAACCTTATACTGAAATGTCATTGATTACACTCAAATAATAAAACGCTGATCCTCATTTTTTCCATTCTAGTTATGAGGCTTACTCGTCCTACTTTAGCAAGCCCCTTACCAGTAACTTGCGACAGTAAAGACTTACCTGGAAATCTGCTGAATAATTCTTTACAGCAAGACCCTACGGCGGTTCCGGGATCAGAAACCATAGCCATTGGCCAGTTTTTACTTCTTCCTCAAAATCCTGTAAATATTTATTTAGGAGAAACTTTTTCCAGCTATATTTGTGTTTATAGTGAAACTAAACAAAATGTTTATAATGTTAGTGTAAAGGTAGACTTACAGACTAGTTCACAAAGACTTCCCTTAGCCAATAATCCCCCTACATCAACATTGACTTCAGATCAGACTGTTAATACCGTTATACAGCATGAAGTTAAGGAAATCGGTACTCACATGTAAGTTATTATCTATTTGTTTTTATTGAGGTTTTTATACTGAAATGTATTAAGTGAAACACATTTTAGTTTAGTTTGTGAGGTGTCCTATCAAAATTCAGCAGGAATTCTGTTATCGTTTAGGAAATTTTTCAAAATACAAGTTTTGAAGCCCTTGGATGTGAAAACTAAATTTTATAATGCTGAGAATGATGATGTATATCTTGAAGCGCAAGTTCAAAACATTACCAGCGGGCCAATATGCTTGGAAAAAGTTGCTTTAGATGCCTCACATTTGTTCAAAGGTAGGTACGTCTAAATTAATCTATTGTAATTTTTTGTTCAAGTGAATATTGAATATTTTAGTTACATGCTTGAATATGACTCACACAGGAGAAAGTATTTTTGGTAAAGTCACTCTCTTGCAGCCTCAATCTATAAGTCAATATTTGTATTGTTTGACCCCAAACGAGAAGTTAATTTCCGATGTGAAGTCATTAAGTGGGGCTACTAATATTGGAAAATTAGATATTGTATGGAGATCAAATTTAGGGGAAAAGGGGAGATTGCAAACGAGTCAACTACAAAGAATGGTAAGAATAAAGTTGTCTGTGTTTTAGTCTAAGAATTTTTTTTTAGAGTCCAGATTATGGGGATATTAAATTATCAATAACGGAGTTGCCAAATTTTGTTGTCCTAGAGGAACTATTTACATTCAAGTGCAAACTTGTCAACAATGGGTACAAATAATTTCCCAAATATAAATTAATAAAAATTAAATTTTTGTTTTTAGTGAAAGGACCGTTGATTTTATGCTATATTTGGAAAACACAGAAAATATCGCATGGTGTGGTATTTCAGGCAAGAAACTAGACCCTTTACCTCCACACAGTCACAAAGCTTTAGAATTTAAGTGTATTCCCTTGGTGCCTGGTCTTAGAACCCTGTCAGGTGTAAAATTAGTGGACACATTTCTGAAGCGAACTTATACTTATGATGAATTAGGACAGGTTTATGTTGTATTACCTGAAGGACTCAATAATCATCAGTAATGTTTAAATTCTATTTTTATTTTTAATGGGAGCCACAAGTGCAATAATTAGCTGTCAGTATTTTCATCATTTTTATATCCTAGAGATAGAGAATGGTTATTTGAAGTCACATGTTAGTACAGACATATGACTTATATGGCGTTAGATGTGTAGCCCTGTTAAGATTTCATTCCCTCAATGATATTCCCAACAGGGCCCTCGCTACCATAAGCGCAAATGCGTGCGGCGCACGCGGGCGGCATAGCCAAGGGGCGGCAAATCGCACGAGAAAAATATGAATAATTTTTTTTTATAATTAATTATTAAATTTTTCTTCCTAGTGTTTCAATTATTTTCCTTTTTATTCAAAGGCCGTACAGCCAATGGGCCAATTTTTCTGTTGGTTCTTGCAAAATTACTCTGAACTATTATTATTTATCTAGCTCAGAGTTTTTATTGAAAAACTATTTAAGATCTACATTGTTACAAGAAAGGTATATGGATTAGAGATTTTTTCCATAGAATGTGATCTCTTGGACAGTATAAATGTTGAAGATTTCTTGAAAGATTTTGCAACATTAATAGTAGAAAAGTCAATTTTCTGTTATTTTTTTGGTGTTTATAAAGCAAAAAACATTTCGAATATAAAATAAACAATAAACTGTGTTAAAAGTAATGAGATGAACTGGGAGAGAACATAGATGCACGCGCAGCTGGGGGCGATAGTAACATTTTTACTGTATACGTACTGTCAAGTTTCTACCTATTTACTCCCAACTGCCTGCGCACTTCAGGTAATACGAGATACGTCTGTTGACTCAATGCCACTCCAAAAATTGTTGCTCTCTTTTTAATCGCCAACCCTAAGGTGCGATTTCATATTTTGGCGCCCTCTAGCTTGAACCAGTGTCTCAATAGCGAGTCACCTCCGGGTTGGTGTTAACTCCAGGGTAAACGTGTCCAGTTGCAATGTTTACCCTGGAGTTATGCTATGCTTAACCCGGGGGTGACTTGCTATTGAGAAACTGGCCCTAACTAGGGGGCGCCAAAATATGAAATCGCACGCGGGCGGCTTCAGGTCTGGCGGGGGCCCTGATTCCCAAACATGTTCTATAAGTCGCACCTATGTACTAAGGCATAAGCAAATAACTTGCCACATAACTTTCAAAGGATATAAATATAAATTGTATCTGCAAGACCAGATGTATTGTAAAGTTCAGTCTGGCACATGTAGGTACAGATCCATTAAAAAATATTGTAGTTTGTTTAGTAAAACAAATTTTCATTTTTATTATTTCTTTATTCCTCTATGTTTTGCTTTGTATGAACACAGATATTTTATAAACTAAACATGTATTAATGCTAAAATACTTCTTTATTTTGCTTCTTTAGAGACCATATTTTAAGTATGTTTCTATAGTCCAAAAGCCAGCGCCAAAAATATGCAAGAGTTTCATGAAAGCTGAAAATTTAATATAAGCTTGTATTTGTGAAGTATACAGGGTGCCCACGAGATTACTTTCCCGCTGCCATTTTTGTATTTGTATATCAATATGAACGAAACTTGAGGCATTTTCTCGCGTCCACTTTTTTGAAACTGGTTCAAACTCTTTTAAAACAGTACATTCCCGCGATAAACCTATGACATCAAGTCAAAATTGGTTCAAACCCTTTCGAAATACAATCCAATCCACGTTTTCAAACCATTTTCTCGCGCCGAGAAATTATGACGTCATGGTGACAATAATTAAACCAGTTTTGAAACATATGAGACGCGAGAAAACGCCTTTGGTAGGGTTGATATTCTAACCAAACGCCATTTTTATGCATCTATGACAAGTTTTCCTGACTTCCGGTTTCACCGGAAATGACCAAAACTTGTGATTTTTAAATAGCGCACCCTGTATATTTTTTGTTTTTCGGATTCTACAGATCGTTTTACGTCCTAATGCACCACTTTTAAATCGAATTCGGTACAAAATTTTGTTTTTAAATTAAATTTTAATTTTTTAAATAGAGTGTCATAATCATCCCAAAATGACTCTACATATTTTACTTACATTCAGAAAAATACAATTTATCTTTGTAAACTTTATTGATAGAGGGCTGTAAACTTCATTATTTTAGTTTTTTTGTCCTAGCTCAAAAACTGGACTAGAAACATGACTTTTATAACATTACTGAATGCAGTATTTTATAGCGAATCCAATGATTTAATACTGTTACAATAATGCTAAACGCTGTTGCTGTTGCTAGAATAGGCGTCCGCCAGGCTGTCAAGAATCGATGTCGAGTATACTGGAATCTAGCGAATTATTCTACTTAATTCGGGAAAATAAGATTATCGTGTGTATTCTAGATTTCACAGGAATAGATTTAGGGATATATAAAAGACCGCTATTGCTTTGTAGTTTAAGTTTCAGTTTGACTGTGATACGATTTAAATAGTGATTATAAAGAGTTTAATTGTTGAGTCAGTTATTGAAGTAATTAGTGTCAGAGTGTATTGTTAAGTGGAATAAATTATTGCTGTGTTAATTGGACTTTGATTTTTGGAATAAACGAAACGAACAACGAACCCAAGATTTCTGTCAGGCAACCCAAAGCCGTGACATTGGTGCCAGAAGTCGGATATAAAGGACTGCAGAGTGAAATCCAATTGCGGAAGTGCGGGCACGATTGTATTGTAAAAACTGAACACTGGGACAGTTAGTGCAGTGCAAACAGTGACAATCACAAAAAGAGACTTAACCGATCGTGTGAATTACCCCGGAAGTGACTTTAGACTGATAGTGAATCTTCGAATGAGTTCTAGAAAATTCTATTTGGAAACTAAGGGAGATATCGAATTTGTGACTTCGCCAACGTATTCGGAACATCAATCATCATTCAGAAGAGGTTTTTCGAGGAATTTCGGGAAAATTCTAGAACATTCTATTTGGAACCCAAGGGAGATATCGAAATTGTGACTTCACCGACGTGTTTGCTGTATCAATCGACATCTAGAAAAGAAGTTTCAAGAAAATTCCAGAACATTCTATTCTAGAATAAAGCAAGTTATCCAATTTGTGACTTCACCGGCGTGTTTGGAACTTCGAGGAAAGACCAGAAAAGATATTTGAAGAAAGTTCGAGGGAAATTCTAGAACGTTCTGTATATGCCTATCACAAGACAACAAGCAAAAATGGACGAACAAAAAGTTGCGCAAAATGTTGGAACTTCAAGAGACCAGACGACAACAAGAAAAACAAGACGAAGAAGCCAGACGATAACAAGAAAAACAGGACGAAGAAGCCAGACGACAACCAGAAAAACAAGAAGAAGAAGAAGCTAGACGACAACAAGAAGAGGCCAGACGACAAAAAGAAAAACAAGAAGAAGAAGCTAGGCGACAACAAGAAGAAGCTAGGCGACAACAAGAAGAAGCTAAGCGACAACAAGAACGGCAGGAGGACCTTGGAAGACTGCAGAAAATATTCCAAACCATACAAGGAACTGTCGCTAACCTAGACCAGAAGATTGAACAAGTTAAAGACGATGTGCAAGAAGTTAAACACGACGTTCAGGAAGTAAAAGCTGAAGTCAAAACCGATGTTCAAGAAGTTAAAGACAATGTTCAAGAAGTTAAAGACGATGTTCAGCAATTAAGACAAGAAGTGGAGGACCAAGTTCAAGCACTCGAAGATAAGGTGCGTAAATTAGAAATACAGTCCATCAATCCAGTTAGTGTTGGAGCATTCTCCGGTATGAAGATAAAACCACCAACTTTTGACGGTTCTACATCCTGGACCATGTATATTCGACAATTTGAAGCTGCTGGAAACACCAATGGATGGAACGACCAAGAAAAAGCTACAGCACTAATAGTGGCGCTACGAGGACCTGCCTTAGACCTTCTTCAGTCCATTCCTTCAGTTTACCAACAGAATTACCAGCATCTAAGTCAGACGTTGGAATTGCGCTTCGGAGATCATTACAGGCAAGAAGTATTTAGAACTCAAGTCAAATCAAGAATTCAAAAACCCGGCGAGAGTTTACAAGAATTTGAATCAGAAGTAAAAAGGCTAGTGAGTTTGGCGTTTCCTGCAGCTGGGGAAGACATGCAAGAATGGATGGCAGTATCTGCGCTCATTGATGGTATCAGAGATTCCAAGATTCAGGAAAACCTAAGAATGTCTAAGTTCAGACAAAGTAGCGAAGCCCTTGTCCGAGCTTTAGAACTGGAAGCAATATTTGGTGCCTCACGACCCAGAATACGAGCAGTCGTTTGAAGACCCAAAAGATGAATAGTTGTCAAAAGAGGATGGTAGCTTCGAGACTAGAATGAGTAATTTCATGGAGAGAATAGAGAAACTGTTACAAGAAGATAGAAAAATGGGAAACGATTCCAGACAAACACCAACCCCGAGAAACCGAATAGAGTGCTACCGGTGCCATAAGCTTGGGCATATTAAACGAGATTGTAGAGTAAGGATGTCCTCTCCATCAAGGGATCGTTTCCAACGCTTTTCGAGATCGAGAGACGCCAGCCCTAATAACAGACAGGGAAACGAGAACTAACCAGTATGGAGGGGCGAATGCTGGTTAGTAATGATGTAGCCCCCGATTGATTACATAAAATCATTGGGCAGTCATTACAGAGGATTGAAATTCGAAGGACAAATTAATGGAGAATTAAAAACCATCACTTTTGATACGGGTGCTGAAGTTTCCATAATTAGAAGAACATTAGTCAAGTCTCGAGCAATCCAACCGCTCACTAGAAACCTGTCACTACGAACAGTCACCGGCGAATCTGCACCAGTTCAAGGAGAAGCTATAATTGAGCTTACTTTTGGATCTACCACCTGCAGGCCCAGAATCCTAGTCGCCGATATAGAAGATGATTTCATTTTGGGAATGGATTTGATCGGCCAACATGGTTTCTCTTTTGATCGGCCAACATGGTTTCTCTTTTGATCCTTCCATGAAAATCCTTAAATTTGTTAATGAAGAAATTGTCCTAACAACACAAGAAGAATCCGATGCCGTTAAGATCTTGGCCACAACCCCAGTGAGGATTCCTGGAAGTACTGAGAAGATCATTTGTGGAAGATTAGAAACAAACCCTGGGTGCTGCGTTGGACTAACACGTAATTTTATTGGAGATAAACCAGAAAGATTTCTTGTTGGGAAGACTCTAGTAAGAACAAATGGGGACATTATGATAAGAATTGCCAATGTTTCTTCCGAAACAGTAAGAATAAAAGAAGGAGACATTATTGGAACTCTCGAACCAGTTAAGCAAATATCGAACTGTGACCTTCCAGATAAGCGACATTCTGTGAGATCCAAATTGGATACAGACACCTTGATGCAGACTTTCGCAAAATCATGGAAACATCTCGATCCAGATAGACTTCAAGAAGCCACAGATTTCATCTTGAAAGAAGCGGACATATTTGTGATGGACAATCAAACCGGACGAACCAGCTTAATTCAACACAAAATTGATACTGGATTGGCACATTCAATTAGACAACCACCACGACGTATGCCAGTAGCTAAGCAACAGGAAGTGGAAAACCAAATTGATAAAATGCTTCAAGAGGGAATCATTGAAGAGTCAAATAGTCCATGGTCTGCGCCAGTAGTTTTGGTTACAAAGAAAGATGGGAGTCTTAGATTTTGTGTGGACTACCGAAAGCTCAACGATGTCACCAAGAAGGACAGCTTCCCTCTCCCAAGAATAGACAATAGATTAACATTTCTATCGGGCTCCAAATGGTTTTTCACCTTGGATCTCAAAAGTGGATACTGGCAAGTGGCAATACATGACGATGACAAAGAGAAAACTGCCTTCAGTACCGGAAGCGGACTATACCAGTTTAATGTAATGCCTTTCGGATTGTGTAATGCTCCAGCTACGTTTGAGCGACTGATTCATCTTGTTTTGCGAGGCCTTACATGGAGAACTTGCCTGGTATACAGGGTGTCCCACGGTGGATGGCGTATTAGACGTTTATGGAGAACTAAAAAGCGGATCATTTTGAAAATTTGGCAACCGGAATAAAGGACCATAATCTACACTTTAAAAATATTTTTGTTTATGAGGTGTTGCCGCTTCTACTCTAAACCAGTGGCAACATCGCTATTTTAAATGGAACACCCTGTATGTTATTGCATATTTGGATTCTACGTATAATTCTGAGCCGATTTCATGTGATATACCCTATACCTAAGTTCAACTGTTTTGGAAATATTGACAGTTGTAAATTGACTTTTTGCAACTTTGACAGGCTGTAAAATCTAAACGGTTTATTTTAGAGGAAAACCGATTTCACATTCCTATCTTAGATTTTCATAAACTATCATTTGCCACCAACTTTGAATTTAACCGGAGATTAAATTTAATTGGAATTTTTAATCATGGATTAAATTCACAGTTGGTGTCAAATGATAGTTTATAAAAATCTAAGATAGGAATGTTAAATCGGTTTTCCTCTAAAATTAACCGTTCAGGCTCTACAGCTTGTCAAAGTTGCAATAAGTCAATTTTCAACTGTTAATATTTCCAAAACAGTTGAACTTAGGTATAGGGTATATCACATGAAATCTGCTCAGAATTTTACGTAGAATCCAAATATACAATCACATACAGGGTGTTCCATTTAAAATAGCGATGTTGCCACTTGTTTAAAGTAGAAGCGGCAACACCTCATAAACAAAAATATTTTTAAAGTGTAGATTATGGTCCTTTATCCCGGTTGCCAAATTTTCAAAATGATCCGCTTTTTAGTTCTCCATAAACGTCTAATACGCCATCCACCGTGGGACACCCTGTATTTGGATGATGTCATGATCATGGGAAATTCGTTCCAAGAACATCTCAATAACCTGAAAGAAGTTTTTGACCGCTTCCGGAATGCCAACTTGAAACTCAATCCAAATAAGTGTTTTCTATTTCAAAAGAAAGTGGAATTCTTAGGTCACGTGGTATCTGAAGATGGCATACAAGATATGGAAGGAAAAATAGATGCTGTCAGGGACTGGCCAAAACCACGCGACAAACATGAACTAAGGAGTTTTCTAGGATTATGTTCTTATTATCGAAGATTTGTGGAAGGATTCGCCAATATAGCTGCTCCACTTCATCGATTAACAGAAGAAAAATCAAGCGATTCCGCATTTAGAAAATTGAAAGGAGCATTATGTATGAGCCCAGTGTTGTCCTATCCTGATCACAAAGAAATGTTGATTTTGGACACAGATGCAAGTAACACCAGTGTTGGAGCTGTCCTTTCACAAATCCAAAATTCACCAGAACATGTCGTGGAGTACTGCAGCAGAACATTATCAAAGCCGGAACGAAATTATTGTGTCACCAGAAGAGAGTTGCTTGCCATAGTAAAAGCAGTCGACCATTTTCATAAGTATCTCTACGGACGCAAGTTTCTAATACGAACAGATCACGCTGCTCTAAAATGGCTTTTAGAAATGAAAACTCCTGAAGGACAGTTTGCTAGATGGATTGAGAAATTGCAGCAATACGATTTCCAAATTAAACATCGACCTGGAAACCTGTATAAAAATGCTGACGCTCTGTCTAGACGGCCATGTAAAGAAGATTGCAAACATTGTCAAAGGATCGATATACATCAGAAAAACACTACTCCAGCTGTAAGAAGAACGGGCCTGATCGTCGATGACAAATGGACTACCAAGCAAATGAGAGAAGATCAGGAGGCAGAACAGGACATCGGGCAAACTCTACATCTTAAAGAAAATGATGAATGTAGGCCAGAATGGGGGGAAGTGTCAAACAAAAGCTTGATTTACAAGGCGTTGTGGGCTCAGTGGAACTCTCTGGCCGTAGAAAATGATTTGCTCAAAAGAGTTTGGGAAAGTGCCGATGGGAAATCCACTAAGAGCCAACGTTATCCCAAAAGACCGAGTGGAAGATGTATTAAAAGAAATACACGACGGAACCGCGGGGGCCCATGATTCATGAAACAGTACAACGTCGGTCTTCCATTTGAGAGAATAGCGATAGATGTAGCAGGACCGTTCCCAGAGTCAGAGCGTGGTAACAAATACATCTTAGTTATCATGGATTACTTCAGTAAATGGCCAGAAGTTTTTGCTATTCCCAAGAAGCCATCACTGTTGCCCAGGTGCTAGTGGACGAAGTTTTTAGTCGTCATGGTGTGCCACTAGAGTTACATTCAGACCAGGGACGAAACTTCGAATCTGCCATCTTCAATAAAATTTGTGAGATCATGGGAATCCGTAAGACCAGGACAACACCTTACATCCACAGTCTGATGGCATGGTAGATCGATTTAATAAGACCATAGAGGAACACACCTGACAAAAGTGGTCGCAAAGAACCAGCGAGATTGGGACAAACACTTGCCTCTGTTTTTAATGGCTTATAGAGCAGCTGTTCACGAGTCAACAGGTGAAAGTCCAGCCAGAATCGTCTTTGGAAGAGAACTCAGGTTACCTTGCGATTTGATGTTTGGGATACCTGAAGAAGAATGGAGAGAAATCTTAGATTATGCCGACGAAGTAAGGGCACGACTTCTGGGTATCCATGATTTTGCTCGGAAGCATATTCAGCTAGCCAGTGACCGGATGAAGACCAGATACGACCTGAAAGCCAATTCAGCGGGATTTCAAGAAGGTGATTTAGTGTGGCTGTATAATCCAGCTAGAAAGAAAGGAGTATCGCCGAAGTTGTCTTCAGCATGGGAGGGACCCTACAAAATAATCAAGAGGATCAATGATTTGGTTTATCGAGTCCAGCGCAACACCAAGAGTAAGATGAAAGTTGTACATCTGGACAGATTGGCGAAATATCATCATATATCGGGACGATCAACCTTAAGAGGCAGTGTTACAATAATGCTAAACGCTGTTGCTAGAATAGGCGTCCGCCAGGCTGTCAAGAATCGATGTCGAGTATACTGGAATCTAGCGAATTATTCTACTTAATTCGGGGAAATAAGATTATCAATAGTAATATAACTAGTGCAATGGAAATTATTGATAATTTTTGGGAAATTTGCCCGAATGCGTTTTTAGTTGAAAAAGAGCACGAGTGCACGTAGTGCACGAGTGCCTTTTTCAGTTAAAAAAGCATGAGTGCAAATTTGTCGAAAATTATAAATATATTTCCATTGCACGAGTTGTATTTAATGAGAGAATTTCATGAATCAAAAATTTAAATTTTTTGTCAAAAAATGTCAAAACACCAGTTTTCGCACCAGTTAGTATGCAATTATCTGATAATTTGCACTAGTGCAATTTATCGCCTAATTACAATCTGATTGGTTCAATTCAACAATCAAAACATGTCAATTTATTGTTGGAATACCAGTTTTGACAGATGTATGAAATTCTCTTGTGTATTCTAGATTTCACAGGAATAGATTTAGGGATACTTATATAAAAGACCGCTATTGCTTTGTAGTTTAAGTTTCAGTTCGACTGTGATACGATTTAAATAGTGATTATAAAGAGTTTAATTGTTGAGTTAGTTATTAAAGTAATTAGTGTCAGAGTGTATTGTTAAGTGGAATAAATTATTGCTGTGTTAATTGGACTTTGATTTTTGGAATAAACGAAACGAACAACGAACCCAAGATTTCTGTCAGGCAGCCCAAAGCCATGACAATACACTACGACATTTTTGTTTTATTATGTAGGTAATTTTTTTTCTAGTTAAAATTTAATTTGAAAACGAAATTTGGACAAAGCTCGATTCAAAAGTGGTGCATAAGGACGTAAAACGTTCTGTAGAATCCGAAAAACAAAAAATATACTGGGTGTGCCATTTAAAAATCAAAAGTTCTGGTCATTTCTGGTGGAACCGGAAGTCAGGAAAACTTGTCATAGATGCATGAAAATGGCGTTTGCTTAATATCATTCCTATCAAGTTTCGTTAATATTGATAGCCTGGTATAAGTAACTATACTCGAGTCAGCAAGTGACGTAGCGGGATAAGCTACGCCCACGCACCTTCGAATGTGTTAAAAATTAATCGTGATGAAAGAGTTTCATGACAGCTGGAAATCTTTCAATCCATTGTTTATGCATATAATGATGGCATTATTCACAAGGATGAAAATTCAAACACGAGTCGAAGGCGAGTTGGAATCATTCGAGTGAATAATTGCCATTATTTGCAAGTAGAAGACTATACTTCCTCTTCGAGCTCTTTGAAAGGACAGGAGTAGAGTAAGATGGTTCCTTCTGCATCATAGGATCCTCCCCATGGGTGCGAGAGAGGCAGCACTATACCCCCGTCTCTGCGGGTGTGAGAGAGAAGGCACAATGTCAGCACTGGGAAAGTTAGTCGCCGCCTACGCCCTCTATTCACCATCACGCGTTCTATCGACCATCGACTAAAACACTATTAAAATCGCCTAATAGGACACTTCATGTTTATTGAAATATGAATGAAGTACCTAATTAGATAGATGTTTTCGAATTTCCACAACATAATTATTAAAAATTGACTGTTTTAAATGGTTTCACTTCTACTGCCGGAAAAAGCAACACCATAGCCTAGAGAAGGCCTTGATCTTACAGATGCGACGTACAACCTCCTTCAATCAACGGTACCTACAAGTTCAAACACGATTGAATTTTTGACGAGTTGGGGTGGAGTACCGTGGGGGGGTGTTAGTGATGTATACAAAGGAATGGGAGCAACTTTGAATTTTAATCTCATTCAGTCTAAAATCGTCGCCAGGTGAAGAGTGATTATAGCACAGTGAACATTTTTTTTTGATCGAGCCAATTTTGAGCTTTTGATTTTTGTGTGTGTTTGTGAATCTACGATCTACTTTTGAGAACCGTAAGTAAAATTTCTATAATAATTATTATTAAAGTGTCCAAGCGCTTATTCCGATATCTACGATCTACTTTTTGAAGGCCATATGTAAAGTTTCTATAAAAGTTATTATTAAAGCACCCAAACGCTTGTTTCAACCCCCCCCCCCCAATAATTAGATATTATGTGCCAAAATAATTTATACATTATGAAATCCGCATAATTTTTTTTTCTCAATAAGATAAATTTAGAGGAATCGTTTAAGTAGGTACCTACCTATAATATACATATTTAAGTTTTTCTCGAAAAGTATCCTTGCACCAATTACCTATACGTAAGCGTTTTAGACATGCATAATGAACCGATTACTAATCATTTGGCTAGAACATGTTTAGGTATACACAGTTTTTCTTGAAAATCACCCAGACAGTCGATTTTCTCATTCCAATCGCACATAGAGCAAGGCTTCTCGACACTAGATACCATTGCAGATATTCTATGTATTTTAGCTATTCTTAGAAAAAAAAAATCACAAAGCGTGGATATGCACATTTTTTCAAAAAGTTTTACCCGAATATCTTACTACGCTTACGCCAGATTAATGAACTTTAGTTTCTCTTACAAATCACCTATGCGCAAACGCATTAAACATATGCCCATAATTTAAATTTTACCAAATGCGATGATTATAACTAATTTCCCAATTATTTGTTTCAGAAAATGTTTGTATGTGAATATTGCGCAAAATCGTTCACCAGGAAGGATAATTTGAAGCGCCATGGAGACTGCAGAGTATCAGCCAATATATGTAACCAATGCGAAGAAGTCTTGGATTCCAAAGGGGCCCTCCAACGTCATCTAAAAAAAAACATCCTGCACCGAAGGCCTGTAAACGCCAACTTGAAAATTCGGTAATTTCCATAGTAAAGCGTGCTAAACTATATCAAGCTACGGGTAAGTTGAATTATATTCTTTCCTAGTTAAAGGGGGTGTGACCCTAAAACGACTTAAGCTGCTTAAATCGAGAAAAAAAAATCTAAGATCTCTCATGAAAACCTCAGTCCTATATTCGAAATAGTCTCCAAGAAAATTCCTTGTGAAGCACATTATGTAGGAATTTGCGATGTCACAACCGCCGAAATCAATTCAATTCAATTCAATAATGCTTTATTGTCTAAATTTTATAAAAACCATTGACAAAGCGATTCTTAAACTATACACACATTTTAATTTTTATCACAGTTAATAATATTCAAATTAATAATTAAACTAATACCCAATTGATTTTTCAAGTTGAGTAGGTACCTATCTATCACTTCAAGAGATCAAAATATAACGACATAAAATAGACTGAAATGTTAATATCACAAGCACATAGAAGAAAGCAGAAACAACATTATCAAAAACACATCAAAAAAAAACATAAAAAATAATAATAAATAATAAATTTCTTATAATTTCAGTAAAGTAACTGGGATAAAATACTACAAAAATAGTTAAAATATATAAAAATTCCTACACAAACAAGAAGAAAAACAAAATAAAAAAATATACATATTTGAAACCTTGTTAACACTTTAAAACAAAATAAAAATAAATAAATGCTAAAACAAAAAAACAACTAGGTATTTGGGACCTTTCAGAATTGACAATTTTATTATGTATGAGGGAACAATGATACAAACAGTACATTAAAATACAAGTTTCACAAGACGTGATTCCATCGCACGAGCCCTATATTAGAAAACGAGCCGGAGGCGAGTTTTCTAAAGGGCGAGCGCGATAAAATGTCCCACGAAACGAATATTTTATACTATTTTTTCTATTTTGGTATTGTTTAATTGAAAAAAACAAATTTTTCTTGGAAATTTTATTCTCCTATTTCCTGATTTCATATATTTAGGTTGGCAACACTACATGCCAAATATAGAAATCTTCTATTTTTTTTATCGCGAATGACAGTTCGATGGCCATCAGTCGCAGGCTTCTCTTCGTTTAGTCATCAGTGAACCGTACCCTATACTTTTGAGTGGTTGCAATTCGCTCAAGGAGATAATTGTCTATTGTTTCTTGAAAATTCTTACACGTGTTAATACTGCCCCTGATAATCCAGTGTGACGTCACAAACACCTAGTTGTAACTTTAAACCGCCATAACTCGAAAACGTACCATCGTAGCAAGATGCGGTTTAAATATTTATTCTCAGATTTTTTTTTTTTTTTGCACTAAAACTTTCATTTTTCGGTCACACCCTCTTTAACAACTCAACTATTGTTGTACTATATTTTTGTTGTTGCTAAATCTGATTTATTAATTTCAGGGCCATCCACACGCTGGTGTCAAGACTGTGCCCAGGAGATTTTGATGAGTCAATGGGCTGGTCATCGTCGGAGTCTCCAACACCGGACCAACACCTGTGTTCAACAGGGGGAAGGCGTGCAACTTGTCAAAACATCATTCAAGTGTCGAATTGCTACATACCGGCTCTCTGCGAAACAGGATACTACGAGCTTGAATAAATTTCTACCACACCTTCACCAAAGATTCGTCCAACTGGTAGGTGATATGGTCAAGAAATTTGGCCCTATCAAAGTAGGCGTGGAGCTCTTCGCTCGATTCCTCCTGCAGACCAAAGAGCTAGAAGAGGTGAAGTCGTTTAATACCAAATTTCTTGCGGTGAGCGATGGTGCCGATTTAGAGGAATTGTTTCAACAATTTTCAACAATCCTGAACAAAAAATGTTCGGAATTTCAGGAAAAAGAAAGCGGTATGTATTACTATTTTATTTGTGGTACTGCAGACATACTAAACAATGTTTCTTTTGTTATAGGCTGGACGCTCCAAAAAATCCTCTATCTATGTAGATATCAATAAGGTGAATCCTCTAAAAGCATCCTCGTATCTTCCGCTACCAAAAGAGATAGATGCTAAGAAAGCTGTTCTAAACATCAGAAACCAGGATCAAAAATGTTTCATGTGGTCAGTCTTGGCTCACCTACATCAAGTTGATAGAACTCAAAATGCGAGTAGAGTGATGAATTATTCGTCATTTGAGAACGAGCTGAATTTCACAGGTCTAGCATTTCCTATTAAACTGAATGATATCGGCAAGTTTGAACAACTCAATGATATTTCTGTCAATGTATATGGATTGGATACCACGTATGAAAATGGTAGAAATATCACTGAGGTTGTTGGTCCGTTATATTTTACCACATCTCAAAAAACGAGACATGTGAATTTGTTATTAATCAGTAATGACTCTGGCAATAATCACTACTGCGTAATAAGAAACCTTTCCCGGTTGATCTCGAGTCAATTATCTTCACATCGTAACATGAAACACTTCTGCGATGGTTGCTTGATGGATTTTTCAACCGAGTAAAAATTGAAAGCTCATCAAGAACACGACTGCGCTCACGTCTCAGTTAAACTGCCATCAACAGATTTGAAGAAGAATAAATACAGAGAAATGGTCCCCGAGAATATTCTGAAATTCATAAATTTCGAAAAGAAATTAAAGGTGCCCTTTGTTGCTTACGCCGATTTTGAAACAATTATCGAGCCTTTTGATACTACAGATAAAGATCTAGGTCACGAAAATTCCTATACAGTCAAAACTCACAGGGCTGTCCCTTATTCTTTCGCCTACTACATTAAATGCGACTTTGATGATTCTCATTCGATTTTAAAGACATTCAGGGGTCCTGATGCACATAAAGTTTTCGTAGAATGGCTAGAGAATGATTGTAAATCTATCTATAATCAATTTATGAAAAATATAGTGCCCATGCACTCACTGACTCGAGAACAAGAGATCGAGTTTCGCGAGTCGAAAAATTGTCATATTTGTGAAAAGCCATTCAAGGTGGGAGATGAAAGAGTGAGGGATCACTGCCATCTCACAGGTAAATATCGTGCTAGCGCCCACTCTGCCTCTAATCTTAATTTTAAATCCCCAAGCTTTATCCCTATCTTCTTTCACTCTGGGTCAAATTTTGATTCCCACCTGTTCATCAAGGAATTGGCCCAAAAAAACGAGAAATTAGATGTTATCCCTCAAAATAAGGAGCGATACATTTCATTTACTAAGCATGTTTTGGTAGACAATGTCCAGCTTGATGAAGAAGGTAAACAAAAACAGATATTTTTGAAGTTACGCTTTCTGGACAGTTTCCGATTTATGGCGCCAAGTCTAGATAAACTATCACAAAATTTGAAACCAGAAGAATGCCGAGAAGTGAGAAAATATTTCCCTTTGGAAGATGAGTTCCAAATTATTCGGCTGAAGGGCGTTTTTCCGTATTCTTACGTAGACTCATTTTCGAAATTAGACGACATTGAATTACCATCCATTGATGGCTTCTATAATGAGCTGAAAAAAGAGGCCATTAAAAAAAAAGATTATGAGCGTGCCCAGAAAGCATGGAATTTGTTTAAATGTAAAACTTTGGGCCAATATTCAGATATATATTTAAAATCCGACGTTTTAATCCTAGCTGATGTTTTTGAAAATTTCAGAGACGTGTGTGAAGCAACCTACGGTCTAGATCCTTGTCAGTACTATACAGCTCCAGGGCTATCTTTTGATGCAGCTCTCAAAACCACAGCCATAGAGTTGGAATTACTGACAGATATAGACATGATACACTTCCTGAAACGAGGTATTCGTGGAGGGGTTAGTCAGTGTAGCGTAAGAAAGGCTATTGCCAATAATAAATTCACTCCTCACTATGATGCCTCCAAACCTGATTCCTACATCATGTACTTGGATGCAACCAACTTGTATGGTGCAGCCATGTCCCAATATTTGCCAACAGGTAATTTTAGATGGCTCGACTCGGATCAAATTAAAAATTTAGATTATTTAAAATTGGAGAAAGATTCGGACACTGGATATATTTTTGAAGTCGATTTAGAATATCCTGAAGATCTACATTATAGGCATAACGAGCTACCCTTCTGTCCAGAATCAGTTATTCCCAAAGATTCTTCCTCTAAAGTCAAAAAACTTATTCCAAATTTCCAACGTAAAGAAAAATACATCATTCATCTTCAAAATTTGCAGCAAGCACTTAGTCACGGTTTAAAAATAGAAAAAATTCATCGCATTCTTTCATTTAATCAATCACCCTGGCTCCAAGCCTACATTGACCTAAACACAGCAAGAAGGAATACCGCATCAAATAAATTTGAAAAGGATTTTTTCAAACTCATGAATAACGCCGTGTTTGGGAAAACAATGGAAAATGTGGAAAAAAGGGTAGACATTAAGCTAATCACCCATTGGGAAAATATTGGCAGGAAACCTGGAGCGGAAGCATGGATTTCAAAACCACATTTTAAAGACGTCACTATTTTCGGTGAAAATCTAGTAGCCATTCATATGGGTAAACAGAAAGTTAAATATGACAAGCCCATCTATGTGGGATTTGCCATCTTGGACATATCCAAGACTATCATGTATGATTTTCTGTATAGCTATATCAAGCCTAAATACGGTGATAAAGCATCCTTACTCTACACAGAAACTGACTCACTTATTTTAAGTGTAGAAACACAAAATTTTTATGATGATATGAGGGAAAATTTAAACAAATTCGATACTTCCAATTACTCACAGAACAACCCACATGATCTACCTGTAAACCAATCAATCTTGGGAAAAATGAAGGACCAGTATGCAGGAAAGATCGTTTGGGAGTTCCTAGGTACTGGGGCAAAAGCGTATTGTGTTAATGTGGAAGGAGAGCTAACCAAAAAAGCTAAAGGCGTACCTGATTACGTTACCAAAAAAGAACTTAGCATTTCAGACTACAAGACTGCGGTCGACGTAGAAGGTGCGTAACTGACCCAACAACGTGGGGGTTCCTATGCTAACCTATAACTAACCCAAACTAACCCTTGCTTACCATTGGTGTATACAGGCCTGTCTCTAGCCCTGTATAGGTGTATACAAACCTTACGTAGGTTTCAGAATGCCAAAACTTACGTGGAGGCGCAACTCACTATTGAATTGTTAAGAATTCCTTTCAAATATTTCAATTAATGCTTGAAAATGTCATAGATTGTTATTCATATTTATCCCAACTAGTTTCCAAAATATTACGTGCGTTTTTATTCTCATCGGTGGATTCACCGATGAGTTAACTATCTTTGTTTAGTAAATGGAAAATGACAATGACCGACATAGAATGGTGGATCCATCTCATCCATCGGTAAAATTTGATGAGAATAAAAACGCAGGGATTCATAATAGTTATTTACCTAACAAATGCGGAAAGTGATACTTTACCGCACGCAACGGCAGTTGACCGAACGACGCGGAGCGGAGTTCGGTCAAGCCGTTAGGGCGGTAAAGGCACTTTCCGCATGTGTTAGGTACAACATTTTACCTATGAGCATCTACATCTCTAAAAAAAAGCATTGATAAAATTAATTATTGAATCAGATTAATTAATGAAATTATATTAGATATATAAATGATCAAAAATCCATTTTCTGAAAAAGAAAGGATTTCTGATTAAAAATATCAAATTTTACTTTACCACACACTATGCGGTAAAGTGCACTTTACCGCACACTTTGTAGTCCACTTTACCGCATACTATGCTGTAAAGTTCACTTTACCGCACACTATGCTGTAAAGTTAACTTTACCGCATAATGTGCGGTAAAGTGCTACTTTCCATTTGCAAATACGTGCGGTAAAGTGCACTTTACCGCACGCTCGTAGGTAAAACATATTTACATTTACTGGTTGTTGCAGCATAACCCCAAATTTCACTTTTCATTTTAATCGGAGAAAAAAACCATAAAAGTCATACGTTTCTTTCTTTTATCGTATGACACCATTTTTATTCATGATAATCGGGAATTCAGTTCTTAGCAACATGACAATTAGAATTTTTTTTTTTTGCGTCTCCTGTAAAATTCTCAGATTTTGTAGTTACGTCGATATCCTACAATTTATTTATTTGTTTGTTGCGTTAACGATGTCTATGCGTTGTAGAATATATTGCACACTTAGCCGAATCAGCTCAACGTCTTTCTTCAGATAATGATACACTAGCTAGAAGAATTGGAAATTATCTAAAAATCTCTTCAAGTTGACAAAAAATTGAGTTTTACGATCAAAATAGACTACTACTTAATAGTTTCCGAAGATTGAAAATGGATTCACGATGGGGGGGCATTCCCCCATTGATGCATTCATCAACTTCAATATTTTTTCCATTTTCTTGATACTATCAACGATGGCTGGCGTGATACACGTTTCTATATTGGTGATTACATTTATAGCTAATGGCATGAGAAAGAAAGCATAAAGAAGCATTTACATTCACTTCCAACTTCAATTGAAATTTGACGTTTGATATTTTATCATTTACATTGCAGTACAAAATTCACTTTAATCGATATTGGAAATTGAGAAAAACGTCAGAAATGTAAGAGAATCTGTAAAAGTTTAACATTTTACAAATTTTGGCTTGCCCTCTGCAAGCAGCTCGCCCAAATTCAAAGTGAACTTTAAATTTATTTCAATGTAGGTACATGGATATATACTACCCCCAAATGACAAGCATGTCATCAATTTCGAGACAAATTGGCCTTTGAAGTGAATGTAAATGCAGCATAAGAATGACTCTAGCAGATTTTCGGACCCATGACGTGATTGCTCTTGGCAAAAATCATCTCGAACTAGTTTTAGCTCATTAATAAGTTGCATGATATATTTTTATAGGATGAAATAAACAACAACTAGGTAGAAACACTAATTTATTTGTTGTGTTGAAAAAAAAAATCGGAGCATATTATAAAGTATAATTTATTGCGGATATAATGTAACCTATAAGTAATTTGATAGGCTGAAAATCTATAACATTACATGGTACATAAAATAGAAACTTAATACTAAATACAAATACATATGAATAATCCATAATAAGGTCACAAAACATCTATTCTAATACTCAACTCAACAAAAATTTAATATACAATTATTTGCTAGGTCTATATATAATGGCCTTCCACGGCCGAATTGAGTAGGTATGTATAAAAAACTTACTACTAGGTACTAACACCTATAGCTGTCATAGTCATAATCCCAAACTCCAACCCTCTAAAAGCATTTTTAACTATTAAAAACTTAAAACTAAACAAGAAAGAGAACTCTCTACAGAAATTTACGATGATTCCTTTTCCTTATACAAAACCAGATCTTTATGACCCCATGCAAGCGTGTTCTCTGTACCAGGTATAACGTAACGTTTGTCATCTGCATAAGAGAGGGCCACTTTATTTTTTAGCTCGATAAACAGATCATGATTATATGAACGGCAAGTATTCATCTGGCGATGAATAAGCGCACCTTCTACGTCGACCGCAGTCTTGTAGTCTGAAATGCTAAGTTCTTTTTTGGTAACGTAATCAGGTACGCCTTTAGCTTTTTTGGTTAGCTCTCCTTCCACATTAACACAATACGCTTTTGCCCCAGTACCTAGGAACTCCCAAACGATCTTTCCTGCATACTCGTCCTTCATTTTTCCCAAGATTGATTGGTTTACAGGTAGATCATGTGGGTTGTTCTGTGAGTAATTGGAAGTATCGAATTTGTTTAAATTTTCCCTCATATCATCATAAAAATTTTGTGTTTCTACACTTAAAATAAGTGAGTCAGTTTCTGTGTAGAGTAAGGATGCTTTATCACCGTATTTAGGCTTGATATAGCTATACAGAAAATCATACATGATAGTCTTGGATATGTCCAAGATGGCAAATCCCACATAGATGGGCTTGTCATATTTAACTTTCTGTTTACCCATATGAATGGCTACTAGATTTTCACCGCAAATAGTGACGTCTTTAAAATGTGGTTTTGAAATCCATGCTTCCGCTCCAGGTTTCCTGCCAATATTTTCCCAATGGGTGATTAGCTTAATGTCTACCCTTTTTTCCACATTTTCCATTGTTTTCCCAAACACGGCGTTATTCATGAGTTTGAAAAAATCCTTGTCAAATTTATTTGATGCGGTATTCCTTCTTGCTGTGTTTAGGTCAATGTAGGCTTGGAGCCAGGGTGATTGATTAAATGAAAGAACGCGATGGATTTTTTCTATTTTTAAACCGTGACTAAGTGCTTGCTGCAAATTTTGAAGATGAATGATGTATTTTTCTTTACGTTGGAAATTTGGAATAAGTTTTTTGACTTTAGAGGAAGAAGCTTTGGGAATAACTGATTCTGGACAGAAGGGTAGCTCGTTATGCCTATAATGTAGATCTTCAGGATATTCTAAATCGACTTCAAAAATATACCCAGTGTCCAAATCTTTCTCCAATTTTAAATAATCTAAATTTTTAATTTGATCCGATTCGAGCCATCTAAAATTACCTGTTGGCAAATATTGGGACATGGCTGCACCATACAAGTTGGTTGCATCCAAGTACATGATGTAGGAATCAGGTTTGGAGGCATCATAGTGAGGAGTGAATTTATTATTGGCAATAGCCTTTCTTACGCTACACTGACTAACCCCTCCACGAATACCTCGTTTCAGGAAGTGTATCATGTCTATATCTGTCAGTAATTCCAACTCTATGGCTGTGGTTTTGAGAGCTGCATCAAAAGATAGCCCTGGAGCTGTATAGTACTGACAAGGATCTAGACCGTAGGTTGCTTCACACACGTCTCTGAAATTTTCAAAAACATCAGCTAGGATTAAAACGTCGGATTTTAAATATATATCTGAATATTGGCCCAAAGTTTTACATTTAAACAAATTCCATGCTTTCTGGGCACGCTCATAATCTTTTTTTTTAATGGCCTCTTTTTTCAGCTCATTATAGAAGCCATCAATGGATGGTAATTCAATGTCGTCTAATTTCGAAAATGAGTCTACGTAAGAATACGGAAAAACGCCCTTCAGCCGAATAATTTGGAACTCATCTTCCAAAGGGAAATATTTTCTCACTTCTCGGCATTCTTCTGGTTTCAAATTTTGTGATAGTTTATCTAGACTTGGCGCCATAAATCGGAAACTGTCCAGAAAGCGTAACTTCAAAAATATCTGTTTTTGTTTACCTTCTTCATCAAGCTGGACATTGTCTACCAAAACATGCTTAGTAAATGAAATGTATCGCTCCTTATTTTGAGGGATAACATCTAATTTCTCGTTTTTTTGGGCCAATTCCTTGATGAACAGGTGGGAATCAAAATTTGACCCAGAGTGAAAGAAGATAGGGATAAAGCTTGGGGATTTAAAATTAAGATTACAGGCAGAGTGGGCGCTAGCACGATATTTACCTGTGAGATGGCAGTGATCCCTCACTCTTTCATCTCCCACCTTGAATGGCTTTTCACAAATATGACAATTTTTCGACTGGCGAAACTCGATCTCTTGTTCTCGAGTCAGTGGGTGCATGGGCACTATATTTTTCATAAATTGATTATAGATAGATTTACAATCATTCTCTAGCCATTCTACGAAAACTTTATGTGCATCAGGACCCCTGAATGTCTTTAAAATCGAATGAGAATCATCAAAGTCGCATTTAATGTAGTAGGCGAAAGAATAAGGGACAGCCCTGTGAGTTTTGACTGTATAGGAATTTTCGTGACCTAGATCTTTATCTGTAGTATCAAAAGGCTCGATAATTGTTTCAAAATCGGCGTAAGCAACAAAGGGCACCTTTAATTTCTTTTCGAAATTTATGAATTTCAGAATATTCTCGGGAACCATTTCTCTGTATTTATTCTTCTTCAAATCTGTTGATGGCAGTTTAACTGAGACGTGACCGCAGTCGTGTTCTTGATGAGCTTTCAATTTTTGCTCGGTTGAAAAATACATCAAGCAACCATCGCAGAAGTGTTTCATGTTACGATGTGAAGATAATTGACTCGAGATCAACCGAGAAAGGTTTCCTATTAAGCAGTAGTGATTATTGCCAGAGTCATTACTAATTAATAACAAATTCACATGTCTCGTTTTTCGAGATGTGGTAAAATATAACGGACCAACAACCTCAGTGATATTTCTACCATTTTCATACGTGGTATCCAATCCATATACATTGACAGAAATATCATTGAGTTGTTCAAACTTGCCGATATCATTCAGTTTAATAGGAAATGCTAGACCTGTGAAATTCAGCTCGTTCTCAAATGACGAATAATTCATCACTCTATTCGCATTTTGAGTTCTATCAACTTGATGTAGGTGAGCCAAGACTGACCACATAAAACATTTTTGATCCTGGTTTCTGATGTTTAGAACAGCTCTCTTAGCATCTATCTCTTTTGGTAGCGGAAGATACGAGGGTGCTTTTAGAGGATTCACCTTATTGATATCTACATCTAGATAGAGGATTTTTTGGAGCGTCCAGCCTATAACAAAAGAAACATTGTTTAGTATGTCTGCAGTACCACAAATAAAATAGTAATACATACCGCTTTCTTTTTCCTGAAATTCCGAACATTTTTTGTTCAGGATTGTTGAAAATTGTTGAAACAATTCCTCTAAATCGGCACCATCGCTCACCGCAAGAAATTTGGTATTAAACGACTTCACCTCTTCTAGCTCTTTGGTCTGCAGGAGGAATCGAGCGAAGAGCTCCACGCCTACTTTGATAGGGCCAAATTTCTTGACCGTATCACCTACCAGTTGGACGAATCTTTGGTGAAGGTGTGGTAGAAATTTATTCAAGCTCGTAGTATTCTGTTTCGCAGAGAGCCGGTATGTAGCAATTCGACACTTGAATGATGTTTTGACAAGTTGCACGCCTTCCCCCTGTTGAACACAGGTGTTGGTCCGGTGTTGGATACTCCGACGATGACCAGCCCATTGACATCAAAATCTCCTGGGCACAGTCTTGACACCAGCGTGTGGTTGATGGCCCTGAAATTAATAAATCAGATTTAGCAACAACAAAAATATAGTACAACAATAGTTGAGTTGTTAAAGAGGGTGTGACCGAAAAATGAAAGTTTTAGTGCAAAAAAAAAATCTGAGAATAAATATTTAAACCGCATCTTGCTACGATGGTATGTTTTCGAGTTATGGCGGTTTAAAGTTACAACTAGGTGTTTGTGACGTCACACTGGATTATCAGGGGCAGTATTAACACGTGTAAGAATTTTCAAAAAACAATAGACAATTATCTCCTTGAGCGAATTGCAACCACTCAAAAGTATAGGGTACGGTTCACTGATGACTAAACGAAGAGAAGCCTGCGATTTCGGCGGTTGTGACATCGCAAATTCCTACATAATGTGCTTCACAAGGAATTTTCTTGGAGACTATTTCGAATATAGGACTGAGGTTTTCATGAGAGATCTTAGATTTTTTTTTCTCGATTTAAGCAGCTTAAGTCGTTTTAGGGTCACACCCCCTTTAACTAGGAAAGAATATAATTCAACTTACCCGTAGCTTGATATAGTTTAGCAAGCTTTACTATGGAAATTACCGAATTTTCAAGTTGGCGTTTACAGGCCTTCGGTGCAGGATGTTTTTTTTTTAGATGACGTTGGAGGGCCCCTTTGGAATCCAAGACTTCTTCGCATTGGTTACATATATTGGCTGATACTCTGCAGTCTCCATGGCGCTTCAAATTATCCTTCCTGGTGAACGATTTTGCGCAATATTCACATACAAACATTTTCTGAAACAAATAATTGGGAAATTAGTTATAATCATCGCATTTGGTAAAATTTAAATTATGGGCATATGTTTAATGCGTTTGCGCATAGGTGATTTGTAAGAGAAACTAAAGTTCATTAATCTGGCGTAAGCGTAGTAAGATATTCGGGTAAAACTTTTTGAAAAAATGTGCATATCCACGCTTTGTGATTTTTTTTTTCTAAGAATAGCTAAAATACATAGAATATCTGCAATGGTATCTAGTGTCGAGAAGCCTTGCTCTATGTGCGATTGGAATGAGAAAATCGACTGTGTCTGGGTGATTTTCAAGAAAAACTGTGTATACCTAAACATGTTCTAGCCAAATGATTAGTAATCGGTTCATTATGCATGTCTGAAACGCTTACGTATAGGTTTTTTTTTTTGAAAAACAATCTTTATTCATATAACAATACATTATTATACATTATATAATTTCTCTAATCAGTGCATAATAGCTCTGGCCTCGAGAAAATTAACTTTATATTAACAGTGTCGGACAATAATTGTTCGAACTTAATACAATCTCATAAAAAAAAATTACAATAATTTCCAACAAGTATTACCACAAAAGAAAACAAAACAGAAAACAAAACAAGAATATCAATTGCATATTGAATTTGGACTCTAAATGTAAAAACCATTTCTAAAAAACTATGTATAAACTATATACTATATTTCAGGAGGAACAAAATGTGGCTACTAACCCATACCATCGACTAACTGATGCCCAATATAGGTACTTAAATTAAGATTAAGGTCAAGTATTACATACTTAAGTATAGCCTAACTTTTTTAACAAATAAATCATATCTTTGGATATTTCTCAGACTTTCAGGTACCCTGTTATATGCTTTAGACGCTTTTACAATTGGGTTGTTTAAACCCATATCTGTTCTGGTGGTGATTTGATAAATATTATTTTGAGTTCTAGTTTCATAGTTATGTTTATCATGAGATATCATAATATTTATATTACATCTTTGGTTTTTGTTGATAATTTTATACAGTAGTTTTATTTGTTCTAACTTTAAAATTGCACTCAGTCTTGGAACATTCAACTCTCTATATAATGTTTCGGTATTTGTGAGCCTATCATAGTTAAATAAAATCTTTAATACTTTGTTTTGGAGCACCTGGACTGAGTTAAAGTCTGCGATACCACATGTACCCCATATTGGCAATAAATATCTAAAATGTGATACAAAGAAGGCATTATATATATTATATTTTGTTCGTTTAGTTAAGTAGTTTCTGCATCTATATATCATTGGTATCATAGGTATTATTTTATCAGTAATATATTCTACATGTTCGGTCCAACGTAGACCTCCTCCAATAATCAGGCCCAAATATTTGATGTTCCCCACTCTGTCCAGGCTATAGCCATTCATATTTATATTTATATTTTCAACATTTTTATTTTTTTGCTTTAATAACATATATTTTGTCTTGTCCACATTAATTTTTAATTTATTATGGCACAGCCAGTCGAGATACAGATTCAGATCAGTGTTCACAGTGAAACTCAATGTCCTCTCCTCTTCACCTGTGTACACCAGAACAGTGTCGTCAGCGAATGTGAAGTAACGAGCAATGAGGTTTGCACACCCCAAGTTGAGTACATATAGTGTGTATAGTAAAGGGCCCAGGACGGAACCTTGCGGGACCCCATACTCACTTGAGAGGATCTCACTGTCAACACCGCCGAGCCGAACATATTGTTTTCTTCCCACCAAATAAGTCCTAATTAAGTTATATATAACTCCCCTAAAACCCATATGCTCAAGTTTCTTCAATAGTATATCCGTGCTCACCACGTCAAATGCCTTTCGTAGGTCCACAAATACCGCAACAACTATTTGTTTATTATCTAATGCCCTGGATATGTAATTTATTAAGTCGGTTGTTGCACTAAGCGTGCTGCTATCTTTAACAAAACCATACTGGTACTGATCCGCGAGGTTATATCTATGAATAAAGGATGACATTCTTTTTTTTATTATTTTTTCCAACATTTTTGAAAATACACCTATAACAGATATTGGCCTATAGTTGTTCAAACAATTTTTGGGACCAGATTTAAATATTGGACTTATCCTACTTATTTTCATCTCCTGTGGAAAAATTCCATCTGTAAAAGTTTTATTGATTAATTTTGTTAAAATGTTAAGTAGATAATCTTTAAGATTAATCAAGTCCAATACTGTAATTCCATCATGGCCTGGTGCAGAGTTTCGCTTTAGTTCAGATATGGTTTTGCTAACTTCTTGTTCATTTGTTAATTCTACAAACATTGAACTATCACATTTTATTTCATCAAACTTAGAGCTAGGTCTCAATAATTTAATCTCTTCATTAATGTCTGTTACAATGGTCTTTCCTATTTTTGCAAAGTGATTATTTAGGCTATTTACTATATCATCAATACTATTTACAGTGACATTTCCCACTTCCAGTGAATCAATGTGCGTTTCTATTTTTTTTTCCTTAAAAAAGCTATTAATAAATTTCCATTGTTTCCTAATATTTGTTCCTGCTTGTTCCCACTTATTTCTAAAATACTGGTTTTTAAGAGTCCCAACTTTATTATTTACTTTATTTTTCAGAAATATAAACCTTTTTTCTAGTTCCCTATTGTTTGGATTTTTTAGTTTGTTTTTATAACTTTTATCACGCTCTTTCATCAAGTCGAGTAACTCTTGGTTAATCCAGGAATTATTTTCTCTTATTTTAAGTGATTTGACATATTCGCATTTTTGTTTGCAGGTAATTGGTGCAAGGATACTTTTCGAGAAAAACTTAAATATGTATATTATAGGTAGGTACCTACTTAAACGATTCCTCTAAATTTATCTTATTGAGAAAAAAAAATTATGCGGATTTCATAATGTATAAAATATTTTGGCACATAATATCTAATTATTGGGGGGGGGGGGGGGTTGAAACAAGCGTTTGGGTGCTTTAATAATAACTTTTATAGAAACTTTACATATGGCCTTCAAAAAGTAGATCGTAGATATCGGAATAAGCGCTTGGACACTTTAATAATAATTATTATAGAAATTTTACTTACGGTTCTCAAAAGTAGATCGTAGATTCACAAACACACATTAACATTAACAATACATTTAATTTGGAACAGAACATTGTTTTTTCATTCGTATTTTTCAGCAGACACAATAGGATCCCGAAATTACATATTTTTATACCTGAAGCATCGAATAACCAAAGTTTACGGAGGCCCACCAGAAAGAAATGTCAGTCAGGTAGAGGTAGGCTTTGTTGACAAACTTACAAACAAAAATAGTTTTTAATAATATGTAAGATATCTCCGACTAAAATATATTTTCAATGATGTGGGCTTGTTTACCTGAGATTGAGAATATTGTATTAGCCGTAAACTTTGGCACTGATGGCTTTTTGTCGCATTATTTCGGCCCTTTTATGTTTTATGCGCTGCAGACTACACATTCTCGCTTTATTTCTATCAACTCATTTGGTCAAAATTATTTCCATAATCGTCGATAGCTTAGTAACTAACGTTTCACTCTGTAAATAGGATGACGGTACCTACACAACACGTCAGTAAGCAATTAGGTTTTTTCGTTCAATAAAGAATTTAATCCGATCGCCGCGATAGACGTGAATCAATTGAAAAATAGAAGTCCTAAATCCTAATGAGTATTTATACAGATGATCAGCACTGGATTTTTCTTATTGATGCTTCTCCCTTACCTTGCTCTGACCTTAATTGCTGTTTCATCTGATTAAGAGCATTTTTTATTTTTAATTATTTAAAGGTAAGAAAATTATAAATTCCTGCGCTCACGGATGAAATACGATAAATGGTACGCGAATCGCTAATCACAGGTGGTGCGACTGACTTAAGATAGGTTGCGCTACTGTCTTAACGTGTGTTTTAGTCGATGGTCGATAGTACGCGTGATGGTGGATAGAGGGCGTAGGCGGCGACTAACTTTCCCAGTGCTGACATTGTGCCTTCTCTCTCACACCCGCAGAGACGGGGGTATAGTGCTGCCTCTCTCGCACCCATGGGGAGGATCCTATGATGCAGAAGGAACCATCTTACTCTACTGACAGGCACGTGATTTGTAAATTGAAACTGTCTGATCCAGTCACATGCTTGTCAAACTTTCGGAGCAAATCGACGAAAAAGATGACAATAACGAACACGGCCATTCATGTTTTGTTTGTATTGTCTTGTTGCGGCCCGTGTATTCCGAAAATATGGAGAATTTGATTGGTCGATAGGCCGTGGATTCCGGTTTGGAATCCACGGGGCGTGTAGAATTCGTATCATTAATCAGTTTGATAGCGAGCAAGAATGAATGTATTATTTAATGTTCCAAGAGACAAAACATTACGGACATGGTAAGATAGAATTATTTTAGAATAACTAGAGTCAACTTGGCTATATTCCGGTCATATAATAGAGGTAACAAACTGTTTCATGATGGTTTAAATTTGGTATGTTATTATTTGATTCAATACTAAAATCAAAAATAAGTCAGACTTTAATTTGTTGGAACTTAACCACTCGGCAATCAATTCAATTTTCAATATTGTCTTCAGCTAAGCGCGCGTCGGTCTATAAGTCCTTAACTATAAGGTTAAGAATTTCGTTCATATGTCAAACTATACTGGTCGTGACACTCTATTTTGTGAGTGTGAGTGTGGTATAGTTTATCTATTCTCAATTGAACCA
Source organism: Ceutorhynchus assimilis (assembly GCA_917834065.1). Taxonomy (NCBI): domain Eukaryota; kingdom Metazoa; phylum Arthropoda; class Insecta; order Coleoptera; family Curculionidae; genus Ceutorhynchus; species Ceutorhynchus assimilis. The sequence goes on along the minus strand of CAKJTU040000001.1, from coordinate 738,816 downwards.
CCACAAAAAATAAATCTCCATTAACAGTCGGCGTTTTCTTTATGAAGCATAGGCGGCGAGGTTTCTAAAAATGTTTCATAATAAATAATAAATCAATATAATTTAGATATTATTCTACGTAAAATTTAATTTATATTTATTATTTATTTGAAATATTTTGGAATACACATGCCCTAGTGCCGTTAGGAGCTATTTTAAAGAATTATTTCATAAAAATATACACACGTATGAACCTGCCTCCGCCTCTGACAAAAAAACAAACTACTGTGAAAGTACACCGGCGACGCCGCGCCGCACAGTGGGTCCACATGCGAAAAAGTGCCGCATCGGGTTTTAAAAGCTAGATTCTTCTTGTAAGGAAGTATTACTGAGTATGACTGTATTTGATTTAAACGTAAGAATGTAAGGAATAAGAAAACGTCCATAAATTAAATTTTGGAGATAATTTTATTATTTATAAAAGAATAGCTTCAAACTCATTTTCTGAATCATTTACATCATCCGCAATGCTATCGATTTCTTCCGATTCCTCATCCGAACTGGAGTCATATGCCTGTGTCATTATGTCATTATCGATACAGGCCTCAATATTTAGTAAGTCAATGGGCAAATGTTCTTTTTCTGTTTTCTTCGAAAGCTTTGATTTTTGAAATGTTTGATAAATGTAAAAAAATAGAGGATCTGAAGTCAACATTAATCTATTAAAAACATCTTGCAAATTAGCCTTACGAGATATTTTCCGTGAAAAATCTGTCCTAAATTTCTTGAAGTCCTTATTTCGGGCTTCCTGAGGCTCTTCACTAAGGGCACCTACAAAATTGAAATTTTGAGCGTATTTTTAAATTCTTCCTAAAAATTTAACCGAAAATATAAAGAAAATTACCTAATGGAATGGAAGGAAACTTTTCCAGGTATTCGTGTCCATGGTACAGAATTTTATGTACTGTTGGGGAAAACTTAAATTGTGGATATATGTTGAGGAAAAGCTCCGCAGTTTCGAAGGCATATTTTTTGTAGGCTTCTGGTGAAATTGTCCTATTGCATGAAATAGCAGCGAGAATATTTGCAAATCTTTTTACGATAGATAATTCAATATCTATAATTTCAGATGTCAATTCCGAATTTTGAAAAAATCTTCGCGCTGTGTTTCCATCATGCGAAATGCCAAATCCAGGTTTTGGTTTGCCAATAATTAAACCAGTTTTTTCTTTGAAACTTTTTTGAACTTCTTTCTTTCTTATTTCCTGCTCATTTTTTGTTTCAGGCAGCCTAAATATGAAATTTATAATATGTTACAATAATTACTCTCAAATAAAGCAATAGGTACTTACTTATAACTACATCTTAGTAAAAACTCCATACAGTTAATTTTGGCATGAAGTGGAGATATCCCAAATTTGAATACATCCTTAGCAGTATTCTCCTTTGGTATCTCGTTTAAAGTTTTTGGACCAGCAAGACAAACAGGACATCTCTAAAAGTAAAAGAGCATAAAACCTAAAAGAGAGATGAAGGCCTCAAATCCTTACCGAAGTCGCCTTATTTTCGCTTATTGCATTTATTATTTTTCCATCCACCATAGTAAAAAGGAATTCGTGTTGTACAGTAACTTCAACAGAATTGTTTAGTCTAATTGTAGTGTTTGCTAATTCATCAATTTCTTTCATTACTCTTGAATACTCTTTTTGAGTGGAAGCAGTGTCTTCCTTGCAAAAAGCTATTCTAATTGGCCTGCACAAACTGTAAATAAAATATGTTTAAATTATTGAAAACCTTTAATTGTATTTTCTGGTAAATGGAAATAAGATATCATAAAAAAAAGCAAATTAATTTACCTGGAAGAACTTGGACTTTCATTTTTCCAGATAACCGAGTCTCCAGTTTTCAGTAAAAGGGGTACCAAATTCGTGCAAAATACAGTTGAATCTGTACTATTTGAATCAATAAATCTTTGTTTAAACTCTGGATGACCACTGCTACCATCCATACCCCATTTGTATATTGAAACGATATCACATGGGTGGTTTAAATCAGAGATATGTACCAAAATTTGTTCGACAGTTATGTCTACGAGATTTTGGAGTGATACCTTCGCTTCAATTTCTGTAAAATTGTCTAGATTTTCAATGGGATAGCTCATTTTTTTGTATTTCATTATCTCATGATATGAAGGGTAGATGTTGGTGTCTAAAATTAAAACGCACATCAATTTGTTGTTTAGTTTATTTATTAAAAAAATATTGGTACTTACCTTTCCAAATTGTGGCAGCCCGCATATTTTGATACTGCGCTTTTGTTTGTTTTCCATTTATAATAAACAAAGCTATTGCTTCATTAGGGGAAAAAGGTTTGGGTAACTTTTGACTAGGAACCGAAAGTACTTTCTCTGGAGATTTCACAGCAATAGAAACAGCTTTTGCCAAATCAGGTTTTTGTTCTTTTCTGAGAACAGATATCGCTGCGTAAGTCAGAGCTTCTGAACAGTAATTATCTCTTATATCTAAAATTTGTTTTGAGTTATCCTAAAAATATGTTTGCATAACTAGACTTACCTTTAGTATTTCGTTCTTGCTGAGATGCAGATAAATCTGAAAAACATTTTTTTTTTGAAGGGCCAGGTGCAACTGGCTCAGGAACATCAAACAATTCATGAGTGTCAGTAAAAAGTTTTTCTGCCAACCAGGATGCATTTTTTTGTGTAAATTTTGCCCAAGAATAACTTGAATCTCTCCATTTTTGTGCCCATTTTTTTATAAAATTTTTAATTGTATGTTTTAACATATCTTGCCGGTGTGTTAAATTAAAATTAATGCCGGATTCTTCCAAGCATGCTGATATATCATCGATAATCTCGACTTCAGATTTGCCGTTATATCCATGCTTTAAAAAAATATGGCATACCTCCATACGTGAACTCGTACCTAAAATTATGATAAACCTATAACATTTCGGACTTTTATGAAGATATTTGAAACCTTTATGTAAAGTTAACAACTAATAGAGAATAAAATAAATTACAAAAGTTATCTTTTTGAAAAAAGATAATTATTAGTAAAAAATTATTAGCTCTAACGTAAAAAATTAAATATTCGGCGGGTCATCGCGGGTCCAAATGTCATTGTAAATTGTACCTAAAGTGTCCCAAAAAATTCACACAAAAAAATTATTGCGTGCCTCGGCGTTCCTCTTAAGATATATTAATTTAAACAATATTTGGCTTTAAAAATATAAAGTACTTACGTGATATTTTTTTTTTCCATGATTATATATTTTTTGTCAACTATACTCAACTATTTAAATAGCTACCAAAACCACACAATCACTGGGCACTACGAACTTCGCAAAATAAAAATCGAGTAAAATCAAAAAAGACGCTCATCTTATCAACAAAAACAGATAAACATTATAAAAAACTATAACAATAAATAGCTCATACGGGGTCCTTTCAAAAAATATTTCTTAAACTGAGGTAATAGCAATATAATTCTTGAGGCGTATGCGGCACTTTTTCGCATTTGGAACCACTGTGCGCCGTCGCATCGCCCAGCAAATAAACATGAAGAAATCTTTTCGAAATTTCGTTCCAACAACCAGTATTTCATTTTGCCGATTGTAGTTTCTAGTAGGGAATATTCAAAACATTTATATAGGTTTTTTGAGTATTTATTCACGCCAAAGGTGCCTAATATTTGATCGTACCTTATGCATAGCTTGAAAATAAAGTGGTTCAATTTAGAATAGACAAACTATATTTGTGAGTATACAGGGTGGCTCAATTAGGCGTGGCGTGACGATATAAAAGTACGCAACTTTTATTGAACTAATTGACTTAAACTCACTAATTGCTTTCACTTAACTTTCCTGACTTATAACCTACGCGCCTCGGAGAAAAAAACGACGAATTAAACGTATCTAGAAACCAAGACAGGGATGTTCCAAGATGCACAATTGTGCATATTATGCACAATCTGATCTCAATATGCACCTTATGCACAATCTTGTTAAAATATGCACAATTTTCACAATCCGAATCCAGCCAAGACAAAATTATTTTCCTTCAGCGAACCTATGGCAATTTCGCCTTGCGCGTTGGTTGTGGTTACTGACATCTGTTATTTTGAAAGCTAAGCTCTAGACTTATAACTTGGAAAAGAGAGCTAAATGAGCTACGTAATGGCGGCTTACTTAAGGATGATACACACTACACTACTAAGGATTGCTTATCGGCCTATTTTTTGGTAATCGTCGCCATATTGATGTGTCACCATTTTCGACGTCATAGCTAAGTCGTCAGCTGTTTAAACAGCCTACGTCAAGGCGAGAAATAACATGCTGCCTAAGTCACAACTGGTGATTTGGCGCTGGGGGGGAGGGGGGATTTGTTCCACACAGGCCTTACGAGGATAGGCTATCCTATAGTAGTAGTGTGTATCCATCCTTGGGCTTACTTCCATTATCATCACTGTTAGTGAAAAGGTTTATCGCGAGTCACTGTAATTTTTATTTTACTTCGTCGCCTATAAATAAGAAAATTAGTATCATAAGTAAACTGTGTTTTTTTTTTAAAGATAAAAGTCAAAATGACATTATGTTGGCAATACAATGTAAAATTGTCAATGGTTTCAAATTTTTTATGTAGAAAAGGCTTGTGTTGCCAACATAGTTACTATATTTTTGACTTGGGGAATTATCTTTAAAAAAAAAACAGACTTTATTAATTTTTCGACAACTTGTAGGACAACTACCCCTGCTTTCTCTAAAACCCAAGAGATGGCGCTATTAATTGCGTCATTTACGTAATTTTTGAGCATGTGCACAATCTCAAACGAATATGCACAATTTTTCATTGGGTAAATGCACACTTGAAAATTTTCTTGGAACAACCCTGACCAAGAAGGATATTATAAAATTCTAATGGGAAACCATCTTGAAGCCTATAATGAGAAGTTTCCTGGCTTTTTTCGACTTAATAAACACCAATTTGAATTTGTTTTAACTCTTATTATTCATGAAGCTATAAAGAAAGCAATCTAAAAATAGTGTAAAAATTCCATTCATCGACATTTTTATAATAAACTCAGCATTTATTATATTTTTCACGCTCTCGTCATTATTTGATTGAAACTTTGACGTTAGCGACTTGTTGTTGAGCAGTCGAGACGTAGCCGTCATCGGCAGGCCGCTACAGTAAAAGGGCTAGGACAGAGCGGGGCCAAAATCGGTCATTTTCCCATGTAAATCTCCATAAGAAAATCTAAGGTCCGTTCTGGCAATTTTTGTACCGTTCAAGGTCATCGGTCCAGCCCGCCAGCCGCGGCTAAGCCCCGCCCCCTTTCCAGTGCCCGTGTCTTTCATCGGTCGCACTAACTGGTCAGCCGCCGCTGCGTTCGGGGTCATTGACCTGGCTCCAAGCGGCTCATCGAACACACATAGCAGCTCGTGACTTGGTACCTTATTCAAGGTGCATTGTATTGTATTATGGATATTATGATTATGTAGTTTATTTTCCACAGCTTTGTAAATGAGACTATGTCTTCCTACAATAAAGCAATATTGATTTGATTTGATTTGATTTGTACTGATGATGACTACTAATAATAAAAACGTCGTTTCGCCATCAGGTCTGATGATGACGTAACTAATAATAAAAACGTCATTTAGCCATTGGATCTGATGATGACGTAACTAATAATAAAAACGCCATCGGGTCGTCAACGTTTATTGCAACCGCAGCGAAACCATAACTTGTTACTTTCCTGTGACCTGCGATAAACAAGCTCTGACTAGTCTGTAGCCAATCACCAGCTTCGTATCCACCTGCACACTCCAGCGAACTTTTCCTAGAAATATGGGCCATCGTTTTAATTTTATTGTTGCTTATTACGCTGGCATCCTGCGATAAGCAAGTCCTAACAAGTCTCTAACCAATCCGAAGGCTGAGGTCTCTCGTCTCAATATAAGAAACGAGCGACAAGCCGGAGATTTTTTTTATTATTATTTACATCATATTAATAGCTACAACGCTTTCGCTCGTATTCAGAACAAAATCGCCGCTTGTTCGAGTGACTTGTTGAAAGTGATCAGTAAACTTTTGGATTGCGCCTATTTCTATATCAGTGTTGGAGTTAACAAAAGCGTAAGTATTATTACAGTTATTATTATTATCAACATGACTCATCATTTATACAAATATTTTTTGCAAAATAATTCCGTCTCAAGTTTTTTCCATCCTGGATTTTTGCTTCAAATATTCATTTCCTATCAATAATATATTGTTAAATTATATCAACATGTTCACCAACAAAACCAAAAATTAAGCAAACGCGTCCCATAGGAAATTACACTGCTTGAGCCGTCCTGCGGCAATACTGATAAACAATTTTTATTTAGAATAAACAAAATAACCTGTGACAATAATTCGTTCGATGTGTCCCATTATAGGATGCTGTAGTGGTAAATAAGGAAAATTCGTGACTGCCGCCGACGTTTAATGTGGGAATTTTATAAGCAAGGGTATCATATTTCACGGTTATTTTTACTTATAATTGATAAGCGTTTCCATTCTAGCAAAAACAAGCTCAAACTTGCATTTATATTTTGTCGATAATAAACAAAACATGTATGAATATTTTCACTGCCGACCAACTACCTACATATATTTAAAAACATTCCAGCACATAGCCCCATAATACTTCTTGTCAAGTTGGACAGTATCTATTACCCAACTAACAACCCTTGGGGCCAAAAAAAGGGTGATATCAAAAATTTTAAAAAGTACCTAACTATACCATAACTCTTTTGAGGGGGGGACAGCAATGCTGCTTTTTCCGGGGTGTGCGCAACCCTAACTATCAAGGGAATGCCTGAAAACTGGATTTTGACCATCTGCGCACATGTCGTTAGGGCCTTATTCTATTTTTCCAATTATTTCGTGTTCTAGCGATCCGATTTGATTCGTTCTTTTACCAAAAATTTTCAAATAATTAGTCGCGTATTTGAAGACTAGTTCCACCCGTTTAGCATATGCCAAAAGGGCCGTATTCTATTTTTTCAATTAATTAACGTTCTATCGACCCGATTCAATTTATTCTTCTGCCAAAAATTTCTAAATAATTAGTGGCATCAATGAAGACTAGTTCTACCCGTTTAGCATACGCCAAAAGGGCCGTAATCAGTTTTTACGATTAATCCACTCTCTATTGGCCCGATTTAATTTATTCTTTCACCAAAAACTTCTAAATAATTATTGACATCAATGAAGACTAGTTCCAGCCATTTAGCAGACGCTAACAGGGCCGTAACCAGTTTTTTTCGATAAATCCACTTTCTAGTGGTCCTGTTGCGGAAATAACCCACAACAAGTTTAAAATGTTATTATTTGTAGTTTATCAATATAATCTCAATTTCTATTATTTATCATAAAAATAATATTCTAAAAAAAGAATCCTGTAAAACTGGCAACAGCAGCCCTTTTGAATCGGTAAAATTACAGATTTCTTCATTACCCTATGAGCAATGGATCTATTTTGTTGTTGTGATTGGTCAGTTGCCACCCAACATCCCTGATTTATGCGACCTGCTCCGAAAAAGGCAGTCGACTCGACGCACGGTACACAACAGTAGTAATCAAGAAGCAGAAGAGTAAGCAAAGACTCTGCACCCTCTCGCCTCTGAACGCTCTACAGAGGAAAAAAACCCCCAGAAAACCCCCGTTAGTACGCGAATTATAGTAAAATACTACTCCCAGTGTCTCAAGGCCTGACATGGCCTATATTATCAACGATATTATTGATTACAATTCATGTAATTAACCCCTAAATTGTTGCAAGTCATCTCGGACCTAGCAAAATTCTCTACTACGCCTGTTTAAGGTTATTCCTGTCTCACTCTCGACGGGCTTCAACTCTGTATATCATTGTGTTCTCTCTCTTAGTGGAAAATCCCTTAGCTGACAGTGCAAATTACTACGAATAGTGATAAATGGATAAATAATCACTATATGGATTTACCGGTATGAACTGGATTAAGCAAGTAAGACCGTTTCAATTTCTCAAAACAGTCGAACAATAAATTAATAAATACTGAATACCGATTCGGTTGAAATGCACTATAAATTGAAGTGTTTGTTCTAACCTTTAATACAGAAATTTGGTTTTCACACTCGTGAAATGAACATTAATTTGTAAATTTGTATATAGAAACTGAGCATATATATATAGACTTTTCTTGCACTTATTGTTTACACACTTCAGCAGAAAAGTGCTCAAATTATTAACTCTCAATAAACAAAAGAACCTTCAAGGATTATAAACATTTTGTGAATACAGTGAGCTGATTGAAGTTCACGAATTATTTGTGTTGTGCTCTCGTAAATTTAAATTAGTTAATTTGTGTTCTCGTTCTTTGAACATTCAACCATAAATGATATTATTATTATGAAATTTCACTATTTTTTATAAATCAAGATACTTATTTACTCGCTTATTTACTTTAGATTAGTATAAAATTTGTAGTTCGACTGGACGTCCAAATAGGAATTATTAGATAGGATTTGATTGCTGATTAAACCGAATTAACTTCATTTATTAATTAAATTGATAACTATTCTATTTCAGCGTTTTATTTGTATAAATGAGAATCAAGGCACCCCTAGTTCAATACAAGGCTTAAATGATCCAACACCTAATGGTTAATTTTTACAGTCAGTCAAAGTAAAAACTTTTGACATCCCTGGTGCGGTAATGACTAGAGTCCACAAAAGGGTAATAGCTAGTTCCGTCACATTGGTCCTTCGAGCCGGATTAAAGCCTTGATTGAAATGTAATTAATTAAAAAATTTAATGTTTTTTTTATGCCTCTATCTCTGACTGCTTTAAGATTCTCATTTCTACACTGCTCAATAAAAACTTGTGTTTTTATTATATATTGAAATTTGCCTACTCGAATCCCTGTATTGCTCGTACTTGGTAAGTACATTCTCTGTTGTAAATATTCTATATTGTAAATAGGTACATTGTGTATTGATTTGTATAGGTACAATTTATTAATTAGCTTGTTTGGCTCTCTTAATTCATTTTAAATTGATTATTATTGGTGGAGTTATTTAAAGGCTATTTCTCAATATGGATTTTGATGCTATGAAGCAGGTCCGTACTCGCGCAAAAAGCGCTATTAGTCGCATTGCCAATTGGGTGAAAAACAATAAGGATGTTGAAGTAGATCCAACTCAATTTGAAAATCGTATAGTTAACTTAAAAGATAACTTTGAAAAATACTCAATGACTCAAGATGAAATTGAAACTTATCTTGAAGAATTCACTGCAAATGATAACGAAAATAGAGATATTGTTGAAAATCAATTCTATGATACTCTCTCTCTGATACAAAAATGTATTAAAACATTGTCTCCGGTTACCCTGAACACTCCACCAATAAGCCAAACTAGTTTGCCACAGCTGAGTTTGCCACCACATATGGAAGTGAAACTCCCTCAAATAAATATAAACCCCTTTAAAGGTGACACCGCTGAGTGGACTTCCTTTTTTCAAATCTTCTCTGCTCTGATAATTGATAATACTCACCTGAGTAAAATACAAAAATTTATTTATTTAAAGTCATTTTTGAGAAACGAACCATTGAAATTGATCGAAAACTTGGCTGTGACAAACGATAATTTTGATATCGCTCTAGAAATATTGCAGAAACGATATGAAAACAAAATCTCTGTAATAAACGCTCATTTTGTTGCTCTCTTGGAACAAAACACACTCAGTAAATGTAACGCTCAAACTCTCAGAGAGTTTGTTACAAATTGTAGAAAAAATTTACTTTCTTTAAAGAATTTGCACTATTCTTACGAACAGCTTTGGGAATTTTTGATAATATATTTAATGGGAAAAAAACTTGATTTTGGCACGCGCAAGGCGTTCGAGAATGAGCGCGATTTAAATCAACTCCCTCAACTTGATGACCTTTTTGAATTCCTCGAAAAAAGATGCTTAGCTTTGGAAAATCTCTCAAGTACGGAAGTGCCTTCAGCACAAAACGGGCAACGAAAAGTAAACAAAACCCCAAACTCTGGCGCTGCTCTGTTCGCTCAAAATAATATAAGTAAAGTCACTACACACTGCTTATATTGCAATCAAGACTCTCACAAAATTTATATTTGTAATAAGTTTAAAGGTTTACAGGACTCGGAAAGGAAGACTTTTGTTTATTCAAAACAACTCTGCTTTAATTGTCTTGGTTCCAAACACACTCTTGCCAATTGCCCAGCAACCAAAGGTTGTTTTATCTGCTCTCAAAGGCATCATACATTGCTCCACAATGCTTTTGTCCCTCAAAATCCTCCAGCTCAAGGTCACAGACCCCAACAAAGACCCCATCATAATAACCCTTCGATTGCTAGACCAAATTATTCTAATGGTCAGCAGCAACCGTCTCAGCATCCTCCCAAGACACAGACACAAGGTTCAAGACCACAAAATCAAGCTGACTCACAACCAAACCAAAATGAACTTCCCAAATCTTCCCAAAGTCTCCACTCCGTCTCAGCACTCTCTACAAAAAACTCACAAACTCTTTTAGCAACCGCATGCGTGACACTTTATGACGCAGACAGGCGGCCCCTTCAAGCCAAAGCCATTTTGGATAATGGCTCGCAACACTCCTTTGTAACTGACAAACTAGTTAAAAGGTTAAAACTAGTCCCCTATGTCAAAACAACATATGTGTCTGGCATAGCTCTTAGTAACAATGTTACTAATAAGATGATTGATTTGAAAATATACTCAAATTTGTATCCTCATAGGAAATTTGAGATTTCCTGCGCCGTTCTCCCTGTAATAACAGGACCCCTCCCCTCTATACAAATAAATGTCAGTTCGTGGAATATACCGAGCGACATTGTTCTTGCTGATCCTAGTTTCACTCGTCCTTCGGAAATTGACCTTCTGATTGGTTCAGACCTCTATTACAATCTCCTGACAAAAGGCCTGATTCATCTAGGTCATGGCCTGCCCACAGTCTTAAACACTCATCTCGGTTGGATTCTTGGAGGAACGTTTCCCCAAAATTCACACCATAATAACTGCTCTCATTTAGTCACTAGTAGCCCTGCACAACAAGTGCACTCCTCTGTCTCTATGTTTGTTCAAAGCCCGGACAATAGCTCTCTCGAAAATATAGTGACTAAATTTTGGTCCATGGAAGAAATTCATACCAAAGCCCCTCTCTCCCTTGAAGATGCAAAGGCTGAAGCTTGTTTCAAGGAAACAACTCAAGTATTAGAAAATGGCTCTTATCAAGTTAACTTACCCTTGAAATCTCCCTCTGAAAATCTCAAACTCGGTGATTCTTTGTCTATAGCCACAAAAAGATTTCACAATCTCGAGAGGAAATTTGTAAAGGACCCAGATTATTTTCATGAATATCAGAAATTTATTCATGAATATGTTAACCTTGGACATGCCAGGTTCCTACCCCTTTCCTCTGCTAATGAAAATCTGGAGCTCAAATGCTTCCTCCCTCATCATGCTGTGGTTAGAGAAGGTGCGTGCTCAACGAAGCTGCGTGTGGTCTTTGACGCCTCTTGCAAAACCACAACGGGCCTTTCCCTAAATGACATAACTCTCAAAGGCTTTCAGGTCCAGCCTGACCTTTATGACATATTGTTACGCTTCAGATCTTTCAAATATGCTCTCACCTCTGATATTGAGAAGATGTTCAGACAAATAAAGATAAATCCCACTCAGACCTTTTTATTAAATATTTTATGGAGAGACGAGCCTGAAAAACCACTTCAGTGCATCGAATTGACCACTGTCACGTATGGCACTAACAGTGCTCCATTCGTCGCAACTAGAGTCTTAAACGATGTTGCATTAAAAAATAGCTCAGATTATCCCCTCGCGTCTCATTCTCTATTGAAACAATGTTACATGGATGATATCCTAAGTGGATGTGATGACCTTAAGGATTTAGAAATACTCTATAGCGAACTTATCTCTTTATTAAAGGCTTCTGGATTTGAATTACACAAATGGTGTTCAAATTCAAAGGAATTTCTAGACAAAATCTCTCATAAAGAAAAAATAGTCGAAGTAGATATGAATTTTGACGAAAACCCGAATAAGGTACTTGGCCTTATTTGGAACCCAATTCTCGACTTCTTCTGCGTCTCTATTCCTGAAGTAAAATTAACAACCCCTATTACGAAAAGAAAAATTGTCTCTGTAATAGCTCAATGTTATGATCTCCTTGGTTTTTTATCTGTAGTCATTGTGACAGGAAAAATAATTGTACAAAGACTTTGGACTTTGAAGTTGGATTGGGACACCCCAATTACTGATGACTCACTCTTGCAAGAATGGAATGGTTTCATACATGATCTTCCTCTCCTCAAAACGCTCAAGATCCCTAGATACCTTTTTTCTGACAAAACATTAAGTTCCATGGAATTCCACGGATTCTCTGATGCCAGCCTCAAGGCATACGCCGCTTGCGTTTACGTTCGCGCCCTATATACTGATGGAACAGTATCTTGTCATTTGATTACCTCTAAATCTAGAGTATCTCCTCTGAAAACAGTTACATTGCCTAGGCTAGAATTATGCGCCATGGTTTTGCTCTCAAAGTTGGTTTCAAAGTTAATCGCAATCTTCGAAGATCGATTCTCATTGAGTTCTGTAAATTTGTGGACAGATTCGCAAATTGCGCTCTGCTGGATAAATTCCCATGCGTCGCGCTGGACTGTTTTTGTGGCTAACAGAGTAGCACAAATTCAAGAACTCACCTCAAATCACAAATGGCGTCATATAAATTCTTCAGACAACCCCGCTGATTACCCATCTAGAGGTTTGCCAATACCCCAAGTCCAGGAGTGCCATACTTGGTGGCAAGGCCCTAAATTTCTTCATGACCCTGAATTAAATCTCTCCCAATTTGGCAACACTCCCAGTTTGTCTGATGTCCCTGAGGAAAAGAAAATAGCTCTAGTAGGAACTGATAAGAAAGATCAAGATCTGTTTTGGCCCGGAATATTCAATCGAGCTTCTAAATTTCGTAAGCTCCAACGCACAGTAGGGTACATGTTGAGATTTGCACATAACACAAAATGTAAACATCTCGATAGAACAAAAGATTCTCTCGAAGTCCAAGAGCTGAAAGCAGCCTTGAACTTGATCACAAAAATTCTCCAGTCAATTCATTTTTCAAAGGAAATCTCAGAGTTGAATCAAAACATATTTTTGAGCAACAAATCACTGATTAAACTCAAACCCTTCTTAGATAAGGATGGTTTTTTAAGAGTGGGTGGAAGATTAGAAAACGCTAATGTCTCCTTCGATCAAAAACACCCCATTTTGCTCCCTTCCCATAATCATATTGTCTCATTAATGTTAATCCAAGAACATGAGCGTTTAGGTCATGCAGGCGCACAAACAGTGCTATCGAATTTTCGCCTAAGGTTCTGGCCACTCGATGGTTTAAGGGAGACAAAACGTATAATCAACAATTGTATTACCTGCTTCCGATTCAGAGCTCAACCAGCAGAGCAAATTATGGCAAGTCTGCCAAAGGAGCGTGTGAATGTCTCCCGCTGTTTCAGCCAAGTTGGAATAGACTATGGCGGACCCTTCTTAATAAAATCGTCCAAGCTACGCAAAGCTCCCCTAATTAAATGCTATATTGCAATTTTTGTCTGCTTGGCCACCAAGGCAATTCATATTGAATTGGTGACAGGGCTCTCTACCGAACACTTCATCATGACATTGAAAAGATTTATTGCCCGGAGAGGTAACCCAACCGTGATACATAGTGACAATGCCACCAATTTCCAAGGCGCCCAAAATCAATTGAAGGAATTGCATAACTTTTTTAGAAATAGAACCCATTTGAACTCAATCAGGGACTTTCTCTCTCAAAATGAAACTGAATTCAAGTTCATCCCTCCAAGAAGTCCTCATTTCGGTGGCATTTGGGAGGCAGCAATTAAAAGCGCCAAATACCACATCGTCAGGCTGGTTGGGGAAACCCGCTTCACGTTTGAAGAGTTCTATACAATTTTAGTGCAAATTGAAGCCATATTGAACTCACGTCCCCTATGCGTTCTTTCAAACGACCCAAACGACTATCAAACTCTAACCCCTGGTCACTTCTTAATTGGTTCAAGCCTTACGGCTCACCCAGATAAGGATTTAAGTCATCTTAATGAGAACCGCCTTTCTATGTGGCAGAAAATTTCACACATCCAACAAGTGTTTTGGAAGCGTTGGTCAGTGGACTATTTGAACAGACTCCAAAATCGACCTAAATGGTTCCGGAATTCTCTAGATCTAACCCCCAATACATTAGTACTTTTAAAGGAAGATGACACTCCACCTCTAAGATGGCCTTTAGCCAGAGTCTTAGAGGTATTCCCTGGACGAGACAATAAAACCAGAGTGGTAAAATTGAAAACACAAAGTGGTGTTTTTACTCGAGGAATAGCAAAGGTATGTCCTTTACCAATTCAGGATTAAAACCTGCTACTTTCTCTATTGTAAATATGTTGTTTATTTTTTTTGTTAATGTTTCGTCTCTCATTGAAGTTTGGAAACTTCAAGGGGGGGAATATGTTGCGGAAATAACCCACAACAAGTTTAAAATGTTATTATTTGTAGTTTATCAATATAATCTCAATTTCTATTATTTATCATAAAAATAATATTCTAAAAAAAGAATCCTGTAAAACTGGCAACAGCAGCCCTTTTGAATCGGTAAAATTACAGATTTCTTCATTACCCTATGAGCAATGGATCTATTTTGTTGTTGTGATTGGTCAGTTGCCACCCAACATCCCTGATTTATGCGACCTGCTCCGAAAAAGGCAGTCGACTCGACGCACGGTACACAACAGTAGTAATCAAGAAGCAGAAGAGTAAGCAAAGACTCTGCACCCCCTCGCCTCTGAACGCTCTACAGAGGAAAAAAACCCCCAGAAAACCCCCGTTAGTACGCGAATTATAGTAAAATACTACTCCCAGTGTCTCAAGGCCTGACATGGCCTATATTATCAACGATATTATTGATTACAATTCATGTAATTAACCCCTAAATTGTTGCAAGTCATCTCGGACCTAGCAAAATTCTCTACTACGCCTGTTTAAGGTTATTCCTGTCTCACTCTCGACGGGCTTCAACTCTGTATATCATTGTGTTCTCTCTCTTAGTGGAAAATCCCTTAGCTGACAGTGCAAATTACTACGAATAGTGATAAATGGATAAATAATCACTATATGGATTTACCGGTATGAACTGGATTAAGCAAGTAAGACCGTTTCAATTTCTCAAAACAGTCGAACAATAAATTAATAAATACTGAATACCGATTCGGTTGAAATGCACTATAAATTGAAGTGTTTGTTCTAACCTTTAATACAGAAATTTGGTTTTCACACTCGTGAAATGAACATTAATTTGTAAATTTGTATATAGAAACTGAGCATATATATATAGACTTTTCTTGCACTTATTGTTTACACACTTCAGCAGAAAAGTGCTCAAATTATTAACTCTCAATAAACAAAAGAACCTTCAAGGATTATAAACATTTTGTGAATACAGTGAGCTGATTGAAGTTCACGAATTATTTGTGTTGTGCTCTCGTAAATTTAAATTAGTTAATTTGTGTTCTCGTTCTTTGAACATTCAACCATAAATGATATTATTATTATGAAATTTCACTATTTTTTATAAATCAAGATACTTATTTACTCGCTTATTTACTTTAGATTAGTATAAAATTTGTAGTTCGACTGGACGTCCAAATAGGAATTATTAGATAGGATTTGATTGCTGATTAAACCGAATTAACTTCATTTATTAATTAAATTGATAACTATTCTATTTCAGCGTTTTATTTGTATAAATGAGAATCAAGGCACCCCTAGTTCAATACAAGGCTTAAATGATCCAACACCTAATGGTTAATTTTTACAGTCAGTCAAAGTAAAAACTTTTGACATCCCTGGTGCGGTAATGACTAGAGTCCACAAAAGGGTAATAGCTAGTTCCGTCACAGGTCCAATTTAATTCATTCTTCTACCAAACATATATTCCCAGTGGGTAATGCATTGGAATGTAAATATTTTAGAATAGAAAATCCTAAACGCAAAACAGCAGACATTTAGATTTCAAGATAAAATTTAACCATAGGCTAGATCTGAATAAGGAGTATACAAAAAAAAATATAAGAGTTGGGGGACCTTTCCTATCTTTTGGCTTTACCTTTTTATAATTTCTATGGACTTTCTATACAGTTCCAGATGACTTCGAGCGAGCGTGTAATCTCAATCATACGAGTTTAGATCTGGATCAGCAAGTCACAAAGCTTATCAACTGAAATGTTTGTACCTGTATACAAAAAAAAGCGCTCAAAATAGCTGAATACCCATATTTGCTTCATGTTTTCATTGATTCTTATGAAAATCCTTCTCAAAAATCTGATAGTCGAGGAGCCTTTTTTGTCGCTGTCATAAAATCATTGAGTCCTCCGTCCGTTCTGATACTTATAGTTCTGCCACAGCTAATTTTCATTCATTACTTTGCAGTTCCTCAAAGAGTGAAGACGCGCATAGCCTAGCTCTTCTATACAGATTTACGAGTTTGTGAAAATTATTAGCCATTTCCGGTAAGTTCTAAAAAATATACCCCAAATAAAACTAAGCGTCATTCTAAAACCTATTATTTTTTTTTTCAGATTAGAAGATGTCTCTCCTGGGGCTACTCACACCAAAATATAATGATAACATCGCTAAAGAAGGCCTGGAGGAATGTACTCGAGGACTAAGAAAACTCAACAAAGCGATCAAACACGCAGCATCCATGGGTGAAAAGCAACACTTAGAGTCATGTCTGCGGAATATAAGAAGTATGAGGAATCAGTTTAAGAATATGCAAAAGAAAGGGGCAGGACTTTCACCACGTCCTGAAGGAGCAAGAGAACGAGTGCATTGGGATGATTTAGTTTCAGCGTTTAACAGCAGGATAAGGACTGGAATTATCTCAAATTTGAAACACAAAGAGCCAAAAGCATTCTTGGTTGATTGTGCTGCATTGTTTAAACGCAGGATCCAGATTGCTCTTAAAAAGTATGAAGCCATCAAAGTTAATGCTGCTTTCTGTGGGGAATTTACAATTGTCAAGGGCGATAAAGTACTTAAAGAATTCAAGTACTCCACTACATCCAACGCTGCCATCTTTAAAGATACTGATCTGAATCAGTGGTTCAACGCTAAGGTTTCAAACCCAATTATGCATGAGTTGGAAGAATTCCAAGAACGAGATAGCGGTTGGGCCCTAGAGAAGATAGTGAATTTAGGCATTAACATAAATAGATTCACTCCACAACTTGGCTCTTCATACATTGAACTCCCACCTTCAATAAAACGTAAAGAAGCCTGCATTAATGTTAAAAATAATGATCAAGCCTGCTTTGCTTGGGCAGTAGTTTCTGCATTGTTTCCAGTTGAGGAACATCCCCAACGCTTAAGCAAATATCCGGATCCTAAAGATGTGTTGAAGTTGAAAGGCATTCAATTCCCCATGACTTTGAAACAAATTCCCAGTTTCGAGAAACAGAATGGTTTTTCTATAAATGTTTACAAACTGGAAAAATCTGAGAAAAACTTCAAAGTCATGCCCATACTGATAACAAGCATCAAACAGGAAAAACATGTTAATCTCCTTCTCATCCAGAATAAATATGATGAAGAGCAGCGTGAAGACTCTTTACCTGTAAAGTATCATTATGTGTGGATTAAAAATTTATCGAAATTAGTATCCTCACAATTGAGTAAGCATGATGGGAAAAAACATATTTGCGATCGCTGTCTGCACTATTTCAGATCGCAAGATAAGCTCAACAAACACCTTGAGGATTGTGCAAAGATAAATGAAACAGCTATTAAGATGCCAGAAATTGGGAGAAATATATTAAAATTCAAAAATTTCAAAAACAAGGAAAGAGCGCCCTTTATAGTGTATGCGGATTTGGAGAGCGTTTTGAACCCAACAAAGGAGGATTCTAAAAAGACTCAGCTCCATATTCCAGCTGCTGTAGGATATTACCTGAAGTGCTCCTATGATGATTCATTATCTTTTTACAAGTCATTCCGTGGTGCAGAATGTATGCAGTGGTTCGCTGATGAGATGGCTCAGTTAGCAGAAAATATCGCAACTGTATTCTGGTGTCCCTACGACATTGATATGACCAAAGCCGAAGAATCAGAGTTTCAGAAAGCTACACATTGTTACATTTGCGAGCACCCGTTCAATTCGCCAAGTGATAAAGTTCGAGATCACAACCACTTGATTCCTAACAACAACTACCGAGGTGCTGCCCATTCGTCGCCATGTAATATTAATCAACAAGATTCACACGTGATATCTGTGGTGTTTCATAACTTGAGCGGCTACGATGCCCATTTCATCATTGCAGACATAGCTAACAAAATGAAAGGATCTATTGATTTGTTGCCAATAACAAAGGAAAAATACATCTCATTCACCAAGCACATTGATGATTACCCAATCCAGTTTCGCTTCATAGATAGTTTCCGATTTATGAATTCTTCGTTGGATAAACTGGCATCAAATTTACCTGAACATCCCAACCTAAAGTCACAGTTCACCGGGCTAGACGAAGATTTAAGTTTAAACTTCTTACAAAAAAGGGGGTGATGCCCTATGATTACATTGACTCGTTTGATCGTTTCAATGAAGCCTGTTTGCCGCCAATAGAAGCATTCTACAACACACTGAATGATGCACCATGTCCTCAAAGATTATATCTCAGAGCTAAACAGGTGTGGAACAACTTCGATTGCCAAGATTTAGGTGATTATATCGATCTATATATGAAGACTGATATTTTATTGCTCGCCGATGTATTTGAACAATTTGGCTCGAGCTGTCTCAAAACATATTATTTAGACCCCGCTCACTATTTCACGCTACCAGGTTTTACTTGGGATGCAATGATGAAATATACCAGGCAGGAAATTGAGCTTCTTACCGATCAAGACATGTTTCTCTTTGTGGAACGAGGTATTCGAGGCGGATTGAGCCAAGTTTGCACAAACCGATATTCCGAGGCTAATAATAAATACATACCAACCTACAATCCCATGGAACCATCAAAATATTTAATGTACTTCGATACCAACAATCAGTATGGCTTGGCAATGTCACAGTATCTTCCCTATGGAGGATTCGAATGGGCTGATGCCAACATTGATGTAACCCAAGTGTCAGATGATGCCGATACTGGCTATATGCTAGAAGTCGACTTAGAATATCCTAGGGAACTACACGATGCCCATAAAGATATTCCCTTCTGTCCAGAGCATATTAATCCGAAAACTGGAAAACCTCCAAAATCAGCAAGAGAGCTAACAAAGCTAATGGCAACACTGCATAGGAAAGAGAAATATGTAATTCATTATCGAGCCTTGAAGCAAGCCTTAGAGCATGGCTTAAAAATTAAAAAAATACACAGAGTTTTAAAATTCAAACAATCACCTTGGCTCAAATCATACATTGATCTGAATACTACATTGAGAAAAGAAGCTAAAAATGAGTTTGAAAAAAATCTCTTCAAGCTAATGAATAATGCAGTATTTGGGAAGACAATGGAGAATATTCGGAAAAGAGTAAATGTCAGGCTTCTGACAAAATGGTCGGGAAGATATGGAGCTGAGGCTTATATATCGAAGCCAGAATTCAAGACCAGCACCATATTCAATGAAAATCTAGTGGCAGTAGAGTTAAGAAAGCTCGAGATATACTTAAACAAGCCAATATACGTCGGACAAGCAATTCTAGATCTTGCAAAAACCACCATCTACGATTTTCATTACGACTACATGAAAAAAGAATTCGAAGACAATTGTTCAGTTCTATACACCGACACCGATAGTCTCATTTATGAGATAACTGAAAAAGATCCATATGAAATTATCCGGCGGGACTGCTTCAAATGTTTTGATACATCGGACTATCCAAAAAATAATCAATACAGTATACCTTTGGTCAACAAAAAAGTTCTTGGTCTTATGAAAGATGAAAACAATGGCATTCCAATGACGAATTATGTCGGCCTCCGATCAAAATTGTATGCAACTAAAGTTATGGTAACAGAAGGAGATATAGAAAAGAGGAAAAAAGAATTACATGATGAAGAATTCGATGAAGATGAAATTAAATTTATTTTATCGAATTATGGAGTTTCAAAAAAAGCAAAGGGAGTTAAGTCACAAGTGGTTCAAACTAAGATAACGTTTGATGACTACATAGAATGCTTAGAAACCTATAGCGAAAAATATATTACGCAAAATTTGATACAAGCACAGAAGCATGTAGTATATTCAATAACTCAAGAAAAGATTGCCTTAAGCCCATTTGATGATAAACGTTTCATTTTATCTAATAGTTACAACACTCTTCCTTGGGGACATTACTCAATTAAGAATGAATCCTAGGATTGAATGTCAGTCAACATCAATGTGTCTAATAATTTTCACTTGTAATACTTTCCAGTTTTAGCTTTAAGTTGTTGTTGTTGTGACAATGTAAATATTTTATATACATAGCCATAGATATTAATGTAGTATTATTTTATTTTTAAACTTTTCACTTTCAATATTTTTCAAGTTTAAATAGTTTAGTCATTGTAAATATTTTCTATACATAGTCATAGATATTATTGCAGTGTTATGATTTTTTAGTTATTTTTCCTGTACGAAAAATGTAATTTTTTATAATAATTTAGATAAAAAAACACGATATCCATTATCCATCCTCGGAGGTCACCAATACCCATAGATAGTAATTGTAAAATTTATAGTTTAGCTGTAATTAATATTCCTGCACAAAATGTAATTCTTATAATAATTTAGATAAAAACGCGATAGGTATCCTTCCTTAGGGGACACCATACCTATAGTAATCATAGTAAATAAGTAATTGAGAAAAAAAAACAATAGTTTTAGCTGAAGTTATTATTATTCTTATACAAAATGTGAATTTTATAATGTTTACTTTAGTCACTTTAACGTAATACTTATACCATTGTAATTTTACTACTAATAAAGTTGAAAAAAAAAAACAAATGTAATTTTGATAATAATTTAAATAAAAAATATTTTCTAAAAACAATGCTTTACTTATGGATAATAGAAACTTTGATAATAGTCTAACAATAAACTGTTTGTTGGCGATTTGCACCATTCAAACACGCTCTGACTGGTTGGTTATTTCTGTGAGAAAATTTCTTCTTTCGAAGAAAGGATCGCTGAAACATGTTCCTGCATTTCGAGACAGCTCTATCTATAGAGACAGCTTTTCGAGACAGGTCTATCTATAGAGACAGCTTTTCGAGACAGGTCTGTCTACAGAGACAGCTGTTCGAGACAGGTCTGTCTATAGAGACAGCTTTTCCGAGACAGGTCTGTCTATAGAGACAGCTTTTCGAGACAGGTCTGTCTATAGAGACAGCTTTTCGAGACAGGTCTGTCTATAGAGACAGCTTTTCCGAGACAGGTCTGTCTATAGAGACAGCTTTTCGAGACAGCTCTGTCTATAGAGACAGCTTTTCGAGACAGCTCTGTCTCTATAGACAGAGCTGTCTCTATAGACAGCTTTTCGAAACAGGTCTGTCTATAGACCTGTATAGCAGCTGTATACGGACCTGTCTCTAGACCTGTATGGCTGTATACAGACTAGTCTAAAATCAGTCCTGTATCCGTTTGGAGATCGGGGGACCTAACGCGCAGGTCAGAAATCTTTCAGTCTGAACGTGCTCTTAGCTAGTTATAGAAACTATTATAGAATTTCACCTGTTTATAGTGTTGTTTTTCATTATGCCCCTATTGAAATTGCGTGTTTAGATAACTGACTCAGATGACTTAGTTACTCAAACTTTTTATAGTTTAGTTTTTAATAAGACCCTGAATATGGCTGCATGAACGTATCTTGCATTGATTTAATAAAAAAGTTTCTCTAGGTACTAATACTTTTGTTTCACTTTGAGTATTTATTTCAAAAAAAAAAAACGTGAATCAAAATGATAGAACATTAATTAATAGGAAAACTAATTGTTTCTATTGGCTTGGTGCTAATTCTTGTGTGCTGAATTTTCACACGCATTCGGTGGTGTTTGTGAAAAATAAGTAAAGCATTGTTTTTAGAAAATATTTTTTATTTAAATTATTATCAAAATTACATTTGTTTTTTTTTTTTCAACTTTATTAGTAGTAAAATTACAATGGTATAAGTATTACGTTAAAGTGACTAAAGTAAACATTATAAAATTCACATTTTGTATAAGAATAATAATAACTTCAGCTAAAACTATTGTTTTTTTTTCTCAATTACTTATTTACTATGATTACTATAGGTATGGTGTCCCCTAAGGAAGGATACCTATCGCGTTTTTATCTAAATTATTATAAGAATTACATTTTGTGCAGGAATATTAATTACAGCTAAACTATAAATTTTACAATTACTATCTATGGGTATTGGTGACCTCCGAGGATGGATAATGGATATGGTGTTTTTTTATCTAAATTATTATAAAAAATTACATTTTTTGTACAGGAAAAATAACTAAAAAATCATAACACTGCAATAATATCTATGACTATGTATAGAAAATATTTACAATGACTAAACTATTTAAACTTGAAAAATATTGAAAGTGAAAAGTTTAAAAATAAAATAATACTACATTAATATCTATGGCTATGTATATAAAATATTTACATTGTCACAACAACAACAACTTAAAGCTAAAACTGGAAAGTATTACAAGTGAAAATTATTAGACACATTGATGTTGACTGACATTCAATCCTAGGATTCATTCTTAATTGAGTAATGTCCCCAAGGAAGAGTGTTGTAACTATTAGATAAAATGAAACGCTTATCATCAAATGGGCTTAAGGCAATCTTTTCTTGAGTTATTGAATATACTACATGCTTCTGTGCTTGTATCAAATTTTGCGTAATATGTTTTTCGCTATAGGTTTCTAAGCATTCTATGTAGTCATCAAACGTTATCTTAGTTTGAACCACTTGTGACTTAACTCCCTTTGCTTTTTTTGAAACTCCATAATTCGATAAAATAAGTTTAATTTCATCTTCATCGAATTCTTCATCATGTAATTCTTTTTTCCTCTTTTCTATATCTCCTGTTACCATAACTTTAGTTGCATACAATTTTGATCGGAGGCCGACATAATTCGTCATTGGAATGCCATTGTTTTCATCTTTCATAAGACCAAGAACTTTTTTGTTGACCAAAGGTATACTGTATTGATTATTTTTTGGATAGTCCGATGTATCAAAACATTTGAAGCAGTCCCGCCGGATAATTTCATATGGATCTTTTTCAGTTATCTCATAAATGAGACTATCGGTGTCCGTGTATAGAACTGAACAATTGTCTTCGAATTCTTTTTTCATGTAGTCGTAATGAAAATCGTAGATGGTGGTTTTTGCAAGATCTAGAATTGCTTGTCCGACGTATATTGGCTTGTTTAAGTATATCTCGAGCTTTCTTAACTCTACTGCCACTAGATTTTCATTGAATATGGTGCTGGTCTTGAATTCTGGCTTCGATATATAAGCCTCAGCTCCATATCTTCCCGACCATTTTGTCAGAAGCCCGACATTTACTCTTTTCCGAATATTCTCCATTGTCTTCCCAAATACTGCATTATTCATTAGCTTGAAGAGATTTTTTTCAAACTCATTTTTAGCTTCTTTTCTCAATGTAGTATTCAGATCAATGTATGATTTGAGCCAAGGTGATTGTTTGAATTTTAAAACTCTGTGTATTTTTTTAATTTTTAAGCCATGCTCTAAGGCTTGCGTCAAGGCTCGATAATGAATCACATATTTCTCTTTCCTGTGCAGTGTTGCCATTAGCTTTGTTAGCTCTCTTGCTGATTTTGGAGGTTTTCCAGTTTTCGGATTAATATGCTCTGGACAGAAGGGAATATCTTTATGGGCATCGTGTAGTTCCCTAGGATATTCTAAGTCGACTTCTAGCATATAGCCAGTATCGGCATCATCTGACACTTGGGTTACATGAATGTTGGCATCAGCCCATTCGAATCCTCCATAGGGAAGATACTGTGACATTGCCCAACCATACTGATTGTTGATATCGAAGTACATTAAATATTTTGATGGTTCCATGGGATTGTAGGTTGGTATGTATTTATTATTAGCCTCGGAATATCGGTTTGTGCAAACTTGGCTCAATCCGCCTCGAATACCTCGTTCCACAAAGAGAAACATGTCTTGATCGGTAAGAAGCTCAATTTCCTGCCTGGTATATTTCATCATTGCGTCCCAAGTAAAACCTGGTAGCGTGAAATAGTGAGCGGGGTCTAAATAATATGTTTTGAGACAGCTCGAGCGAAATTGTTCAAATACATCGGCGAGCAATAAAATATCAGTCTTCATATATAGATCGATATAATCACCTAAATCTTGGCAATCGAAGTTGTTCCACACCTGTTTAGCTCTGAGATATAATCTTTGAGGACATGGTGCATCATTCAGTGTGTTGTAGAATGCTTCTATTGGCGGCAAACAGGCTTCATTGAAACGATCAAACGAGTCAATGTAATCATAGGGCATCACCCCCTTTTTTGTAAGAAGTTTAAACTTATCTTCGTCTAGCCCGGTGAACTGTGACTTTAGGTTGGGATGTTCAGGTAAATTTGATGCCAGTTTATCCAACGAAGAATTCATAAATCGGAAACTATCTATGAAGCGAAACTGGATTGGGTAATCATCAATGTGCTTGGTGAATGAGATGTATTTTTCCTTTGTTATTGGCAACAAATCAATAGATCCTTTCATTTTGTTAGCTATGTCTGCAATGATGAAATGGGCATCGTAGCCGCTCAAGTTATGAAACACCACAGATATCACGTGTGAATCTTGTTGATTAATATTACATGGCGACGAATGGGCAGCACCTCGGTAGTTGTTGTTAGGAATCAAGTGGTTGTGATCTCGAACTTTATCACTTGGCGAATTGAACGGGTGCTCGCAAATGTAACAATGTGTAGCTTTCTGAAACTCTGATTCTTCGGCTTTGGTCATATCAATGTCGTAGGGACACCAGAATACAGTTGCGATATTTTCTGCTAACTGAGCCATCTCATCAGCGAACCACTGCATACATTCTGCACCACGGAATGACTTGTAAAAAGATAATGAATCATCATAGGAGCACTTCAGGTAATATCCTACAGCAGCTGGAATATGGAGCTGAGTCTTTTTAGAATCCTCCTTTGTTGGGTTCAAAACGCTCTCCAAATCCGCATACACTATAAAGGGCGCTCTTTCCTTGTTTTTGAAATTTTTGAATTTTAATATATTTTTCCCAATTTCTGGCATCTTAATAGCTGTTTCATTTATCTTTGCACAATCCTCAAGGTGTTTGTTGAGCTTATCTTGCGATCTGAAATAGTGCAGACAGCGATCGCAAATATGTTTTTTCCCATCATGCTTACTCAATTGTGAGGATACTAATTTCGATAAATTTTTAATCCACACATAATGATACTTTACAGGTAAAGAGTCTTCACGCTGCTCTTCATCATATTTATTCTGGATGAGAAGGAGATTAACATGTTTTTCCTGTTTGTTGCTTGTTATCAGTATGGGCATGACTTTGAAGTTTTTCTCAGATTTTTCCAGTTTGTAAACATTTATAGAAAAACCATTCTGTTTCTCGAAACTGGGAATTTGTTTCAAAGTCATGGGGAATTGAATGCCTTTCAACTTCAACACATCTTTAGGATCCGGATATTTGCTTAAGCGTTGGGGATGTTCCTCAACTGGAAACAATGCAGAAACTACTGCCCAAGCAAAGCAGGCTTGATCATGATTTTTAACATTAATGCAGGCTTCTTTACGTTTTATTGAAGGTGGGAGTTCAATGTATGAAGAGCCAAGTTGTGGAGTGAATCTATTTATGTTAATGCCTAAATTCACTATCTTCTCTAGGGCCCAACCGCTATCTCGTTCTTGGAATTCTTCCAACTCATGCATAATTGGGTTTGAAACCTTAGCGTTGAACCACTGATTCAGATCAGTATCTTTAAAGATGGCAGCGTTGGATGTAGTGGAGTACTTGAATTCTTTAAGTACTTTATCGCCCTTGACAATTGTAAATTCCCCACAGAAAGCAGCATTAACTTTGATGGCTTCATCCTTTTTAAGAGCAATCTGAATCCTGCGTTTAAACAATGCAGCACAATCAACCAAGAATGCTTTTGGCTCTTTGTGTTTCAAATTTGAGATAATTCCAGTCCTTATCCTGCTGTTAAACGCTGAAACTGAATCATTCCAATGCACTCGCTCTCTTGCTCCTTCAGGATGTGGTGAAAGTCCTGCCCCTTTCTTTTGCATATTCTTGAACTGATTCCTCATACTTCTTATATTCCGCAGACATGACTCTAAGTGTTGCTTTTCACCCATGGATGCTGCGTGTTTGATCGCTTTGTTGAGTTTTCTTAGTCCTCGAGTACATTCCTCCAGGCCTTCTTTAGCGATGTTATCATTATATTTTGGTGTGAGTAGCCCCAGGAGAGAGGCTATATGTTTCACTAAATCTGCGAAGAGAGACATCTTCTAATCTGAAAAAAAAATAATAGGTTTTAGAATGACGCTTAGTTTTATTTGGGGTATATTTTTTAGAACTTACCGGAAATGGCTAATAATTTTCGCAAACTCGTAAATCTGTATAGAAGAGCTAGGCTATGCGCGTCTTCACTCTTTGAGGAACTGCAAAGTAATGAATGAAAATTAGCTGTGGCAGAACTATAAGTATCAGAACGGACGGAGGACTCAATGATTTTATGACAGCGACAAAAAAGGCTCCTCGACTATCAGATTTTTGAGAAGGATTTTCATAAGAATCAATGAAAACATGAAGCAAATATGGGTATTCAGCTATTTTGAGCGCTTTTTTTTGTATACAGGTACAAACATTTCAGTTAATAAGCTTTGTGACTTGCTGATCCAGATCTAAACTCGTATGATTGAGATTACACGCTCGCTCGAAGTCATCTGGAACTGTATAGAAAGTCCATAGAAATTATAAAAAGGTAAAGCCAAAAGATAGGAAAGGTCCCCCAACTCTTATATTTTTTTTTGTATACTCCTTATTCAGATCTAGCCTATGGTTAAATTTTATCTTGAAATCTAAATGTCTGCTGTTTTGCGTTTAGGATTTTCTATTCTAAAATATTTACATTCCAATGCATTACCCACTGGGAATATATGTTTGGTAGAAGAATGAATTAAATTGGACCACTAGAAAGTGGATTTATCGAAAAAAACTAGTTACGGCCCTGTTAGCGTCTGCTAAATGGCTGGAACTAGTCTTCATTGATGTCAATAATTATTTAGAAGTTTTTGGTGAAAGAATAAATTAAATCGGGCCAATAGAGAGTGGATTAATCGTAAAAACTGATTACGGCCCTTTTGGCGTATGCTAAACGGGTAGAACTAGTCTTCATTGATGCCACTAATTATTTAGAAATTTTTGGCAGAAGAATAAATTGAATCGGGTCGATAGAACGTTAATTAATTGAAAAAATAGAATACGGCCCTTTTGGCATATGCTAAACGGGTGGAACTAGTCTTCAAATACGCGACTAATTATTTGAAAATTTTTGGTAAAAGAACGAATCAAATCGGATCGCTAGAACACGAAATAATTGGAAAAATAGAATAAGGCCCTAACGACATGTGCGCAGATGGTCAAAATCCAGTTTTCAGGCATTCCCTTGATAGTTAGGGTTGCGCACACCCCGGAAAAAGCAGCTTCGCTGTCCCCGCCTCAAAAGAGTTATGGTATAGTTAGGTACTTTTTAAAATTTTTGATATCACCCTTTTTTTGGCCCCAAGGGTTGTTAGTTGGGTAATAGATACTGTCCAACTTGACAAGAAGTATTATGGGGCTATGTGCTGGAATGTTTTTAAATATATGTAGGTAGTTGGTCGGCAGTGAAAATATTCATACATGTTTTGTTTATTATCGACAAAATATAAATGCAAGTTTGAGCTTGTTTTTGCTAGAATGGAAACGCTTATCAATTATAAGTAAAAATAACCGTGAAATATGATACCCTTGCTTATAAAATTCCCACATTAAACGTCGGCGGCAGTCACGAATTTTCCTTATTTACCACTACAGCATCCTATAATGGGACACATCGAACGAATTATTTTCACAGGTTATATTGTTTATTCTAAATAAAAATTGTTTATCAGTATTGCCGCAGGACGGCTCAAGCAGTGTAATTTCCTATGGGACGCGTTTGCTTAATTTTTGGTTTTGTTGGTGAACATGTTGATATAATTTAACAATATATTATTGATAGGAAATGAATATTTGAAGCAAAAATCCAGGAAAATCCTTATGGAAAAAACTTGAGACGGAATTATTTTGCAAAAAATATTTGTATAAATGATGAGTCATGTTGATAATAATAATAACTGTAATAATACTTACGCTTTTGTTAACTCCAACACTGATATAGAAATAGGCGCAATCCAAAAGTTTACTGATCACTTTCAACAAGTCACTCGAACAAGCGGCGATTTTGTTCTGAATACGAGCGAAAGCGTTGTAGCTATTAATATGATGTAAATAATAATAAAAAAAATCTCCGGCTTGTCGCTCGTTTCTTATATTGAGACGAGAGACCTCAGCCTTCGGATTGGTTAGAGACTTGTTAGGACTTGCTTATCGCAGGATGCCAGCGTAATAAGCAACAATAAAATTAAAACGATGGCCCATATTTCTAG
The DNA here is from genome assembly GCA_917834065.1 of Ceutorhynchus assimilis. Lineage (NCBI taxonomy): Eukaryota > Metazoa > Arthropoda > Insecta > Coleoptera > Curculionidae > Ceutorhynchus > Ceutorhynchus assimilis. The sequence continues at coordinate 709,935 of CAKJTU040000001.1, read as the reverse complement.
GAAAAGTTCGCTGGAGTGTGCAGGTGGATACGAAGCTGGTGATTGGCTACAGACTAGTCAGAGCTTGTTTATCGCAGGTCACAGGAAAGTAACAAGTTATGGTTTCGCTGCGGTTGCAATAAACGTTGACGACCCGATGGCGTTTTTATTATTAGTTACGTCATCATCAGATCCAATGGCTAAATGACGTTTTTATTATTAGCTACGTCATCATCAGACCTGATGGCGAAACGACGTTTTTATTATTAGTAATGTCATCATCAGTACAATGCATCTTGAATAAGGTACCAAGTCACGAGCTGCTATGTGTGTTCGATGAGCCGCTTGGAGCCAGGTCAATGACCCCGAACGCAGCGGCGGCTGACCAGTTAGTGCGACCGATGAAAGACACGGGCACTGGAAAGGGGGCGGGGCTTAGCCGCGGCTGGTGGGCTGGACCGATGACCTTGAACGGTACAAAAATTGCCAGAACGGACCTTAGATTTTCTTATGGAGATTTACATGGGAAAATGACCGATTTTGGCCCCGCTCTGTCCTAGCCCTTTTACTCGCTACGTCCAAAAGACGAGCCGCTTCAACAACACTATTGTCGTTATAATGCACTGAAGAAGTGCTCGACGGCAGGACGTCGCGGCTGACCGTAAACGCTGAACGCTGGACGTTGCAACGAAATCCAACCTTTAAAGAAGGTGTGCGCCAAAAATTAAAGTTTAAGTGCTAAAAAATCTAAGAATAACTGCTCAAACCTCGTTATTCTACGATAAACCATCACTGAGATATACCGTTTTAAAGTATGTGTGACGTCACGAGAGCTTCGTCCAGCCACGCTCCTCATTGTTCATTTGTTTGTTCCTGGCATGGGTCAGTCGTTTTTCGTTAGATTATTGCAGGTGAAACAGGAAAAACATCTCGTGCGTCGTTTGAGCTCTCGTGACGTCATAGGGTGAGATGCGGCACCTTCATAGAGCCGTATCTTCGGTATTATTTGTCAAAGAGGGGTGCGGTTTTCACTACTTTTCACTGTTATAAAATTGTGCCTTGGTGTGTATCAGAAGAAACACCATCGACCCAAAAAACTCCCCAGCCAATAGCAAAATTCGTTTGGAAGACCATACGAACATACAATGGAAGTATGCTGAAGAAACCTTTGTGCCACACCTGACTGATCAAGAGGCTTGGAGATGTCCAATGCTACAATTCTGAATTCGCCAGGCTATTCAGCCCAAATTATTGCACCGTCTCACTTATGATCCCACAAGTTCTGACACCAAATTATCATGCATTCTAGAATGCAAAATCAAAATAATTTTTCATGTTCGAAATTGGAGAGTTTCTGAGCAGAAACTTCCTTGATTTTTTTTTCTGTAAAATCCTTCAGGTGATGTTGCGAGATTTTAAGAACTGTTAGTCAAGTCATCTCAAGTATTTAGTTGGCACAGCTAATTAACTACACCATACCAATTTGAAATAAAAAATAGCACTTCTTCGCCTGTTTTATTTTATTCCATTTATACAGGGTGTATATATTAAGTAACTGATACCACTATTGCTATATCCGAAACGGTGAGAGCTACAAGGTCGGTTAAATTAGGAAAAAGTTGTCTTCTTTGATGCCCAGTTAAAACTCGTTTACAGTGCTGCCAAATTCCTTTTAGTTTATGACATACAGGGTGATTTCTAAGAAACGCCCAAAAATATTTCGAAAACTATTGATTTTCGAAACACAATTTAAATTTGAAAGTTTTACAATTTTTTTCGCTCTAGAACATGGTATCTTCAAATTTTAAATCCGACGTTTCGTGATCGAGCTAACATTATCAACTTAATTTTTTTTAAATATGGACCTGGATTTTTTATGTCAGTTTTAGAAAGCTCTCTTCACTCCCTTTGTAAAAATGACATAAAAAATCTAGGTCTGTATTTAAAAAAATAAAGTTGATGATGGTAGTTCGATCACGAAACGTTGGATTTAAAATTTGAAGATGCCATGTTATAGAGCGAAAAAAATTATAAACCTTTCAAATTTGAATTGTGTTTCGAATATCAATAGTTTTCGAAATAATTGATGAAATAATTTTAGGCGTTTATTAGAAATCACCCTGTATTTCATAAACTGAAAGGAATTTGGCAACACTGTAAACAAGTCTTGAATGAGCATCAAAAAAGGCAACTTTTTTCTAATTTAACCGACCTTGTACTGTCTGCCCAAGTGAACAAACACCGGTTAAAAGAATTTGAAGAATTTAAGTTCATAGAAAACATAGTTGTCATGTACACTTACTACAAAATAATGAGGAGTTTTATAATTGTTAACAAATAACAATTATTAAACGCCTCATTTTTTTCTAGTGATAGTGAGTGTAAATGACAACTATGTTTTCTATGTATGTACAGGGTTATTGGTTATAAATGTCACCCCCCTCTATCTTTTTTATTTGACATTTTAGAAAAAAGCTCCAACTTTCTTATTTTAAATTGAATACCCTGTATATTATTCAATATTCGGATTCTACGTTAAATTCTGAGCAGAGTTCATGTAATATACCCTTTACCTATAGTTTGTTTTTTATTTAAAGATAATTCCCCAAGTCAAAAATTTAGTGACTATGTTGGCAACACAAGCCTTTTCTACATGAAAAAATTGAAAGCATTGACAATTTTACATTGTATTGCCAACATAATGTCATTTTGACTTTTATCTTAAAAAAAAAAACAGATTTTAAGTTCAACTGTTTCGGAAATATTGACAGCTGAAAATTGACTTTTTTGCAAATTTGACAGGCTGTAAAACCTAAACGGTTAACTTTTGAGCAAAACCGATCTTTAATTTTTTTCTAAGATTTTCACAAGTTATAATTTGACACCAACTCTGAATTTAACCGAAAATTAAATTCAATTGGAATTTTCAATCATGGATTAAGTTCAAAGTTGATGTCAAACATTGGTGCCAACTGATAGTTTATAAAAATCTAAGATAAAAATGTAAGATCGGTTTTGCTCTAAAATTAACCGTTCAGGATTTACAGCCTGTCAAAGTTGCAAAAAAGTCAATTTTCAACTGTCAATATTTCCAAAACAGTTGAACTTAGGTATAGGGTATATCACATAAAATCTGCTCAGTATTTTAGGTAGAATCCGAATATCCAATAATATACAGGGTATTCTTTTTGAAATAATAAATTTGGAGCACGACCAGCTTTTCTGAAACACCCTGTATATGCGAAAATGACTTTTTCAGAAAATTTAATTTCAACCATAAAACTTTTATTTGGGACACTTTTTTCTAAAATGTCAAATGAAAAAGATAGAGGGGGTGACATTTATAACCAATAACCCTGTACAGTGTGGTCATTATATCTCGATAACATTTCAAACTGTCATAATTAATTTCTTTATTTTTCAAGTTATTTAAATAAATAAAATAACATACTGTAGGTAGGGTTGCCACCTCTCCCGGAGTCTACGGGTTTTCACATATGGTCTCCGGGCTCCGGATTACTAGGTGTTTTCTCCGGGTAAAACCGCATTTAACAAACAAAAAAAAACGCATTTAACAAAAAAAACTTAAAAATAATTCTTATGTCCAAGAAGAAAAATAAGATATAGCATAACAACAGCGCTTTACTGTTCCTGCTTTCCCTAAAGGATATTACCAAAGTATAATATTACACACTTACACACTATTACAGGATTAGGTACTCATCGGCCTTGATTTTTGGAATCAAGGACATATGGTGTCGTTAACTGTTTGCGCCAGCGGTCGTAGTTTAAAATATACATTTATGATGAAAAATATTATTTAATTTTGAATAACATACAAGGCAAAGAGGAAGATGCAAACGGGATGTTGTTTGTACTAAAACCAAGTATGCATAAAGAAAGCCAAAGTCAGCGGAATCAATGCCTGTGGTGCAAACACCCTTCGTAAAGGCGAGGAACGACACGCTGTCTACGTCATCACTAGTACTTTGGCGTGGTGGGGGCTTGAGATCTGATCTACAGAGGCCATATGCGGATAAGCTATCCTATGATTGCCCTATCCTGTGTAGTGTGTAAAATCTTTGGATCTCCCTCTCCAACCATCTCAACTCCCAACCTGCCTTAAGCATTATCCAGTGATGCCGGGGGGATAGAGTGTACCTACCTAATGCTTCTGTTGTCAGATTTGTGGGATTTTTTTTTTCAGTTTTTTTTTTCAATGAGGGTTTTTTTTTCTCCGGTTCAACTTACTTTCAAAGGTGGCATCCCTAACTGTAGGGTTGGTTTTCAAGTTAAACAGCCAGTTTCATAATCAGACTTTAAAAGTTAAATGCTACTTTAAAAAATTTTGGTGTTTCATAATACTTTAATGTCACTTTAAAGCCACTTTAAGTTAAAGGGCCGATTCCCAGACTTTTATTCAACTTAAAGTGCTATCTAACCTCAAAGACGCCAATGTGCTGGTTTCAAAATTTTGTCAAAAAAACTGTCGACGTTATGAACCGGTATCAAGGAATATCTTCATCAAGTTCAAGTTCATCTGATGAAGAGAATCCGGAATTATTTTTAAGGAGGAGAAAACTTTATAGACAAAGAGAAAACAGATTCGATGGCTATGATGATGTTGATTTTTTCGACCGATTTCGTTTGACAAAACCCTACCGCTTTATTTCTCTTTCAACTAATCAGACATATGATTATAATGCCAACAAATAGGTAAGAATTATCATATTTTTAAAGAAGGAAATATGTTGTTCAGCAAACATTTTTCAGAAGTAGAAGTATTTCCCCAATGATCCAGTTCCTTCTTACACTACGCTAATACGCAACAGGTAGTTTCTTAATTGCAATGGGAGATTTTATGGGGGTGTCAAAAGCTTCAGCAAGTCGAATAGTCAAAAGGGTATCAGAAGCAATTGCAACTCTAAGGCCACGGTTCATTAAAATGTGAGAAGATAACCAGGAAATGGCAAGAAGTGCTGCTGAGTTCTACCAATTAGCTAGTTTCCCTAGAGTAATTGGAAATTGGAGCGATAGACTGCACATTAATAAGAAAAGAATCACCAGGTGGAGATGATGCAGAAATATTTAGAAGCAGAAAGGGCTTTTTTCTACGACTATTGAAGAATCCGTCCATTCCGACTTAGTTTTTGATTACGAAATAGCTCCATTCCCTCACTAGTGCAGGAATATTCATTCCATCACTTGTTATGGAATGATCACCTGTGGCGCCATCTAATATCATAAGCTGAAAACACAGGAGAGTACAGGAAGTTTATCTATTTCTACACCAAATGCACTACGCAAACTGCAGAAATACTTGGAAAACCTCAAAAATACTATAAAATACAAGTAAATCACTAAAATCGCCGTTTTGTATTAATTGCTAAAGCAAGAAGTGCAGCACAATTGTACTTTGCAGCAGTGGCGGCTGGTGAGAGGAAAAGTTGGCGGTGCACACACTCAAGGGGGAAGCCCCAGAGGCGCGCAAAATTTTTTTGGACTGACCCAAACTAACCCAAATTTTGATCTATAAGTTGTAAAAAAAACACGCCTCAGAAAGTTTTTCCACTTATTCTCAATTCAAACGTGGGCATTTACCATTTCTACAAAATAATAAATGAAGCACGGGCGGAGTACGAGAAATTCAATAAAACGGTTTTATATAAAATAAGACATAAGGCACCATACAAATCAAATAGGAATCAAATTTATAAAAAATATCTACTGCACTGTCTTTCCAGACGAAAGTGATTTCTTTGGGGCAGGCGCTTCAAAGAAATATGCCGCCCTCTGGCGCCAAGGACGCCGCTAAAAAATCTAACCAATAAGATATTCCTGGAGTCAACGTTGACTGTCTATCGATAGTCAAATCAAATGAGACAGTAAAAAAAAAAATCCTTTGGTGTTCGGCGTTTCAGCCCCAGAGATTTCCAGACTTTTCCAGACATTATCCAGACTTATTCAGAGATTTCCAGAGTTTTCCAGATTTCATCCAGATTTATCCAGACTTGTACAGACTGATCCGGATTCTGGAAAATGATCCCCAGGTCTTTTGGGACCTTTTCCAGAATTTTTCCGACCCTTTCAAGAAATTTCCAGGCCTTTTCCAGGCGTTTCCCGAGATTTCCAGACATTATCCAGACATATCCAGAGCTTTCCAGAGTTTTCCAGACTTCATCCAGATTAATCCAGACTTTATCCAGACTTGTTCAGACTGATCCAAATTCTGGAAAATGATCCCGAGGTCTTTTGGGATCTTTTTCAGATTTTTTCCAACCCTTTCCAGAAATTTCCAAGTATTTTCCAGACGTTTCAAGAGATTTCCACACTTTTCCAGACAATACCCAGACTTATTCAGAGTTTTACAGACTTTATCCAGATTTATCCAGACCTTATCCAGACTTGTACAGACTGATCCGGATTCTGGAAAATGATCCCCAGGTCTTTTGGGACCTTTTCCAGAATTTTTCCGACACTTTCAAGAAATTTCCAGGCTTTTTCCAGACGTTTTCAGAGATTTCCAGACATTATCCAGACTTATCCAGAGCTTTCCAGAGATTTTCAGACTTCATCCAGATTAATCCAGACTTTATCCAGACTTGTTCAGACTGATCCGGATTCTGGAAAATGATCCCCAGGTCTTTCGGGACCTTTTACAGAAGTTTTCCAACCCTCTCCAGAAATTTCCAAGTCTTTTCCAGACGTTTCCAGAGATTTCCGGACTTTTCCAGGCAATATCCAGACCTATCCAGAGTTTTGCAGAGTTTTACAGACTTTATCCAGATTTATCCGGACCTTATCCAGACTTGTCCACACTGATCCGGATTCTGGAAAATGATCCCCAGGTCTTTTGGGACCTTTGGCAGAATTTTTCCGACCCTTTCCAGAAATTTCCAGGCTCTTTTCAGACTTTTCCAGAGATTTCCAGACTTCATCCAGATTTATCCAGACATTTTCCAGACTTGTTCCAGTTCACTTGGCTTGTTCCAGGTTCTTGTTGTGTGTTAATTAAATTGCCGCAAAAACTAATCCGGGCCGTTCGATCAGGTGGCCCCGTTTATACGTATAAAAACAGCTGGTTACAGGGAGCGCGGCGTGACCTTCTCCAACGTAATTGCCGTGTTGCAGCGGGGCCGTTGTGGGATGGGCTCGGATGGATAGTCCAGCGAGTTTAGTTTAGTCAGTCGCTTAAATTATTGTCTAGGAAATTTAGGAATAATAACGACAGAAATTTTTCCGTCGGGATCAAATTATGAAATGATAGGTAATTTGATCTGACGATTGTAATAACTATTGAACTTAAAAAAAAAAAAAAATTAAAAGGACCGACATATTTTGCGCCAGTGCCACGGCCCCTTGGCCCCTTAGGGCCAGCCGCCACTGGTCTAAACTCTTTTGGGCTTTTCTGATTTGTAAATCCAATAATTTCATTCGTTTTGCATGTTCTTCTTGTTCCCTTTCTTCTTTATTGTTGGCAATAACTTGATTTTTTTCAAACCTTATCGCCTCTTCGTTTGCTTTCCGTTCAATATCTTCGATGATCACTTGCGTCAGCTCTGATTTCTTTTTGTAGTATTCCTCTTTAGCTGTAAAAATTGGATTGAAAACTTTTGGTCTGAGCCTTTTATTCAAAGGTTCTTTTAACATTTTTGTTGTATAATTATTCCACTACAAAAAAAAGTAGAAATAAATTGAAATTTGAAATGCTGCCTATCAATAGATTTCATTTCATTGCATAAATGAGTTAACATAGTATCGGGTCTTCAAAAAAAAAAACAAAGAGTGCTGATTACGAAAACGTACGTCAAATTATTGTTTCTTTATTGGTCAGGATTTTTGACATGACATTAAAGTTCATTGACAAAATTTTAAAAAATATTGCTAAGACATACGTTCAAAAACCCATAGCAATCTTTGATTGGTTTTTTTTTTGAAGACCCGATATCATTCTCACTTGTAGATTTTTTTCCTTCAGGTTGGTGGCTGGGTGAATTTCTTTACTAACAGCTGCTTTCACTTTCTTTAATAATGGGGAGATTTCTACAGGATCTGAAGGCTTGGCGTCCTGCACATATTTATTATATTAAATTAGTGAATTTTATACTTTCTAATTATTATAATACATATGATGTGTTCCTACCTCATAAAAAATGCTAATAGCTTCATTCCCATTCACATCCAAGGATGTTACATCGAAGGATGTTGGTGCCACCCTACTTCTACTTGACTGCTCACATTCTATCTCATTTTGTATTGTGATTGATGTGTCCTGAACAGAAAGTTAAACACTAAAAATGCACCTGCAAAATAACCTGCTTGCTTATATATACCTCGACATCCTCATCGCAGATTGGAACCAGACCACAAACAGTTTTATAATTAATAATATTTATAACGGCTTCCAGAACAGGATTAGAATATAATTTTGTTCCTGGTCCACCTCCAGTGCCTTTAAAATCAAATTTTTTATCCGCTACGCTACCCACTTTCGTGCTTTGGTCTTAAGATTGTCGTATTTTGATTTTAGTTGATCCAACGTCCTTTGGTATAAGTTATTCGAATTAAATCCGGTTAATACTTTTCTCCAAGCTTCGTTCTAGAGGAAATTAACCTTTTCATGGTACCTAATTCATAGCTATTTTTTCAAGTGGAGATTATACAGGGTGTCCCACGGTGGATGGCGTATTAGACGTTTATGGAGAACTAAAAAGCCGATCATTTTGAAAATTTGGCAACCGGGATAAATGGACATAATCTACACTTTAAAAATATTTTTGTTTATGCGGTGCTGCCGCTTCTACTCTAAACCAGTGGCAACATCGCTATTTTCAATAAAACACCCTATATTTGATTACATATTTGGATTCGACGTAAAATTCTGTTCAGATTTCATGTGATATACCCTATACCTAAGTTCAAGTGTTCTGGAAATATTGACAGTTAAAAATTGACTTTTTGCAACTTTGACAGGCTGTAAAACCTAAACGGTTAATTTTAGAGGAAAAATGATTTTACATTCCTATCCTAGATTTTCATAAACTATCATTTGACACCAACTTTGAATTTAACCGAAGATTAAATTTAATTAGAATTTTTAATCATGGATTAAATTCAAAGTTGGTGTCAAATGATAGTTTATGAAAATCTAAGATAGGAATGTAAAATCGGTTTTCCTCTAAAATTAACCGTTTAGGTTTTACAGTCTGTCAAAGTTGCAAAAAGTCAATTTTCAACTGTCAATATTTCCAAAACAGTTCAGCTTGGGTATAGGGTATACCACATGAAATCTGTTCAGAATTTTACGTAGAATCCAAATATGCAATCTTATACAGGGTGTTCTATTTGAAATAGCGATATTGCCACTGGTTTAGAGTAGAAGCGGCAACACCGCATAAACAAAAATATTTTTAAAGTGTAGATTATGGTCGTTTATCCCGGTTGCCAAATTTTCAAAATGATCGGCTTTTTAGTTCTCCAGTAACGTCTAATACGCCATCCACCGTGGGACACCCTGTATAATACCTACCTTTTCACTGCTAGAAACATTATTGGTCTTCTTGTTTTCCAATACATTCTTATGTTTCCCAATTTCATCCAAAAAAAGAAGTTCCTCCTCTGTGGAGAAATTATTACCCCTTTTTGATTTATTATTACTGGTCATAGCAAAAACAGGGATGAAAATGAAATAATAAACAGATAATGGTGCATTTACATTCACTTCCAAGTCCAATTTGTCTTGAAATTGACGTGCTTGCCATATGGCGGCAGCACAGATCCATTTACATTGAAATAAATTTGAAGTTCACTTCGAAGTGCACTTCAAATTTGGGCGAGCTGCTTGCCGAAGGCAAGGAGAAATTTGTGGAATGTCAAATTTTTAAATTCTCATAAAATTCTGACGTTTTGACTTGACGGTTTTTCTCAATTTCCAATATCCAAATAAACGGAACAAGCAAAAAAAAGCAATCATGAATATTTGGTTAGACGATGGAAGGCAGGCTGTCGGTAGTGAAAGTGAAAATTACGGAAATATCCAGGAAAATTTTGAAAATTATTACATATATTGTTGATGAAGATACAGAAGACATTGCTCAGGATACTCAGGAATCTGAGAATAATATTTTTCTCTCGGTGAATTTTTGCATAAAAATGGCCCACATAATGAAAGAAGACTTTCAAAACATGTAGAACTCATACGAGTGAAATTGAAAAATAGTTCTGGGCTACTTATTTGTAATTTCCGAATTAAGTTATCAAAAAAAACTTGTTCTTTCCATTGTAGGAAAATATTCCTAACCCATATTGATCTTTTTCTGCAGGGGGTCTTTTTTTCTTATTTTTTAGGTGCAAAACACCCAAAACAACCGCAAACGTTCCCAGAACCACAATTTTTTTCTGATTCTCCATGTCCATATTCAAAAATTCAAAAACTTTTAAACCTACAGAAAACGCAAATAATAAACAAACCTCGATCAACCTGAGTGAATTTTGACAATTTTGTTCTGCAATGTAAATGATAAAATATCAAACGTCAATTTTAACTTAAAGTTACAAGTGAATGTAAATGCTCCTTAAACACTTTGATCACTTTAATTACCACTTGACACCACTCGAAAAAAATGAGTGATAAACATAAACAGTAAAGGGGCTAGGACAGTTCTACAGCAAAATCAGTCATTTTCCCATGTAAATCTCCATAAGAAAATCTAAGGTCCGTTCTGGCAATTTTTGTACCGTTCAAGGTCATCCGTCCAGCCCGCCAGCAGTCGTTGCCGCTAAGCCCCGCCCCCTTTTCAGTGCCCATGTCTTTCATCGGTCGCACTAACTGGTCAGCCGCCGCTGCGTTCGGGGTCATTGACCGTACTTGGCTCCAAGCGGCTCATCGAACACACATAGCAGCTCGTGACTTGGTACCTCATTCAAGGTGCATTGTACTGATGATGACGTAACTAATAATAAAACGTCGTTTCGCCATCGGGTCTGATGATGACGTAACTAATAATAAAAATGTTGTTTAGCCATCGGGTTTGATGATGACGTCACTAAAAATAAAAACGTCGTTTCGCCATCGGGTCGTCAACATTTATTGCAACCGCAGCGAAACCATAACTTGTAACTTTCCTGTGACCTGCGATAAACAAGCTCTGACTAGTCTGTAGCCAATCACCAGCTTCGTATCCACCTGCACACTCCAGCGAACTTTTCCTAGAAATATGGGCCATCGTTTCAATTTTACTGTTGCTTATTACGTTGGCATCCTGCGATAAGCAAGTCCTAACAAGTCTCTAACCAATCAGAAAGCTGAGGTCTCTCGTCTCAAAATAAGAAACCAGCGACAACATTATTTTATTTACATCATATTGATACAACGTTTTAGCCCGTATTCGGATCAAAATCGCCGCTAGTTCGAGTGACTTTTATTGTCAACATGACTTAGACCCATGACTCATTTATACAAATATTTCTCTACAAAAATAATTCCGTCTCAAGTTTTCCTCATAAGGAGTTTCCTGGTATTTTTGCTTCAAATATTCATTACCTATCATCAATATATTGCTAAATTATATTAACACGTTCACCAACAAAAACAAAAATAAGGCAAACGCGTCGCATAGGAAATTACACTGCTTGAGCCGTCCAGCCGCAATACTGATAAACTATTTTCATTCAGAGTAAACAATTAAACCTGCGACAATGATAAGAGCAGGCGTTACGTCATAGACATATATGTGAATATTTTCATCAGTGCAGTATCAGTTGACTAAAAATGGTATAGTAGTAATGAGGGGACCTGAGCCTGGGAAAATTTTCGATACCGTGGGAAAATCTATAGATCGGCGGCGCCTTTGATCTGCAATTACTGGGATTTGACCCGGGGCCAACCCCAAATTTTTCGACGTCATTATGTTATCGGTGGCGCCATCTAGCGTACATAGTCTGAAGTTCGTTGTGTCCTTTTACAGGATGCCGTAGTGGCAAATAAAATAAATTCATAAATCAGCACGCCGCCGACGTTCAATGTCGTTGTGTTGTAAACAGGGGTATCATATTTCACGGTTATTTTTACTTATAACTGATAAGCCTTTCCGTTCTAGCAAAAACAACAAGCTCAAACTTGCATTTATATTTTATCGATGATAAACATGCATGGATATTTACACTGCCGACTAACCACATATATGTTTAATAATATATTTAAAAACAATCCAGCCCATAACCCCATAATACTTTCAGTCCAGTTGGACATTATCTATTACCCAACTAACAACCCTTAGGGCCAAAAAAGGGTGATATCAAAAATTTTAAAAAGTACCTAACTATACCATAAGTCTTTTTAGGCGGGGACAGCGAGGCTGCTTTTTCCGGGGTGTGCGCAACCCTAACTATTACGGGAATGTCCGAAAACCGGATTTTGATCATCTGCGCACATGTCGTTAGGGCCTTATTCTATTTTTTCAATTATTTCGTGTTCCAGCGATCCGATTTGATTCGTTCTTTTACCAAAAATTTTCAAATAATTAGTCGCGTATTTGAAGACCAGTTTCACCCGTTTAGCATATGCCAAAAGGGCCGTATTCTATTTTTTCAATTAATTAACGTTCTATCGACTCGATTCAATTTATTCTTTTTCTAAAAATTTCTAAAGAATTATTGGCCTATTTGAAGACTAGTTCTACTCGTTTAGCATGTGCCAAAAGGGCCTTATTCTATTTTTTCAATTAATTAAGGGCCGTAATCAATTTTTCTCGATTAATTCAGGTTCTATTGGTTCGATTTTATTAGTTTTTTTTTACCAAACATTTCTAGATAATCAGTGGCGTCTTTGAAGACTAGTTCCAACCATTTAGCATACGCCAAAAGGGCTGTAATCAGTTTTTTCGATTTAATTTGCTCTTTCACCAAAAACTTCTAAATAATTAGCGGCATCAATGAAGACTAGTTCCAGCCATTTAGCATAAGCCAACAGGGCCGTAACCAGTTTTTTCAATCAATCCACTTTCTAGTGGTCCAATTTAATTCGTTTACCATAAATATCCACAATAATGTATTGGAATGTAAGTATCGAAAGTCCTGAACACAAAACAGCAGAGAGGATTACATTTAACAATAGCTTAGGTCTGAATAAAGAGTATGCAAATTTCTGTCAAAAAAAAATCTAAGAGTTGAGAGACCTTTCTATACAGTTCCAGATGACTTCGAGCGAGCGTGTAATCTCAACCATACGAGTACAAAAAAAAAAGCGCTCAAAATAGCTGGAAACCCATATTTGCTTCATGTTTCCATTGATTCTTATGAAAATCCTTTTCAAAAATCTGATAGTCGGGGGTGGGGTGGAAGGGGGGGGGGGGGGGTCACTGTGATATAAAACCGTTCAGTTCTCTGTCCTCATTCATTAGTTTGCAGTTTCTCAAAGAGTGAAGACGCGCAAAGCTAGTTCTCCTATACTGATCTATACGTTTGTGAAAAATAATAGTCATTAGAAGATGTCCCTCTTCGCAGATTTAGTGAAACATATAGCCTCTCTCCTGGGGCTACTTACACCAAAATATAATGATATCATCGCTAAAGAAGGACTGGAGGAATGTACTCGAGGAGTAAGAAAGCTCAACAAAGCGATCAAACAAGCAGCATCCATGGGTGAAAAGCAACACTTAGAGTCATGTCTGCGGAATATAAGAAGTATGAGGAAGCAGTTCAAGAATATGCAAAAGAAAGGGGCAGGACTTTCACCACGTCCTGAAGGAGCAAGAGAGCGAGTGCATTGGGATGATTCAGTTTCAGCGTTTAGCAGCAGGATAAGGACTGGAGTTATCTCAAATTTGAAACACAAAGAGCCAAAAGCATTCTTGGTTGATTGTGCTGCATTGTTTAAACGCAGGATCCAGAATGGTCTTAAAAAGGATGAAGCCATCAAAGTTAATGCAGTATTTTGTGGGGAATTCGAGATCGTCAAAGGTGATAAAGTACTAAAAGAATTTAAGTATTTCACAACGTCTAACTCGCCCATCTACCGAAATACTAATCTTGGGCAATGGTTTAATGAAAAAGTTGCTGAACCCATTATGCACGAAATGGAGGAATTCCAAGAACGTGACAGTGGTTGGGCCTTGAAGAAAATTGTTAATTTGGGCATCAACATTAACAAATTCACGCCACAACTAGGATCTTCATACGTAGAACTACCTTCTCAAATAGCTGCGAGGCATGCCTGTGTAAACGTGCAGAACACAGATAACAGATGTTTTGCATGGGCCATAGTGTCTGCTCTGTATCCTGCAAGCTCCGAATTTGCGAAAAGACCGTCATCGTATCCAGATCCTAAAGATGTGTTGAAGTTGAAAGGCATTCAATTCCCCATGACTTTAAAGCAGATTTCCAATTTTGAACGACAGAATGGTTTGTCCATAAATGTTTACAAACTAGGAAAATCTAAGAAAAGCTTCAAAGTCCAGCCTGCATTGCTAACAAAAAACAAACAGGAGAAGCACGTAAACCTCCTGCTTGTTCAAGATCAATATTTTGAGGAGAATGAAGACTCTTTATCTGTGAAGTATCATTATGTGTGGATTAAAAATTTATCAAAATTAGTATCCTCACAATTGAGTAGGCATGATGGGAAAAAACACATCTGCGATCGCTGTCTGCACTATTTCAGATCGCAAGAAAAGCTCAACAAACACCTTGAGGATTGCGTGAAGATTAATGAAACAGCTATTGGAATGCCAGAAATAGGGAAAAATATATTGAAATTTAAAAATTTTAAAAACAAGGAAAGAGCGCCCTTTATAGTGTATGCGGATTTGGAGAGCGTTTTGACCCCAACAAAGGAGGATCCTAAAAGGACTCAACACCATATTCCAGCTGCTGTAGGATATTACCTAAAGTGCTCCTATGATGACTCATTATCCTTTTACAAGTCATTCCGTGGTCCAGAATGTATGCAGTGGTTCGCTGATGAGATGGCTCAGTTAGCAGAAAATATCGCAACTGTATTCTGGTGTCCCTTCGACATTGATATGACTAAAGCCGAAGAATCAGAGTTTCAGAAAGCTACACATTGTTACATTTGCGCACACCCGTTCAATTCGCCAAGTGATAAAGTTCGAGATCACAACCACTTGATTCCTAACAACAACTACTGAGGTGCTGCCCATTCGTCGCCATGTAACATTAATCAACAAGATTCACACGTGATATCTGTGGTGTTTCATAACTTGAGCGGCTACGATGCCCATTTCATCATTGCAGACATAGCTAACAAAATGAAAGGATCTATTGACTTGTTACCAATAACAAAGGAAAAATACATCTCATTCACCAAGCACATTGATGATTATCCAATCCAGTTTCGCTTCATAGATAGTTTTCGATTTATGAGTTCATCCTTGGATAAACTAGCATCAAATTTACCTGAGTACCCCAACTTAAGGTCTCAGTTCGCAGAGCTAGATGAAGATAAAACTGCTTTACTGACAAGAAAGGGTGTGATGCCATATGATTACATCGACTCGTTCGATCGATTTGAGGAAGCTTGTTTGCCGCCAATAGAAGCATTTTTCAACACACTTAATGAAGCACCATGTCCTCGAAAATCATATCAAAGGGCTAAACAGGTGTGGTCCAACTTCAATTGCCAAAACTTGGGTGATTATATCGATCTATATATGAAGACTGATATTTTATTGCTCGCCGATGTATTTGAACAATTTCGCTCGAGCTGTATCAAAACATATGATTTAGACCCCGCTCACTATTTCACGCTACCCGGCTTCACTTGGGACGCAATGATGAAATATACTAGAAAGGAAATTGAGCTTCTCACCGATCAAGACATGTTTCTCTTCGTGGAACGAGGAATTCGAGGTGGATTGAGCCAAGTTTGCTCAAACCGATATTCCAAGGCTAATAATAAATACATACCAACCTATAATCCCATGGAACCATCAAAATATTTAATGTACTTCGATATCAATAATCAGTATGGCTGGGCAATGTCACAGTATCTACCTTATGGAGGATTCGAATGGGCTGATGCCAACATTGATGTAACCCAAGTGTCAGATGATGCCGATACTGGCTATATGCTAGAAGTCGACTTAGAATATCCTAGGGAACTACACGATGCCCATAAAGATATTCCCTTCTGTCCAGAGCATATTAATCCGAAAACTGGAAAACCTCCAAAATCAGCAAGAGAGCTAACAAAGCTAATGGCAACACTGCACAGGAAAGAGAAATATGTAATTCATTATCGAGCCTTGAAGCAAGCCTTAGAGCATGGCTTAAAAATTAAAAAAATACACAGAGTTTTAAAATTCAAACAATCACCTTGGGTCAAATCATACATTGATCTGAATACTACATTGAGAAAAGAAGCTAAAAATGAGTTTGAAAAGAATCTCTTCAAGCTAATGAATAATGCAGTATTTGGGAAGACAATGGAGAATATTCGGAAAAGAGTAAATGTCAGGCTTCTAACAAAATGGTCGGGAAGATATGGAGCTGAGGCTTATATATCGAAGCCAGAATTCAAGACCAGCACCATATTCAATGAAAATCTAGTGGCAGTAGAGTTAAGAAAGCTCGAGATATACTTAAACAAGCCAATATACGTCGGACAAGCAATTCTAGATCTTGCAAAAACCACCATCTACGATTTTCATTACGGCTACATGAAAAAAGAATTCGAAGACAATTGTTCAGTTCTATACACCGACACCGATAGTCTTATTTATGAGATAACTGAAAAAGATCCATATGAAATTATCCGGCGGGACTGCTTCAAATGTTTTGATACATCGGACTATCCGAAAAATAATCGATACAGTATACCTTTGGTCAACAAAAAAGTTCTTGGTCTTATGAAAGACGAAAACAATGGCATTCCAATGACGAATTATGTCGGCCTCCGATCAAAATTGTATGCAACTAAAGTTATGGTAACAGAAGGAGATATAGAGAAGAGGAAAAAAGAATTGCATGATGAAGAATTCGATGAAGATGAAATTGAACTTATTTTATCGAATTATGGGGTTTCAAAAAAAGCAAAGGGAGTTAAGTCACAAGTTGTTCAAACTAAAATAACGTTTGATGACTACATAGAATGCTTAGAAACCTATAGCGAAAAACATATTACGCAAAATTTGATACAAGCACAGAAGCATGTAGTATATTCAATAACCCAAGAAAAGATTGCCTTAAGCCCATTTGATGATAAACGTTTCATTTTATCTAATAGTTACAACACTCTTCCTTGGGGACATTACTCAATTAAGAGTGAATCCTAGGATTGAATGTCACTAAACATCAATGTGTCTAAAAAATTTCATTTGTATTACTTTCCATGTTTTAGCTTTAAGTTGTTGTTGTGACGATGTAAATATTTTATATACATAACCATAGATGTTAATGCTGTATTATTTTATTTTTACACTTTTTGCTTACAATATTTTTCAAGTTTAAATAGTTTGGTTATTGTAAATATTTTATATACATAGCATAGATATTAATGCAGTGTTATGATTTTTTAGTTATTTTTCCTGTACAAAAAATGTAATTTTTTATAATAATTTAGATAAAAAAACACGATATCCATCCTCAGAGGTCACCAATACCCATAGATAGTAATTGTAAAATTTATAGTTTAGCTGTAGCTAATATTCTTGCACAAAATGTAATTCTTATAATAATTTAGATAAAAACGCGATAGGTATCCTTCCTTAGGGGACACCATACCTATAGTAATCATAGTAAATAAGTAATTGAGAAAAAAAAAACAATAGTTTAAGCTGAAGTTATTATTATTCTTATACAAAATGTGAATTTTATAGTGTTTACTTTAGTCACTTTAACGTAATACTTATACCATTGTAATAGTACTACTAATAAAGTTGAAAAAAAAAACAAATGTAATTTTGATAATAATTTAAATAAAAAATATTTTCTAAAAACAATGCTTTACTTATTTTTCACAAACACCACCGAATGCGTGTGAAAATTCAGCACACTAGAATTAGCACCAAGCCAATAGAAACAATTAATTTTCCTATTAATTAACGTTCTATCATTTTGATTCACGTTTTTTTTTTTTCTGAAATAAATACCCAAAGTGAAACAAAAGTATTAGTACCTAGAGAAACTTTTTTATTAAATCAATGCAAGATACGTTCATGCAGCCATATCCAGGTTCTTATTAAAAATTAAACTATAAAAAGTTTGAGTTACTTAGTCATCTGAGTCAGTTATCTAAACACGCAATTTCAAGAGGGGCATAATGAAAAACAAAACTATAAAGAGGTGAAGTTCTATAATAGTTGCTATAACTAGCTAAGAACACGTTCAGACTGGAAGATTTCTGACCTGCGCCTTAGGTCCCTCGATCTCCAAACGGATACAGGACTGATTTTAGAATAGTCTGTATACAGCTATACTGGTCTAGAGACAGGTTCGTATACAGCTGCTATACAGGTCTATAGACAGACCTGTCTCGAAAAGCTGTCTCTATAGACAGAGCTGTCTCGAAAAGCTGTCTCTATAGACAGACCTGTTTCGAAAAGCTGTCTCTATAGGCAGACCTGTCTCGAAAAGCTGTCTCTATAGATAGAGCTGTCTCGAAATGCTGTCTCTATAGACAGAGCTAAGGTAATATACATATCGTCGGGCAGCTATGATTGACACGGCCTGGTACGCTTAAGTGTAACCTGTTAGCTATTTTTGTCACGCTGTATATAATTGATCTACACTTAAGCGTACCAGGCCGTGTCAATCATAGCTGCCCAATGATATGTATATTACCTTAGCTCTGTCTATAGAGACAGCATTTCGAGACAGCTCTATATATAGAGACAGCTTTTCGAGACAGCTCTGTCTATAGAGACAGAGCTTTTCGAGACAGGTCCGTCTATAGAGACAGCTTTTCGAGACAGCTCTGTCTATAGAGACAGCTTTTCGAGACAGGTCTGTCTATAGACCTGTATAGCAGCTGTATACGAACCTGTCTCTAGACCAGTATAGCTGTATACAGACTATTCTAAAATCAGTCCTGTATCCGTTTGGAGATCGAGGGACCTAAGGCGCAGGTCAGAAATCTTCCAGTCTGAACGTGTTCTTAGCTAGTTATAGCAACTATTATAGAACTTCACCTCTTTATAGTTTTGTTTTTCATTATGCCCCTCTTGAAATTGCGTGTTTAGATAACTGACTCAGATGACTAAGTAACTCAAACTTTTTATAGTTTAATTTTTAATAAGAACCTGGATATGGCTGCATGAACGTATCTTGCATTGATTTAATAAAAAAGTTTCTCTAGGTACTAATACTTTTGTTTCACTTTGGGTATTTATTTCAGAAAAAAAAAAAAACGTGAATCAAAATGATAGAACGTTAATTAATAGGAAAATTAATTGTTTCTATTGGCTTGGTGCTAATTCTAGTGTGCTGAATTTTCACACGCATTCGGTGGTGTTTGTGAAAAATAAGTAAAGCATTGTTTTTAGAAAATATTTTTTATTTAAATTATTATCAAAATTACATTTGTTTTTTTTTTCAACTTTATTAGTAGTACTATTACAATGGTATAAGTATTACGTTAAAGTGACTAAAGTAAACATTATAAAATTCACATTTTGTATAAGAATAATAATAACTTCAGCTTAAACTATTGTTTTTTTTTTCTCAATTACTTATTTACTATGATTACTATAGGTATGGTGTCCCCTAAGGAAGGATACCTATCGCGTTTTTATCTAAATTATTATAAGAATTACATTTTGTGCAGGAATATTAGCTACAGCTAAACTATAAATTTTACAATTACTATCTATGGGTATTGGTGACCTCTGAGGATGGATATCGTGTTTTTTTATCTAAATTATTATAAAAAATTACATTTTTTGTACAGGAAAAATAACTAAAAAATCATAACACTGCATTAATATCTATGCTATGTATATAAAATATTTACAATAACCAAACTATTTAAACTTGAAAAATATTGTAAGCAAAAAGTGTAAAAATAAAATAATACAGCATTAACATCTATGGTTATGTATATAAAATATTTACATCGTCACAACAACAACTTAAAGCTAAAACATGGAAAGTAATACAAGTGAAATTTTTTAGACACATTGATGTTTAGTGACATTCAATCCTAGGATTCACTCTTAATTGAGTAATGTCCCCAAGGAAGAGTGTTGTAACTATTAGATAAAATGAAACGTTTATCATCAAATGGGCTTAAGGCAATCTTTTCTTGGGTTATTGAATATACTACATGCTTCTGTGCTTGTATCAAATTTTGCGTAATATGTTTTTCGCTATAGGTTTCTAAGCATTCTATGTAGTCATCAAACGTTATTTTAGTTTGAACAACTTGTGACTTAACTCCCTTTGCTTTTTTTGAAACCCCATAATTCGATAAAATAAGTTCAATTTCATCTTCATCGAATTCTTCATCATGCAATTCTTTTTTCCTCTTCTCTATATCTCCTTCTGTTACCATAACTTTAGTTGCATACAATTTTGATCGGAGGCCGACATAATTCGTCATTGGAATGCCATTGTTTTCGTCTTTCATAAGACCAAGAACTTTTTTGTTGACCAAAGGTATACTGTATCGATTATTTTTCGGATAGTCCGATGTATCAAAACATTTGAAGCAGTCCCGCCGGATAATTTCATATGGATCTTTTTCAGTTATCTCATAAATAAGACTATCGGTGTCGGTGTATAGAACTGAACAATTGTCTTCGAATTCTTTTTTCATGTAGCCGTAATGAAAATCGTAGATGGTGGTTTTTGCAAGATCTAGAATTGCTTGTCCGACGTATATTGGCTTGTTTAAGTATATCTCGAGCTTTCTTAACTCTACTGCCACTAGATTTTCATTGAATATGGTGCTGGTCTTGAATTCTGGCTTCGATATATAAGCCTCAGCTCCATATCTTCCCGACCATTTTGTTAGAAGCCTGACATTTACTCTTTTCCGAATATTCTCCATTGTCTTCCCAAATACTGCATTATTCATTAGCTTGAAGAGATTCTTTTCAAACTCATTTTTAGCTTCTTTTCTCAATGTAGTATTCAGATCAATGTATGATTTGAGCCAAGGTGATTGTTTGAATTTTAAAACTCTGTGTATTTTTTTAATTTTTAAGCCATGCTCTAAGGCTTGCTTCAAGGCTCGATAATGAATTACATATTTCTCTTTCCTGTGCAGTGTTGCCATTAGCTTTGTTAGCTCTCTTGCTGATTTTGGAGGTTTTCCAGTTTTCGGATTAATATGCTCTGGACAGAAGGGAATATCTTTATGGGCATCGTGTAGTTCCCTAGGATATTCTAAGTCGACTTCTAGCATATAGCCAGTATCGGCATCATCTGACACTTGGGTTACATCAATGTTGGCATCAGCCCATTCGAATCCTCCATAAGGTAGATACTGTGACATTGTCCAGCCATACTGATTATTGATATCGAAGTACATTAAATATTTTGATGGTTCCATGGGATTATAGGTTGGTATGTATTTATTATTAGCCTTGGAATATCGGTTTGAGCAAACTTGGCTCAATCCACCTCGAATTCCTCGTTCCACGAAGAGAAACATGTCTTGATCGGTGAGAAGCTCAATTTCCTTTCTAGTATATTTCATCATTGCGTCCCAAGTGAAGCCGGGTAGCGTGAAATAGTGAGCGGGGTCTAAATCATATGTTTTGATACAGCTCGAGCGAAATTGTTCAAATACATCGGCGAGCAATAAAATATCAGTCTTCATATATAGATCGATATAATCACCCAAGTTTTGGCAATTGAAGTTGGACCACACCTGTTTAGCCCTTTGATATGATTTTCGAGGACATGGTGCTTCATTAAGTGTGTTGAAAAATGCTTCTATTGGCGGCAAACAAGCTTCCTCAAATCGATCGAACGAGTCGATGTAATCATATGGCATCACACCCTTTCTTGTCAGTAAAGCAGTTTTATCTTCATCTAGCTCTGCGAACTGAGACCTTAAGTTGGGGTACTCAGGTAAATTTGATGCTAGTTTATCCAAGGATGAACTCATAAATCGAAAACTATCTATGAAGCGAAACTGGATTGGATAATCATCAATGTGCTTGGTGAATGAGATGTATTTTTCCTTTGTTATTGGTAACAAGTCAATAGATCCTTTCATTTTGTTAGCTATGTCTGCAATGATGAAATGGGCATCGTAGCCGCTCAAGTTATGAAACACCACAGATATCACGTGTGAATCTTGTTGATTAATGTTACATGGCGACGAATGGGCAGCACCTCTGTAGTTGTTGTTAGGAATCAAGTGGTTGTGATCTCGAACTTTATCACTTGGCGAATTGAACGGGTGTGCGCAAATGTAACAATGTGTAGCTTTCTGAAACTCTGATTCTTCGGCTTTAGTCATATCAATGTCGAAGGGACACCAGAATACAGTTGCGATATTTTCTGCTAACTGAGCCATCTCATCAGCGAACCACTGCATACATTCTGGACCACGGAATGACTTGTAAAAGGATAATGAGTCATCATAGGAGCACTTTAGGTAATATCCTACAGCAGCTGGAATATGGTGTTGAGTCCTTTTAGGATCCTCCTTTGTTGGGGTCAAAACGCTCTCCAAATCCGCACACACTATAAAGGGCGCTCTTTCCTTGTTTTTAAAATTTTTAAATTTCAATATATTTTTCCCTATTTCTGGCATTCCAATAGCTGTTTAATTAATCTTCACGCAATCCTCAAGGTGTTTGTTGAGCTTTTCTTGCGATCTGAAATAGTGCAGACAGCGATCGCAGATGTGTTTTTTCCCATCATGCCTACTCAATTGTGAGGATACTAATTTTGATAAATTTTTAATCCACACATAATGATACTTCACAGATAAAGAGTCTTCATTCTCCTCAAAATATTGATCTTGAACAAGCAGGAGGTTTACGTGCTTCTCCTGTTTGTTTTTTGTTAGCAATGCAGGCTGGACTTTGAAGCTTTTCTTAGATTTTCCTAGTTTGTAAACATTTATGGACAAACCATTCTGTCGTTCAAAATTGGAAATCTGCTTTAAAGTCATGGGGAATTGAATGCCTTTCAACTTCAACACATCTTTAGGATCTGGATACGATGACGGTCTTTTCGCAAATTCGGAGCTTGCAGGATACAGAGCAGACACTATGGCCCATGCAAAACATCTGTTATCTGTGTTCTGCACGTTTACACAGGCATGCCTCGCAGCTATTTGAGAAGGTAGTTCTACGTATGAAGATCCTAGTTGTGGCGTGAATTTGTTAATGTTGATGCCCAAATTAACAATTTTCTTCAAGGCCCAACCACTGTCACGTTCTTGGAATTCCTCCATTTCGTGCATAATGGGTTCAGCAACTTTTTCATTAAACCATTGCCCAAGATTAGTATTTCGGTAGATGGGCGAGTTAGACGTTGTGAAATACTTAAATTCTTTTAGTACTTTATCACCTTTGACGATCTCGAATTCCCCACAAAATACTGCATTAACTTTGATGGCTTCATCCTTTTTAAGACCATTCTGGATCCTGCGTTTAAACAATGTAGCACAATCAACCAAGAATGCTTTTGGCTCTTTGTGTTTCAAATTTGAGATAACTCCAGTCCTTATCCTGCTGCTAAACGCTGAAACTGAATCATCCCAATGCACTCGCTCTCTTGCTCCTTCAGGACGTGGTGAAAGTCCTGCCCCTTTCTTTTGCATATTCTTGAACTGCTTCCTCATACTTCTTATATTCCGCAGACATGACTCTAAGTGTTGCTTTTCACCCATGGATGCTGCTTGTTTGATCGCTTTGTTGAGCTTTCTTACTCCTCGAGTACATTCCTCCAGTCCTTCTTTAGCGATGATATCATTATATTTTGGTGTAAGTAGCCCCAGGAGAGAGGCTATATGTTTCACTAAATCTGCGAAGAGGGACATCTTCTAATGACTATTATTTTTCACAAACGTATAGATCAGTATAGGAGAACTAGCTTTGCGCGTCTTCACTCTTTGAGAAACTGCAAACTAATGAATGAGGACAGAGAACTGAACGGTTTTATATCACAGTGACCCCCCCCCCCCCCCTTCCACCCCACCCCCGACTATCAGATTTTTGAAAAGGATTTTCATAAGAATCAATGGAAACATGAAGCAAATATGGGTTTCCAGCTATTTTGAGCGCTTTTTTTTTGTACTCGTATGGTTGAGATTACACGCTCGCTCGAAGTCATCTGGAACTGTATAGAAAGGTCTCTCAACTCTTAGATTTTTTTTTTGACAGAAATTTGCATACTCTTTATTCAGACCTAAGCTATTGTTAAATGTAATCCTCTCTGCTGTTTTGTGTTCAGGACTTTCGATACTTACATTCCAATACATTATTGTGGATATTTATGGTAAACGAATTAAATTGGACCACTAGAAAGTGGATTGATTGAAAAAACTGGTTACGGCCCTGTTGGCTTATGCTAAATGGCTGGAACTAGTCTTCATTGATGCCGCTAATTATTTAGAAGTTTTTGGTGAAAGAGCAAATTAAATCGAAAAAACTGATTACAGCCCTTTTGGCGTATGCTAAATGGTTGGAACTAGTCTTCAAAGACGCCACTGATTATCTAGAAATGTTTGGTAAAAAAAAAAACTAATAAAATCGAACCAATAGAACCTGAATTAATCGAGAAAAATTGATTACGGCCCTTAATTAATTGAAAAAATAGAATAAGGCCCTTTTGGCACATGCTAAACGAGTAGAACTAGTCTTCAAATAGGCCAATAATTATTTAGAAATTTTTAGAAAAAGAATAAATTGAATCGAGTCGATAGAACGTTAATTAATTGAAAAAATAGAATACGGCCCTTTTGGCATATGCTAAACGGGTGAAACTGGTCTTCAAATACGCGACTAATTATTTGAAAATTTTTGGTAAAAGAACGAATCAAATCGGATCGCTGGAACACGAAATAATTGAAAAAATAGAATAAGGCCCTAACGACATGTGCGCAGATGATCAAAATCCGGTTTTCGGACATTCCCGTAATAGTTAGGGTTGCGCACACCCCGGAAAAAGCAGCCTCGCTGTCCCCGCCTAAAAAGAGTTATGGTATAGTTAGGTACTTTTTAAAATTTTTGATATCACCCTTTTTTGGCCCTAAGGGTTGTTAGTTGGGTAATAGATAATGTCCAACTTGACTGAAAGTATTATGGGGTTATGGGCTGGATTGTTTTTAAATATATTATTAAACATATATGTGGTTAGTCGGCAGTGTAAATATCCATGCATGTTTATCATCGATAAAATATAAATGCAAGTTTGAGCTTGTTGTTTTTGCTAGAACGGAAAGGCTTATCAGTTATAAGTAAAAATAACCGTGAAATATGATACCCCTGTTTACAACACAACGACATTGAACGTCGGCGGCGTGCTGATTTATGAATTTATTTTATTTGCCACTACGGCATCCTGTAAAAGGACACAACGAACTTCAGACTATGTACGCTAGATGGCGCCACCGATAACATAATGACGTCGAAAAATTTGGGGTTGGCCCCGGGTCAAATCCCAGTAATTGCAGATCAAAGGCGCCGCCGATCTATAGATTTTCCCACGGTATCGAAAATTTTCCCAGGCTCAGGTCCCCTCATTACTACTATACCATTTTTAGTCAACTGATACTGCACTGATGAAAATATTCACATATATGTCTATGACGTAACGCCTGCTCTTATCATTGTCGCAGGTTTAATTGTTTACTCTGAATGAAAATAGTTTATTAGTATTGCGGCTGGACGGCTCAAGCAGTGTAATTTCCTATGCGACGCGTTTGCCTTATTTTTGTTTTTGTTGGTGAACGTGTTAATATAATTTAGCAATATATTGATGATAGGTAATGAATATTTGAAGCAAAAATACCAGGAAACTCCTTATGAGGAAAACTTGAGACGGAATTATTTTTGTAGAGAAATATTTGTATAAATGAGTCATGGGTCTAAGTCATGTTGACAATAAAAGTCACTCGAACTAGCGGCGATTTTGATCCGAATACGGGCTAAAACGTTGTATCAATATGATGTAAATAAAATAATGTTGTCGCTGGTTTCTTATTTTGAGACGAGAGACCTCAGCTTTCTGATTGGTTAGAGACTTGTTAGGACTTGCTTATCGCAGGATGCCAACGTAATAAGCAACAGTAAAATTGAAACGATGGCCCATATTTCTAGGAAAAGTTCGCTGGAGTGTGCAGGTGGATACGAAGCTGGTGATTGGCTACAGACTAGTCAGAGCTTGTTTATCGCAGGTCACAGGAAAGTTACAAGTTATGGTTTCGCTGCGGTTGCAATAAATGTTGACGACCCGATGGCGAAACGACGTTTTTATTTTTAGTGACGTCATCATCAAACCCGATGGCTAAACAACATTTTTATTATTAGTTACGTCATCATCAGACCCGATGGCGAAACGACGTTTTATTATTAGTTACGTCATCATCAGTACAATGCACCTTGAATGAGGTACCAAGTCACGAGCTGCTATGTGTGTTCGATGAGCCGCTTGGAGCCAAGTACGGTCAATGACCCCGAACGCAGCGGCGGCTGACCAGTTAGTGCGACCGATGAAAGACATGGGCACTGAAAAGGGGGCGGGGCTTAGCGGCAACGACTGCTGGCGGGCTGGACGGATGACCTTGAACGGTACAAAAATTGCCAGAACGGACCTTAGATTTTCTTATGGAGATTTACATGGGAAAATGACTGATTTTGCTGTAGAACTGTCCTAGCCCCTTTACTATAAACCTAACCTTAAAAATTGTGGAATTTTGCTTTTCTGTCAATTTTCGGTAGTGGCTATGGTATCGATTATACTTTAGTTAAAAGTTCAGATGGATCTGATTATGAAACACCTCAACTTTAGATCTCTTTAAAGTGGACTTGAAGTGAAACTTTATCTTTAGTTAAAGTACATTTTAAAGTTTGATTATGAAACTGGCTGTAAGATAGGATGGACGAAAAACAAAAGACTAATATATTTTGACAGTTATATGCACACAAATAGCATTTTTTGAATGGAACACCCAGTAAATTTTAAAAAATTGTTTGGTAATATATTTCATTCTGATTGCAATATCTATATATATAAAACACACAGTTGTGTTGGTGTTGAGCACTTATAACTCGAGAACGGCTGGACTGATTTTCATGATTTTTGCTTTATTGGATTTGTCTTTGTCCATCCTACGATAATAAATCGAAAAAAAAAAAAAAAAAAAACAAATAAAAAAAATATCTATTTTACTTATCTATGAAAAAAACTCACTAAGCCCGCATACGGCGCCATCTCTTATAACCGATACCAAGTTTACCGTCACATTTTCATTGCAAACCATGTGGATTTTATTGTCACACACTTTGCACAAAAACAATTTGAGGAAAGAACTATTTTTAATTGTTCTTCACAGTAAAAATGTTCAAAAATAAATAGAATGACAATGTTTTAATTGTGTATTTTATTTTGTTGTTGGTTCGTTCATTCCGAAAGAGCGCGAACTGGTCTACCTGTCATTTCTTGACGCTTGACCATTGACGTTCTGTGGCTAAGTTCCGTTTCTCCTCTTAAGGCTCATCCTCAATCAATTTAGTAGCGAAGTGGCACTTCGGCACGCAAGCTAGGGAAATGTTTAACGTTGGCATCCTCAATTCAATTCCGTGCTGGCATGCACGTCGACTCTGAAGTGAAGGTTGCAAGCTGCCAGCTTTTTCAATGCGTGCCGACTTATGTCATGCGCAGTGCGCAGTACAGTAAAAAATAATTTAGGTTATCCTTGCGTTCAGTATTTTGCTCAAAGAGCAGAGCGGAGCCGTAATCACGTGAACAGCGAGCGCACAGAGCAGTTAAACGCTGTATCACAGGGCTCGAAATTTTATTAAACAAACGCGAATGAGCCTGCACCGAGTACCGAGTACACTTTTTGAATAAACGAACGGTAAATTCATGCTCAGAGAACTCAGATCAAAATACCGAATGCACGGTATGTGAACGTACTACACGCACAGCAGACTGAAAATTGACAGCATTGAGGATGGGTATAAATTTTCCAGCACGCGTGCCAAAGTGCCACTTCGCTACCAGATTGATTGAGGATGTAGCTTTAGGCATCCCTTGACAGCCGTGTTCCGTGGCGACTGTTCGGAGTGCTCCGTCCAGCTGGTGTCGAGTGGCAGAGAGCCAGGTTATGAGTCCGCCACAACCATTTTGTATACGGCGCCATTATATGATAGTTACCTAGAACGAAGCTCGCCGTTGTGCGGTAATTTCATTGCAGATACAGCAGAACAGAATACTGCTAAGGAACTGGAGCTATTCCAAACAGAACTATTCCACTATTCCGATCAGATAAAGTGGTGCAGAAAGAGTAGATCAGATAGAATAGTGCAGATACAGTAGAACAGATGGAGTATTGCAGTGCAGATAAAATGAAACAGGGCTGCGCTGGAGATTTTTTTTTGTTTTCTTTACATTTTTTGAACATTCTTGTGCCTGAGTTTATTTATTTGGTGGTAGACTTTATAAGAATAATGCCCATAAGATGCCTAAAAAGGGACGATGTAAAATTTTAATTTTAGGTGACTTATTCTGATCCAGAGAGTAAAAATTAATTTTCTTCAACCAAAGCCAAATTCACCATCGAAAAAAACTGAATTTAATTCAGTTAATAAAATTTGTTTTTTTTTTTAAAGATAATTCCCCAATTCAAAAATTTAGTAACTATGTTGTTAACACAAGCCTTTTCTACATAAAAATTTTGAAAGCATTGACAATTTTACATTGTATTGCCAACATAATGTCATTTTGACTTTTATCTTAAAAAAAAAACGCACTTTAGATACGTTAACACAACATTTAATAGGAATAATTCAGAGGAGGAACGAAGTTCGCCGGGGCAGCTAGTATTCAATATAATGCACTTGAATAAAATTTACTCTATATTTACATGCAGAAGTGTTTTATTGATTCTAATAGAAAATTCTGTCTACCTACCTACCTTTGCAGGTAATCAATATTTTCAGTTAGAATAAATAAAACATTTCTGCATGTAAATATAGAGTGAATTGTATTCAATTGTATTGTATTGTATATATTGCAATCAGAATGAAACATAATAACAAACATACCTACTTAAAATTTACTGTCAAAATATATTAGGTAGTCTTTTGTTTTTTGTCCATCCTATCTGAAACTTGGAAAACAACCATACAGTATGTTTTTTTATTTATTCAAATAACTTCAAAAATAAAGAAATTATGACAGTTTAAAATGTAATCAAGATAAAATGACCACCCTGTACCCAAATTCTTCTAATTTTTTTAACTGGTGTTCTTAACTTGGGCGGACAGTAGCTCTCACTGTTTCGGATATAGCAATGGTGGTATCACTTAACACGTTAATCGCCGTAATGGAAGCTAAAAAAAAGTTTTGACAGGCCCAGATAAAATTATTTCTTCAATTGATGAATAATACACAATAATCCCATATATTTGTATTTTTTTCCACATGTTACCTAAAAACAACCAAAAATATTACTTTGAAAATGAAACCCGGCTTTTGGGTTTCGGGGCCCCTTCTAGGTGTGAGCCCCGAAACCCAACTAGCGGTGTTCAAAGATACAAGCCTAAGCTTGTTTACTACGTGCATGAATATTAGATAGTAGCAAATGTGTGTCCTGCTACGAAAGATTGAGTGCTGAACAAGGCATTAAAGTAGCTCAAAGCAAAGGAACAGAGTCAAGATTTTCTTACATACAGTGTAAATTTTTCTATTGTCTGTCCTGTTTTTTGACTGTGACAAATATATAGAGTAATCATTTAGTTTATACGTTATTTTGGTTTATCATAGATAAATAATTTTGTTCTGGTAATCCATGCCTTTACCTACAATCAATAAAATGTGGTTCTACGTTCTACAGAAAAAAATTACAAAAAATCCTAGGCTCAAACGTTAGTAGGGTCCCCCAGGCCCCTCTGAGAAAAACTCCATATATTGCAATGTTATTTGAAGCCCAAGAGCCGGGTCACAGGCTTTAAAGTGTACGCGCATGGTGACACCCTACGTACAGGTTTCAGAATCTGGTTGACCACTAGCTAACCCAAATGTAGGGTGTCATTGCGATTAACGTGTTAAAATATACACCCTGTATATCCTTCATTGTCCAGTAAAAGTTGGAGCTATTTCATAGGTGCTTTACAGGTGTTTTTTTTTTTAAACTAAAACAATTTTTTGTTTCTGTCATTTATCCCTAATTTATTTGATTCGTATAAACGCACATTATTGTATAAATTTTACTGAAGCTTAAAAAATACTTCATTTTCTTCGTTTAAGAACAACAATTTGAAAATATCATTATAAAAATCTGGATAATAATTGCAAGCCCTTTCACAGTCGGGCATAAAATTAATTTCCAATATTTTTGGTTCTATTCCGCCCTTAACCCAATCCAGCATTAAATCCGCTGCATATAAAGCTCTAGATTGTGGATTTTCTGCTATTCCACAAGGTTGAGGCACCATTGTGGCACATTCCATAATTTCTCGAATCATTGTCAATATTTTTTGTTCGACTTCGTTCCAATTAAAATTAGCATATTGCTGCTGCCACTCAATTTTAAAATCCTCACATTTCAAATGCTTCAGAACAGCATCTTCTGTGTAATTCATAACTGTAAAATGCTTTTCATAATCATCAAAATGAGACAAATCAAAAGGCTTATTGGCAAATCTTAAAAAGAAATTTTTATACACAAAAACTTCTAGGGGTTTTACAGTTTTCAACAAAATAATGTATCTTAGATCAAATTTAACTTTTCCTTCACAATCGGATCTACGAAATAAAACAGGATTTGTTAAATACTTTTGAGCAATTTTTGGTCCTGTAGCTGGCAATCTCATTATATAATCTAAGTTGTTTGTAATGTGCATATCCATACCTCTAGCTAAATTATAAGGCTTTATTATCCAGTAATTATCAGTTTCGTCACATGTTTTGAAATATTTTACAAAATTGCCAATTTCTTCAACTAAATTGTAAGTTATTGGAAACCAAACAGGATTTTCTGTATTGTTTTTGTATCTTCTACAAGTCATGCATAATAAATCTTTCACAGTAAGAACATATTCATAGGGAAATTGATTAATAAATTTCGTAGATGACTCACTTAGTTTTTTGAAATCTCTAAAATGCTCAGAGTACCATAAAATATCTGCTTCATCTTCTTCATCAGTAATTTCAAATGTAGGATCTGTTAAATACTTTTTTACTAAACTATATTGAGCATAACATAAATATTTATCTTTTTTTGGAGCTTTAATAGTTAACTTATCCAAATTGGGTAGCATTTCGGGAATATGACCACTCAAAAAGTAATCTTCCCCAGGTATTTGTGGTTTGATATCCATTTCTTCAAATGAATTAGGCACCCAAGGTAATAAGGCAGCTTTCCGAGCCCTAGGATCTTTAACACCTTCAGCAAAATCTCTATAAGCCAAGTCTCCTTCTTCCATATTTTCATGTAGAAACAACAAAGAATATATTCCATCATTTATATAAGCAAATGGTACTATTCTGCAATTAGGTGTATCACTATGTTGCAAAGCAGAACCAATTTCATCCATAATATACCAAATGGGATTTTCATCAGTATGTTCCATATTTAGTATTTTGTAAGAGTTATTTATTTTCCACATATTGTTGAATATATCTTCTATCAGTTCTTCACTAGGCAATGTTTCATCTAGTCCCAAAATCCTTGCCATACGGAATCTCAAGGAATCATACTGTAAATTACTGCGAGCTTCATGTACTAGATAAGTCCAAGCATGATCAATTATATAAATATTTTCGGAGTCCTTTTTATCTAAATCTCTGATGGCCTGCAAGCCCCAAAGAGGTTCGTGGGGCTCCTTTTCCTCATCGTATTCGATATGTACCAACTGAAAGGATTTGCCAGCATCAAAAGTTTGGGTCAACAGTTTCTTGTAGAGAGGTTCCCAGAAGATTTCAGGCACTCCGGAAGCTAGCAGTTGGTTCTTGTGTTGATTCAGGAAGGTTTCGATGGCAGTAACGTGGCCCATGATTTCAGGTTTCGTTTAATTTTCACCAAATCAAATAATTTGCATAAACAAAATAAAATAACTCTTGGAAAAAATTAGAACTCAACTTTACTCACTAAAGTAGGGTTATGGTTATGGTTAGGGATAACAAACTATCGATAGGGATATCGATACTATCGATAGTTTTTCAATTTTCGATAGTATCGATAGACCTGTACCAATATCGATAGTTCCAATGTAGCCAAAGGTAAATGAAAACATCTGTATATTGAGAGAATTATAAAGAAATCTGTAGTTTTTTTGAGAAATCTGTAATTATTTTTGGGGATAGACATGCTGTGCTGCCAATTTTTCGGTTAGGAGGAATTAGGCAATTCAATCCATCTGTCAAAAAGGAAAATTCAATGTGGCGTGGCGGCCAAGCAAGTTTGTTTTGAATATGTTTTTATGCGTATTTTAAATTATTTTGCATAGAAATTTGCTTACAACTATGATTTTCATTATTTAATGAAATATTTGTTAACTAGGTACTTAAACTATTAATTCGGACAGAAACTAGATAATTTTTTGGGAGTGAATCCTACGCCTACCGGTAGGTCCTTTTTTATCCACCGATTGTGCGCCTACTGGTAGGGTAGGTCCTTTTTCGTCAATTGATCAAGCGCCTACTGGAAGGTGTTTTATTACTTTAGAATCCGTATATCCTATATCCTACCAGTCAGCTCTTGCTAATGCTAAATACGTTGGTAAAATATTGTTTGTTAGTAATAGTATAGTCATTAAGAAATTCGTCCACATAAGCCTTTATTAGTATCTTAACATTTTTCCAATTTGGGCTTTAAACTTGTTGATGTTTCGAATCTGCTTCATTCGCTAGACGGCAACCTATATTCTATATTGAAAATCTTTCTGCACACACCTTGAGTTTGTTTTTGAGTCTTCGATGGCTCACTACTCTCGCCAAACCTCAAAGAGAGGATCCTTGGGAGCGCAAATCCACCAAAAACGTGAAAAACCTTTATTAAATATAACATCTTGAAATTTTAATCATTTTTAAGTCTCTGATTGCTCGCTCCGCTCGCCAAACTTCAAAGATAAGATCCTCGGAAGCATAAATCCACCAAAAATTTGGAAAATAATTTTCAAATAAGGTCAAATATTGATCACTGGCTTAGATCTATTCGCCAACATGAACTTTAAACATTTTTAAGTATGTTAACAGTAACAACAGTGTTAATAACTCAAGAATGAACATTTTGTGGATTACGACCATTCACAACTAGGGCGACGAGTGTCACCTTCTTGTAAATGCAGGTATAGTTAGGTTAGATAGGTAGGGTAGGCGACGGATTCTTGAATTAATATGAACCTACCGGTAGGCTCAGGATTCTTTCAACAAAGAGTACCTACCGATAGGCGTTATATCATGTCATGTGCCAATTGGGGACCTACCATAATGTTTTCGCGGTATACATAAACGGTAGGCACACAATCAATGAAACAAACAGCACCTACCGGTAGGCGCAGAATTCACTCCCTACTTTTTTTGTGTTTTTTGGCCCATGTATGGCCGCCACGCCATCTTGAATGTCACGTGGTTTGAATTGCCTAATGACGAGTGACTTTGATGGACTAATGGAGGTTGGAGGTTAATGTTTATCGTAATTAATTACAAATTTGGTTACTTTGGTCAGAGCAAACTATCGATAGTACAATCGATAGTTACTATCGATGAGTAGGCCATTCTATCGATATCACTATCGATAGTTTTTTTTTCGATAGTTTGTCAACCCTAGTTATGGTTATGGTTTCTCAACTTCTGTCATGTGTTCAATGCACGAGCACTTAGCACGAGCACGACACACGACACGCAAGACGAGAGCTGCTTTCCATTCCTTTCACATCTAAGAAGTGCTCCGGAACAGCTCCGGGGCGTTACGCGCTTATTCCTTTCAAAAAATGTTTGTTGCACCTGAAGTGCTCAAGCCCGAACAAAACCGTGATGCACGAAAAACAGCGCATCTTGTTCCTTTCAAATCGGGGTTGGGTAACACCAAAACGAGTAGGTCTAGTGTTCTAAACTCTTGAAAGGAATACAACTATTGGCGCGCTCTAGAGCTCCCTGGGAGCGCCACGCACTAGATTTGTACCGTTCCAGAATCATGACGTGTGACGTTTGTCCGTACGTATAAGTTGTATTTCTTTCAAGAGTTTAGAACACTCGGGCTACTCGCTCCGGTGTTAGTCGCCCCCGACTTAAAAGGAATACATGCGTGGTGCAACAAACACTTTTCGAAAGGAATGCGCGTAACGCCCCGGAGCTGTTCCAGAGCTCTTCCTAGGTGTGAAAGGAATACAACTATGCCTCAGGAGCTCAACGCTCCGAGTAGCTCCGAGCGTCACACTCCCATATTGAGCCGCTTTCCAGTATGGGAGTGTGACGCCCGAAGCTACTCGGGGCGTTGAGCTCCCGAGCTGTACGTACGCGTTAACCTGTCAGCTGTCACATCCGTGGGTGGCTATTTATTTATTTATTTCTTGTTATATCTCAAGATTGAACATTTTAAAAAATATAGTTTTGATTCTCTTTCATTTATGATAAATAAAAAAACAAACTGCACAAACAGATAATTATTTTTAAAATTTGATATATTTGACACTAAGACAGGCGTCTCACGTCATGATACTGGAACGGTACAAATCTGGTGCGTGGCGCCCCCAAGGTGCTCTAGAGCGCGCCAATGTGCATACTGAGCCGCTTTCCAGTATGTACATTGGCGCGCTCTGGCGCGCTCCAGAGCACCTCGGGGGCGCCACGCACTAGATTTGTACCGTTCCAGTATCATGGCGTGAGACGCCTGTCTTAGGGCGGGTATTATAAAACTACTTTGAGAGTTAACTTAAAGTTAACTTCTGGAATTAAGCTCAATCAATCTGCTAGCGAAGTGGCACTTTGGCACGCGTGCTGAGAAATTGATACCCATCCTCAATGCTGTCAATTTTCAGTCTGCTCTACGTGTAGTACGGTCACGAACCGTACGTTCGGTATTTTGATCGGAGTTCTCCGAGCATAAATTTACCGTTCGTTTATTTAAAAAATGTACTCGGTGTAGGCTCATTCACGTTAGTTTATTAAAATTTCGAGCCCTCTGATACAGCGTTTAACTGCTCTGTGCGCTTGCTGGTCACGTGATTACAGCTCCGCTCTGCTCTTCGAGCAAAATACCGAACGCAAGGATAACCTAAATTAATTTTTAAACGTACTGCGCATGACATAAGTCGGCACGCATCGAAAAAGCTGGCAGCTTGCAAACTTCACTTCGGAGTCGACGTGCATGCCAGCACGGCCAGCACGGAATTGAATTGAGGATGCCAACGTTAAACAACATTTTCCAAGCTTGCTTGCCGAAGTGCCACTTCGCTACTAAATTGATTGAGGATGAGTCTATGAGCCTTTACATGTAATTCAAAAAGTTAACTTCAAGTTAACTGTCAAAGCAATTTTATAATACCCGCCCTTAGTGTCAAAAATGTCAAATTTTAAAAATAATTATCTGTTAGTTTGTTTTTTTATTTATCAAAAATGAAAGAGAATCAAAACTATATGTTTTAAAATGTTCAATCTTGAGATATAACAAGAAATAAATAGATAAATAGCCACCCATAGATGTGACAGCTGATAGGTTGACGCGTACGTACAGCTCGGGGGCTCAACACCCCGAGTAGCTCCGGGCGTCACACTCCCATACTGGAAAGCGGCTGAGGGCGATTCCTCCCTGACTGACACTACGATATCGGTATCTGTCTTTCACATAAATATCATACCAGGGGTAAAATATGTTTTTGGTTCTAGTACGCTTTCCGGACACACGATTTTTACCACTTTTTTAATTTTATGTTTTTCTACAAACGGCAATGAAATGCAATAACAGGAGTTACAAATTGAATTTTTAAGGCGGCTACTCACATACCAATTTACAGGAACCGATCTGCAGGGACCCGGCGGATTGTCTCGTGTGTGTTCCAATCATAACATCGTTCCAATTTTTCAACGACTTCACAGTTCACTCACGATATTGGCTAGTTGGTTGCACAGTCGATTCGTCGATTCAATCGCTCTGCTCCCCTCCCTAATCTGATACCCTGCGCCTGCGGAAGTCCGAAAGAATCTATTGGCTGGAATGGCTGGGCTCCGTTTCCAACCTCGATTATGGTGATATGACATGTGTTGGATTATATGACACTTGTGGTGTGACACAATCAGTGACGCTTTAACCTTTCTTTGGCCCGTGGGTCAATTATTTGGTATGGCCTTTCGCTTAGATTAGGGAGGGGAGAGGATACCGCGCACTGGTTTAACGCAATGCTGGGTTTTGTTTTGTTACATCAATTGACCGGCCGCCATTTTATTTGTGGCAAACAAGCTTCTGTGGCAGTGTTGATATTTTGTGATTTTGTGACTAAAAAGTTTTAATATTTGACTAAATTTTGTGCTAATAGACATGGTGAATTGTTGTGCTTTTCAGTGTAAAAGTCGTAGCGAGAAAAAGGAGCCGGGAGTATCTTTTCACAGGTAATTAATAAACAATGCATAATAAAACCATCATTATACAGGCGCTTTTTTATATTTGGGGACAGATTTTATACATGCCCTATAAGTATCATATTATACTGTGTGTAAGCAAATTACGGGCCTAAATATAATTCGCTATTTTAAATGTTTCCATTGAAAAATAAATAATTTTGTTAATTCGATCTGTCAAATCCTTTGAATCTACCAGTGGCGTAGACCATTTAAATACTCGATTTTAATTTAAAAAAGTCCTAAAAACTAATTGAGAGCGAATAAACTGATTATTTCCTAATTTACGCCCCAAAATACGTATATCCTGAAAAAATCGTAAATTTTGGCGTGGTGATCAACCATTTAGACATTTACCGTTTTAACTACGTATGATTTTGTGATACGCCACTGGCCTAAACGGTCTTGGGCCAGCTGGTAACACGCAGGCTTGACGGATTACCAGTCCTCTCTCTTTTCTTGTCTAAGGCCTTTCGTGAGTGATTGTTCTTTTTTATGGGGTTAAATTAAATCATTCAGACGATTTCAAACTACTAATCTGGCAGAATATGAAGACAAAAAATGTTGCCAAGTAGTATTCGGTAAAATCAAAGAAAGGTACTACAAAATGATGGAACACGAATGGTCACAAAACATGCTATATGGTAGGAACGTCCTAAAAGAAAATGATGGGATTGAGCTCCCAGCCTATTAATCACCACATATGGATGCTGGGGACTAAGTGTACTGATGGGTGCTTCGGAAGAACAGCTGCATGGCTTGGGATCAAATCCTTTGAGGAAAGTTCGTATCAAGTTGCCTGTGCATGTCCTACAAGCTCAATAACTACAAGGCACGACTTCGTGGTACACTGGACCCTTAAGACTGCTCAAGTCCCTGGATGCTCCAGAAGAAGCTCAAAGAAATTTACAATTTGGCAAAGCAGCGCAAACACTAACAGATTCCTGGTGTAGCCGTTGCCAGTTGCCACGTGCCCGTGCTGCGCTAATGACGCGACGGTGATTCAGGGCGAATCCCCACGGGCGTAATTAACGCAATCGGCATGAACGTCAATTCTACGCCATTTTTGACGGAACACCCCGCATGTAGCGCATCAAAACCAAAACAATAGTTATTTGTTTTACTAGGCAGAAAAGTACAAGATTTAATGCCGCGGCTGGTGTTTCATAGCCGAGGCTAGGAAACCAGCCGAGGCATTAAATCTGCTTTTCTGCCATGTAAAACATATAATTTTTTCTCCGAATGTTCAAATTCACACATAGACATCTTTTTTATATTCATTTCATTCATTATTATTATCCAAATAATTAAATTATTTTGACAATTGTCATTGTCACCATCAATTTCAAATGCCAAATTGAGTGAAATTATTACCAGGAACGTTGTGACACTGTCACTTTTAATGCCTAGGCAGTAAAAGTGGACTTTTACTGCCTATGCAGTAAAAATACAACTTTAGATCCTGTCAAGTGTCATTAAAAGGCCGTTTTTACTGTCATTCGGAGAAAAAAATATATTCTAACCAAACCCACATAACAAAATTGCATCCTTAGAATGTATTAAGAATGTTCTTTTTTTAGGAGGAATGTTCCTAGAATGTTCGCCAAAACCATTGCGAATGTCCTGAGAATGTTCTGAGAAAAGATTGTAGAAATACTGTTTGCAATACCCAAGAACTTCCTGAGAAATCCATTAGGATATTCCTAGAATATATCTATGAGATTCTCAGTACATCCTGAAAAGAATATTCTTGTTTGATTCTAAAAATATGCTCGATATGTATAGGTATTCTCACATTCAAAGAAATGTTTCTATGACATTATAGTTATGTTCTCAAAAGAATATTATACCAATATGCTTGAAATATTCTTGGAATATATCTACATATATCATTCTCGATATGCATCCTAGACATAACATTCTTGGTTGATTCTAAGGATATACTTGGAATGTTAATTTTCGCTTCCAAATAATGCTCCTTTCAGCCCTTTTATATTAAAGGCAGTGAAACAGTTGTTAGAAAACTTCTCTGGAAAACACAAGTATTTAACCAAAGCTCCAGTTTCGAGCTTGTTATGCTCTCGTCGAAGCACGCCAACTGAGAGAAACAGGTTCCAAGGTGATTCAAACGCGAGGTAAGATGTAGATCTTTAATAGCGCGTGGCTCCCTCTCTTGGAAGTCCTACAAAGCAAAAGGAAAAGAATATACCTATAATATTCTTAGTAGGTTCTAGATAGAGCATTATTGTTTAATTGTTTAATTATGATTTTTGAGTAGGTACTTCAGATAATTAGGTGAACAATATGAAAATATTCTTATCATGGTTACCTACCTACATAAACTTCTCAGCACAACTTGGTTGGTATATTCTTAATACTTGATAGAGATATTAGCCGAAAGAACATTTTTTAGGGTACATTATAATAATGTTCGTATGACAATATTCAAAGATTGTTATACAAAGTAGGTTCTTAGCACAATCTTTCAGGTAGGTGCATAGAAGCAAGATTCCTAGTACATGAATAGAACGTTCAAAAATGAATATTTCAATCGAAACAATCTTAGAATATTCATTAAACATTCCTAAAAGAACATTCCAAAAAGCACTTTGAGGGAATATTCTGAGAATATGAATGTTCTTTCACTGTTATGTGGGAATGTCTTGTTTATTTTTTGCCAGATTGTAATTAAAATTAAAAAACAACTTTGGAACTTTGCCTCAGCTGCTTTCCATTTTCCTAAATTGTTAAAGTATCATGCTCCTGGAGTGTGACGCTCTTGAGCTGTTCGACATAAGCAGCACTGGAATGCTCAACTGTGGTGGCTTGTGACGTCTGACCGATTTTATATGACATTTTGTTATGTTTTTTCTGTTCATAAATATTTCTTTGTAGCCCTCCATAACTTGAATTAGGTACTTGAAATGTAAAAATTGAACACGATGACGAAGAATACGAAACCGTCGAAACCGAACGAAAATAATCTCAATTTTCTTAACCCCTAAATACCATTTCGGACTTTGGGAGCATGAAACACCGAAATAAAGGTTGGTGCATGAGGGGGCAGGGGATAACAGAAATGAGTAGTTCAAGTGTACGAAACTCTAAGCACTGGAACGCGCGAAGTGAGTGTGGAGCACTCCTGAGCTGCTCAGGAGTAACTCAAGTAGGTCACTGAAAGCACCTTTCGATTACGCCGAAAAGTTCAACTTAACCCAACTTTTTGCCGTAACGGTAGCGTCTTTGAATAGAAAACTACAGGAAGGAACGTTTTCTATCTGTCACTACAGACAATGCAGGGACGGAAACGGCCATATTGAGCCTCCAAGTATGTACACATCATTTGTTTTGGTGGTTCGCTGTGTCCTCATTCAAGTGGATGTTTAATGGATTTGAGCGGTTTTAAGTGATAATAAGCACTAGGATTAGTAAGAAAAGAGTGAGACATAATATTGACAAATATATTTAAATAAATATACGCCACTGCCAAACCGGAAATACTAGTCGGCCAAATGCAACCTCCACATATTTTGGTCGCGCAG
Organism: Ceutorhynchus assimilis; assembly: GCA_917834065.1. NCBI lineage: Eukaryota > Metazoa > Arthropoda > Insecta > Coleoptera > Curculionidae > Ceutorhynchus > Ceutorhynchus assimilis. Next base: position 669,712 of record CAKJTU040000001.1, on the reverse strand, counting down.
ATTCGAAGTTATGCTCCTTCCTGTAGTTTTATATTCAAAGGGTAGCGTAATGTCAAAAATTCAAGATGGTTGTACTGCCGCCAATGAAATCGCACAATTTAAATCCCCTGATTAGTTACGCTTGCGTCAATTACGCCCGTGAGGATTCGCCCTCAGCGCAGCTCGGTGACTTTAGGGCGTGTTCCGGATTTATTCTCGATGGAGCGATTCCAGAGTATCGTGACGTCCGGCAGTGCACTCTGGCCAAACCAAATGTTCTTGTGCAGTGTGAATTATGAGAATTGAAATATATGCTAGTCCTGCTACTAAGCAAGTCGATGTTTTTAATATAGTGGGCTTTTATATTTTATATCATAAATTAAAGGCCAGCAGTTGGCCTTCATCCTCTAGTGGCCCATAGGACATGACCTAATTGTCCTAACGGATAAAGTGTCCCTGGACACAATCGAATTGTGTGCCGTCCTGACTGATTTTTTTTCGCGCAAAAAGAGCGAATTTCGCGCAAGTGAGAATGAGGCATAAAACCGACATGGCTGTTTTCGATTCGCAAACATTTCGGCCTTGGTTGGTTCGGATATGACAGAAGTTGGTTGACAGCTTTTGAATTTGGTCGGTCAAAAAAGGCGCCATGCTTCAAGATTATAAAAGCAAACCGAAATTCAAACCAAGATCGAACCATCTCGCGAAGTGGTTCGAATTTATATGCTTTTCACCTATTATTGGCGTAGTGGCGTGCCATGGAAATTTGACAGGTTGACCCTCGTATAATAATGACATTTGATGACAAAATATTTTTCAAATTTCAGGGTTATGGAACAGAAAGCCGAGTTGCCAGAATGTGTAAAATATCTGTGTTAATTCAAATAGTGAAATTATTTAATTGGAAGAGTTGTGGCGAGCTTTTATCAAACAATGTTCTGAGATTTTTCCGTCACGATATTCTTCTTTTTCCTGGTCCTCTCTATCCAAATATCTTCCCTTGCAGGATCGTATTGTAACAAAACCTTATCTTTTTGAAAGGGTTGTAAGGCATGGGAGGGTGGGTAAGATCTCGACATTTGCATCACAGCTCCAGTTTTGTCCGCGCTGCAACGGTCGGAGCTTGAAGCGGGCAGTGACAAAATGTCACTGCTACTTGACTGGGAATGGAGCAGGCCGTGACTGTGACAGACAAGTAGCAGTGACAAAGTCACAGTTCGTGAAATCGCAACCCACCTCTATGGTCATTTGCACGGCTATCACTTAAGAGATATTTGAATTAAGAATTAAGTGGATCTTTGAATGTTCGTTTTGTTTCTACAAAAGTCAAATTCAAATGCTCCACTCGAATTAAATATCCTTTTTGTGCTACCCATTCTGTAAGTTGACTTTTTTGACCTACGTCCATGAACTGTAAGTGTCACTTACAGTCCGGGTCAAAAAAGTTACTTTTTTGACCGGGCCAAAAATAGTTATTTATGTACCAAGGCTTGTAAGTGTTACTTTTTTGGCCGAGGATGCAGTTTGCGCGCCGAGGCCCGTAGGGCCGAGGTTTGCAAGCATTTGAGGCCAAAAAAGTACACGCTACAAGTCGAGGTGCATATGATATTTTTTGTGCTACCGTACATTCAAGATAATAAATATCATTCCAATATTTTAAGTTCTTCAATACAGGAAAGTATCCCTGTGTTAAATGTGACTAGTTGTAAAAATGTGTCTTTTACTTTCAAAATTACAAAGTAAATAACTATGAAGTATCTCATTTTTATATTATTACCTATCTGTTTATGCTAATTTCAACTTTTTGACGTCTAGGTATTTTCTATTTGTTTCAATAAAATTGTATCCTTAATTTGTTTTGGGTTTTTTATTTAAGAAGTCGAGTGTTTTTGTGACATTATTTTGACAGATATATGAACCAAGCAATTTTCACCTTTCATATCAACACTTTTTTGGCCTGGTCAAAAAAGTAACTTTTTTGGCCCGGTCAAAAAAGTAACTTTTTTGACCCGGACTGTAAGTGACACTTACAGTTCATGGAGGTAGGTCAAAAAAGTCAACTTACAGAATGGGTAGCACAAAAAGTTACTTTTTTGACCAGGCCAAAAAAGTGTTGATATGAAAGGTGAAAATTGCTTGGTTCATATATCTGTCAAAATAATGTCACAAAAACACTCGACTTCTTAAATAAAAAACCCAAAACAAATTAAGGATACAATTTTATTGAAACAAATAGAAAATACCTAGACGTCAAAAAGTTGAAATTAGCATAAACAGATAGGTAATAATATAAAAATGAGATACTTCATAGTTATTTACTTTGTAATTTTGAAAGTAAAAGAAATATTTTTACAACTAGTCACATTTAACACAGGGATACTTTCCTGTATTGAAGAACTTAAAATATTGGAATGATATTTATTATCTTGAATGTACGGTAGCACAAAAAATATAATATGCACCTCGACTTGTAGCGTGTACTTTTTTGGCCTCAAATGCTTGCAAACCTCGGCCCTCGGCGCGCAAACTGCATCCTCGGCCAAAAAAGTAACACTTACAAGTCTTGGTACATAAATAACTATTAAGTTATAGCGGTGCAAATGGCCGTTAAGCCTACATTTTCAGTTAGGGTTACTAAAATGATGTATTACAGAACCAATTCTGTAAAGCGTTTTCTTTAAAAATAATCTTGTATGTTGCCTTGCTTGAGTCCATAATACCTCTCCATCAGAAGGGAGACTTTGAAGCAAAATAGAGGAGATTTTGGACATGAGCAAAAACATGGTGCATTTAATAAAAATAGTTTATTTCAAGGTAAAGGTAGAATATTATATTTCGCCAAGTAATTATTTTGAAAAATAACTAACTAGAACAGATAAACGATATAAATTCCTACATTCTAATTAAATTGAATGGAATTCTTGAAAATTTAAAGAATAGAAAAAAATAAAAACACAAATAAAAAAATCATCACTGCAAACCAAATTACGTCAAATCTAAATTGAAATAAATCATGTCTCTAAATCTCTTTCTTCTATCATTAATGGGAGATGAAAGTGAAGAAGTAATGTCGTAAGTAGATAAACAACAGGGATTCAAGGACCAAGCATTCTTGACACGTGGTGGATGCGCCGTCGTTGACACGAAGGTGGATGCGTCGTCGGCGCCATCTTGTCAAACGTCATGGCGCCATCTGTCGGGAGTGAGGTGAATTCTTGCAATTGATCGACAGGAATGGTGCAAAATTACAGGTTCCTGTAATATAGAGTTTGCGTGGAAGGGATTGTTCCGAGTCGTTTCGAAATCGCTACGTATAGTTAATTATGGTTCGGGTTCTGTGATGACGTCACAGTGACCTGGGTTACGTCAGTGTGTGCCGGTGGCGCCATCTAGCGTACATAGTGCAAAGTTCAATTTACGGTTCAGGTTCTGTGATGACCTTATAGCGGCCTGGGTCGCGTGGGTTACGTCATTATGTTATCGGTGGCGCCATCTAGCGTACATAGTGTGAAGTCCGTTGTGTCCTTTTACAGGATGCCGTAGTGGTAAATAAGAAAAATTCATAAATCAGCATGCCGCCGACGTTTAATGTGGGAACAAACAAAGGTATCATATTTCACGGTTATTTTTACTTATAACTGATAAGCGTTTCCGTTCTAGCAAAAACAACAACAAGCTCGGACTTGCATTTACATTTTATCGATGATAAACATGCATGGATATCTTCACTGCCGACTAACTGCATATATCTTTAATAATATATTTAAAAACATTCCAGCCCATAGCCCCATAATACTTTCAAGTTGGACATTATCTATCACTCATTTAACAACCCTTAGGGCCAAAAAGGGGTGATATCAAAAATTTCAAAAATACCTAACTATACCATAACTCTTTTCAGGCGGGAACAGTGAAGCTGCTTTTTCCGGGGTGTGCGCAACCCTGACTATCACGGGGATGTCTGAAAACCGGATTTTGACCATCTGCGCACATGTGGTTGGGGCCTTATTCTATTTTTCCAATTATTTCGTGTTCTAGCGATCCGATTTGATTCGTTCTTTTACCAAAAATTTTTAAATAATTAGTCGTATTTGAAGGCCAGTTTCACCCGTTTAGCATATACCAAAAGGGCCGTATTCTATTTTTTCAATTAATTTACGTTCTATCTACTCGATTATTAGGTTTATTTTTTTTTGCCAAAAATTTCTAAATAATTATTGGCCTATTTGAAGACTAGTTCTACCCATTTAGCATGTGCCAAAAGGGCCCTATTCCATTTTTTCAATTAATTAAGGGCCGTAATGAATTTTTCTTGATTAATTCAGCTTCTATTGACTCGATTTCATTATTTTTTTTACCAAACATTTCTAGATAATTAGTGGCATCAATGAAGACTAGTTCCAGCCATTAAGCATACGCCAACAGGGCCGTAATCAGTTTTTTCGATCAATCCACTTTCCAGTGGTCCAATTTAATTCGTTCGTTTACTATAAATATCTACAATAATGTAATTGGAATGTAAATATTTTAGTATAGAAAGTTCTAAACACAAAAACAGCAGAGAGGATAACATTTAACAATAGGCTACATCTGAATAAAGAGTATGCAAATTTTTGTCAAAAAAAAAATCTAAGAGTTGTTGGACCTTTCTATACAGTTCCAGATGACTTCGAGCGAGCGTTTTATCTCAACCATACGAGTTTAGATCTGGATCAGCGTCACAAAGCTTGTTAACTGGAATGTTTGTAACTGTATAAAAAAAAAGCGCTCCAAATAGCTGAAAACCCATATTTGCTTCATGTTTCCATTGATTTTTATGAAAATCCTTCTCAAAAATCTGATAGTCGAGGAGGAGGGGGGGGGGGGGTCACTATTATAAAACCGTCCAGTCCTCCGTCCTCATTCATTAGTTTGCAGTTCCTCAAAGAGTGAAGACGTGCAAAACTAGTTCTCCTATACTGATTTACACGTTTGTGAGAAACAATAGCCATCTCCAGTTAGTTCTATAAAAAATATACCCCAAGTAAAGCGAAGCGTTCAGATTAAAATATGTCCCTCTTCGCAGATTTAGTGAAACATATAGCCTCTCTCCTGGGGCTACTCATACCAAAATATAATGATAACATCGCTAAAGAAGGCCTGGAGGAATGTACTCGAGGACTAAGAAAACTCAACAAAGCTATCAAACAAGCAGCAACCATGGGTGAAAAGCAGCACTTAGAGTCATGTCTGCGGAATATAAGAAGTATGAGGAATCAGTTCAAGAATATGCAAAAGAAAGGCGCAGGACTTTCACCATCACGTCCTGAAGGAGCATGTAAACGTGTTCATTGGGATGATTCAGCAGCAGGATAAGAACAGGGATCATTACAAATTTGAAGCATAAAGATCCCAAGCTGTTTTTGGTGGATTGTGCAGCTTCATTTAAACGCAGGATCCAGAATGCTCTTAAAAAGGATGAAGCCATCAAAGTTAATGCAGCATTTTGTGGGGAATTCGAGATCGTCAAAGGTGATAAAGTGCTAAAAGAATTTAAGTACTTCACAACGTCTAACACGGCCATCTACCGAGATACTAATCTTGAGCAATGGTTTAAGGAAAAGGTTACTGAACCCATTATGAACGAGTTGGAAGAATTTCAAGAACGAGATAGTGGTTGGGCGCTGAAGAATATCATAAATTTGGGCATCAACATAAATAGATTCACACAACAGCTAGGATCCTCCTTCATCAAACTACCAGCACAAATAGCAGCGAGACATGCCTGCGTAAACGTGAAAAACAACGATCAAGCCTGTTTTGCATGGGCTGTAATTTCAGCATTGTTTCCGGTGGAAAAGAATCCACAGCGATTATGCAAATACCCCGATTATATAAATTTGTTGAAGTTGAAAGGCATTCAATTCCTCATGACTTTGAAACAAATTCCCAGTTTCGAGAAACAGAATGGTTTGTCTATAAATGTTTACAAACTGGAAAAATCTGAGAAAAACTTCAAAGTCATGCCCATACTCATAACAAGAAACAAACAGGAAAAACATGTTAATCTCCTGCTCATCCAGAATAAATATGATGAAGAGCAAGGTGAAGACTCTTTACCTGTAAAGTATCATTATGTGTGGATTAAAAATTTATCAAAATTAGTATCCTCACAATTGAGTAAGCAGGATGGGGAAAAACACATCTGCGATCGCTGTCTGCACTATTTCAGATCGCAAGATAAGCTTAACAAACACCTCGAAGATTGTGCAAAGATAAATGAAACTGCTATTAAGATGCCAGAAATTGGTAAAAACATGTTAAAATTCAAAAATTTCAAAAACAAGGAAAGAGCGCCCTTTATAGTGTATGCGGATTTGGAGAGCGTTTTGACCCCAACAACGGAGGATCCTAAAAGAACTCAACACCATATTCCAGCTGCTATAAGATATTACCTAAAGTGCTCCTATGATGACTCATTATCCTTCTACAAGTCATTCCGTGGTGCAGAATGTATGCAGTGGTTCGCTGATGAGATGGCTCAGCTAGCAGAAAATATTGCAACTGTATTCTGGTGTCCCTACGACATTGATATGACTGAAGCCGAAGAATCAGAGTTTCAGAAAGCTACACATTGTTACATCTGCGAGCACCCCTTCAATTCGCCAAGTGATAAAGTTCGAGATCACAACCACTTGATTCCTAACAACAACTATAGAGGTGCTGCCCATTCAGCGCCATGTAAAAGTAATCAACAAGATTCACACGTGATATCTGTGGTGTTTCATAACTTCAGCGGCTACGATGCCCATTTCATCATTGCAGACATAGCTAACAAAATGAAAAGATCTATTGATTTATTGCCAATAACAAAGCAAAAATACATCTCATTCACCAAGCACATTGATGCCTACCCCATTCAATTTCGATTCATAGATAGTTTCAGATTTATGAATTTTTCGTTGGATAAACTGGCATCAAATTTACCTGAACATCCCAACCTTAAGTCACAGTTCAGCGGGCTAGATGTAGATAAGTTAAAACTTCTTACAAAAAAGGGGGTGATGCCCTATGATTACATTGACTCGTTTGATCGATTCGAGGAAGCTTGTTTGCCGCCAATAGAAGCATTTTACAACACACTGAATGATGCACCATGTCCTCGAAAATCATATCAAAGGGCTAAACAGGTGTGGTCCAACTTCAATTGCCAAGACTTGGGTGATTATATCGATCTATATATGAAGACAGATATCTTATTGCTCGTCGATGTATTTGAACAATTTCGCTCCAGCTGTCTCGAAACATATGAATTGGACCCCGCCCACTACTACACGCTACCCGGCTTCACTTGGGACGCAATGTTAAAATATACTAGAAAAGAAATTGAGCTTCTCACCGATCAAGACATGTTTCTCTTCGTGGAACGAGGAATTCGAGGCGGATTGAGCCAAGTTTGCTCAAACCGATATTCCAAGGCTAATAATAAATACATACCAACCTATAATCCCATGGAACCATCAAAATATTTAATGTACTTCGATATCAATAATCAGTATGGCTGGGCAATGTCACAGTATCTACCCTATGGAGGATTCGAATGGGCTGATGGCAACATTGATGTAACCCAAGTGTCAGATGATGCCGATACTGGCTATATGCTAGAAGTCGACTTAGAATATCCTAGGGAACTACACGATGCCCATAAAGATATTCCCTTTTGTCCAGAGCATATTAATCCGAAAACTGGAAATCCGCCAAAATCAGGAAGAGAGCTAACAAAGCTAATGGCAACACTGCATAGGAAGGAGAAAAATGTAATTCATTATCGAGCCTTGAAGCAAGCCTTAGAGCATGGCTTAAAAATTAAAAAAATACACAGAGTTTTAAAATTCAAACAATCACCTTGGCTCAAATCATACATTGATCTGAATACTAGATTAAGAAAAGAAGCTAAAAACGAATTTGAAAAGAATCTTTTTAAGCTAATGAATAATGCAGTATTTGGAAAGACAATGGAGAATATTCGGAAAAGAGTAAATGTTAGGCTTCTAACAAAATGGTCGGGAAGATATGGAGCTGAGGCTTATATATCGAAGCCAGAATTCAAGAACAGCACCATATTCAATGAAAATCTAGTGGCAGTAGAGTTAAGAAAGCTTGAGATATACTTAAACAAGCCAATATACGTCGGACAAGCAATTCTAGATCTTGCAAAAACCACCATCTACGATTTTCATTACGGCTACATGAAAAAAGAATTTGAAGACAATTGTTCAGTTCTATAGAACTGAACAATTGTCTTCTAAATGAGACTGTCGGTGTCGGTGTATACACCGACACCGACAGTCTCATTTATGAGATAACTGAAAAAGATCCATATGAAATTATCCGGCGGGACTGCTCCAAATGTTTTGATACATCGGACTATCCAAGAAATAATCAATACAGTATACCTTTGGTCAACAAAAAAGTCCTTGGTGTTATGAAAGACGAAAACAATGGCATTCCAATGACGAATTATGTCGGCCTCCGATCAAAATTGTATGCAACTAAAGTTATGGTAACAGAAGGAGATATAGAGAAGAGGAAAAAAGAATTACGTGATGAAGAATTCGATGAAGATGAAATTGAACTTATTTTATCGAATTATGGGGTTTCAAAAAAAGCAAAGGGAGTTAAGTCACAAGTTGTTCAAACTAAGATAACGTTTGATGACTACATAGAATGCTTAGAAACCTATAGGGAGAAACATATTACGCAAAATTTGATACAAGCACAGAAGCATGTAGTATATTCAATAACCCAAGAAAAGATTGCCTTAAGCCCATTTGATGATAAAAGTTTCATTTTATCTAATAGTTACAATACTCTTCCTTGGGGACATTACTCAATTAAGAGTGAATCCTAGGATTGAATGTCACTAAACATCAATGTGTCTAATAATTTTCACTCGTAATACTTTCCAAGTTTTAGCTTTATGTTGTTGTTGTGACAATGTAGATATTTTATATACATAGCCATAGATATTAATGCAGTATTATTTTATTTTTACACTTTTCGCTTTCAATATTTTTCAAGTTTAAATAGTTTAGTCATTGTAAATATTTTCTATACATAGTCATAGATATTAATGCAGTGTTATGATTTTTTTAATTATTTTTCCTGTACAGAAATGTATTTTTTTTATAATAATTTAGATAAAAAACACGATATCCATCCTCGGGGTTCACCAATACCAATAGATAGTAATTGTAAAATTTATAGTTTAGCTGTAGCTAATATTTCTGAACAAAAGTAATTAATTCTTATAATAATTTAGATAAAAACACGATAGGTATCCTTCCTTGGGGGGACACCATACCTATAGTAATCATAGTAAATAAGTACCTAATTGAAAAAAAAAAAACAATAGTTTTAGCTGGAGTTATTATTATTCTTATACAAAATGTAAATTTTATAATGTTTACTTTAGTCACTTTAACGTAATACTTATACCATTGTAATTGTACTAATAAAGTTGAAAAAAAAAAACAAATGTAATTTCGATAATAATTTAAATAAAAAAATATTTTCTAAAAACAATGCTTTACTTATTTTTCCCAAACACCACCGAATGCGTATGAAAATTCAGCACACAAGAATTAGCACCAAGCCAATAGAAACAATTAATTTTCCTATTAAATAACGTCCTATCATTTTGATTCGCGTTTTTTTTTTCTGAAATAAATACTCAAAGTGAAACAAAAGTATTAGTATTACCCGTTCACAATCTGATGTCCACAGGTGCAGGTAAATTTATTACCTTTCCCTATCAAAAAGCATTGAAAGGTGATTTTACCTGAACCTACCTGTGGACATCAGATTGTGGACAGGATATACCTAGAGAAACTTTTTTATTAAATTAATGCAAAATGCGTTCATGCAGCCATATTCAGGGTCTTATAAAAAATTAAAAAATAAAAAGTTTGAGTTACTTAGTCATCTGAGTCAGTTATCTAAACACGCAATTTCAATAGGGGGCAAAATGAAAAACAAAACTATAAAGAGGTGATGTTCTATAATAGTTGCTACAGCTAGCTAAGAGCAAGTTCAGACTAGAAGATCTTTGACCTGCGCGTTAGGTCTCCCGATCTCCAAACGGATACAGGACTGATTTTAGACAGCTCTGTCTATAGATACAGCTTTTCGAGACAGCTCTGTCTATAGAGACAGCTTTTCGAGACAGCTCAGTCTATAGAGACAGCTTTTCGAGACAGCTCTGTCTATAGAGACAGCTTTTCGAGACAGCTCTGTCTATAGAGACTGCTTTTCGAGACAGCTCTGTCTATAGATACAGCTTTTCGAGACAGGTCTGTGTATAGAGACAGACCTGTCTCTAGACCTGTATAGCAGCTGTATACGTACCTGTCTCTAGACCTGTATTTATAGCTGTATACAGATTAGTCTAAAATCAGTCCTGTATCCTTTTGGAGATCGGGGGACCTAACGCGCAGGTCAAAGATCTTCTAGTCTGAACTTGCTCTTAGCTAGCTGTAGCAACTATTATAGAACTTCACCTCTTTATAGTTTTGTTTTTCATTTTGCCCCCTATTGAAATTGCGTGTTTAGATACCTGACTCAGATGACTAAGTAACTCAAACTTTTTATAGTTTAATTTTTTATAAGACCCTGAATATGGCTGCATGAACGCATTTTGCATTAATTTAATAAAAAAGTTTCTCTAGGTATATCCTGTTCACAATCTGATGTCCACAGGTAGGTTCAGGTAAAATCACCTTTCAATGCTTTTTGATAGGGAAAGGTAATAAATTTACCTGCACCTGTGGACATCAGATTGTGAACGGGTAATACTAATACTTTTACAAAGAAAATTTGTGGAAATTAAAGTCAAAGGAAAATTGAAAAAGTTGGGGTTTGTGCAGGATTTGAACCTGCGACCTCCGCATTGCTAGTACGACACTCCACCAACTGAGCTAACAAGCCCGCCTGGTAGAGACCGGCGAATACATGATCACTTTCATTCTCCTCCCAGTCACCCCAAACGTTTTTCAATTTTCCAATGGCTCACGAATGTGGCATCGGTCCTGCTAGGGTAAGTCACCTATACCACTATGTGCAGGTTTCGTCCACGATGTGTTAAAATTTCTTATGTACGCCATGCGACGTAAGCATAGTTGAACAAAGGGAGAATTTTTGTCGGTTATAGGTACCGAAACTAGTTTTACAAAGAAAATTTGTGGAAATTAAAGTCAAAGGAAAATTGAAAAAGTTGGGGTTTGTGCAGGATTTGAACCTGCGACCTCCGCATTGCTAGTACGACACTCCACCAACTGAGCTAACAAGTCCGCCTGGTAGAGACCGGCGAATACATGATCACTTTCATTCTCCTCCCACTCACCCCAAACGTTTTTCAATTTTCCAATGGCTCACGAATGTGGCATCGGTCTTGCTAGGGTAAGTCACCTATACCACTATGTGCAGGTTTCGTCCACGATGTGTTAAAATTTCTTATGTACGCCATGCGACCTAAGCATAGTTGAACAAAGGGAGAATTTTTGTCGGTTATAGGTACCGAAACTAGTTTTACAAAGAAAATTTGTGGAAATTAAAGTCAAAGGAAAATTGAAAAAGTTGGGGTTTGTGCAGGATTTGAACCTGCGACCTCCGCATTGCTAGTACGACACTCCACCAACTGAGCTAACAAGCCCGCCTGGTAGAGACCGGCGAATACATGATCACTTTCATTCTCCTCCCACTCACCCCAAACGTTTTTCAATTTTCCAATGGCTCACGAATGTGGCATCGGTCCTGCTAGGGTAAGTCACCTATACCACTATGTGCAGGTTTCGTCCACGATGTGTTAAAATTTCTTATGTACGCCATGCGACGTAAGCATAGTTGAACAAAGGGAGAATTTTTGTCGGTTATAGGTACCGAAACTAGTTTTACAAAGAAAATTTGTGGAAATTAAAGTCAAAGGAAAATTGAAAAAGTTGGGGTTTGTGCAGGATTTGAACCTGCGACCTCCGCATTGCTAGTACGACACTCCACCAACTGAGCTAACAAGCCCGCCTGGTAGAGACCGGCGAATACATGATCACTTTCATTCTCCTCCCACTCACCCCAAACGTTTTTCAATTTTCCAATGGCTCACGAATGTGGCATCGGTCCTGCTAGGGTAAGTCACCGTAAATAACCGACAAAAATTCTCCCTTTGTTCAACTATGCTTACGTCGCATGGCGTACATAAGAAATTTTAACACATCGTGGACGAAACCTGCACATAGTGGTATAGGTGACTTACCCTAGCAGGACCGATGCCACATTCGTGAGCCATTGGAAAATTGAAAAACGTTTGGGGTGAGTGGGAGGAGAATGAAAGTGATCATGTATTCGCCGGTCTCTACCAGGCGGGCTTGTTAGCTCAGTTGGTGGAGTGTCGTACTAGCAATGCGGAGGTCGCAGGTTCAAATCCTGCACAAACCCCAACTTTTTCAATTTTCCTTTGACTTTAATTTCCACAAATTTTCTTTGTAAAACTAGTTTCGGTACCTATAACCGACAAAAATTCTCCCTTTGTTCAACTATGCTTACGTCGCATGGCGTACATAAGAAATTTTAACACATCGTGGACGAAACCTGCACATAGTGGTATAGGTGACTTACCCTAGCAGGACCGATGCCACATTCGTGAGCCATTGGAAAATTGAAAAACGTTTGGGGTGAGTGGGAGGAGAATGAAAGTGATCATGTATTCGCCGGTCTCTACCAGGCGGGCTTGTTAGCTCAGTTGGTGGAGTGTCGTACTAGCAATGCGGAGGTCGCAGGTTCAAATCCTGCACAAACCCCAACTTTTTCAATTTTCCTTTGACTTTAATTTCCACAAATTTTCTTTGTAAAACTAGTTTCGGTACCTATAACCGACAAAAATTCTCCCTTTGTTCAACTAATACTTTTGTTTCACTTTGAGTATTTATTTCAGAAAAAAAAAAAAAACGCGAATCAAAATGATAGAACGTTATTTAATAGGAAAATTAATTGTTTCTATTGGCTTGGTGCTAATTCTTGTGTGCTGAATTTTCATACGCATTCGGTGGTGTTTGGGAAAAATAAGTAAAGCATTGTTTTTAGAAAATATTTTTTTATTTAAATTATTATCGAAATTACATTTGTTTTTTTTTTCAACTTTATTAGTACAATTACAATGGTATAAGTATTACGTTAAAGTGACTAAAGTAAACATTATAAAATTTACATTTTGTATAAGAATAATAATAACTCCAGCTAAAACTATTGTTTTTTTTTTTTTCAATTAGGTACTTATTTACTATGATTATTATAGGTATGGTGTCCCCCCAAGGAAGGATACCTATCGTGTTTTTATCTAAATTATTATAAGAATTAATTACATTTTGTTCAGAAATATTAGCTACAGCTAAACTATAAATTTTACAATTACTATCTATTGGTATTGGTGAACCCCGAGGATGGATATCGTGTTTTTTATCTAAATTATTATAAAAAAAATACATTTTCTGTACAGGAAAAATAATTAAAAAAATCATAACACTGCATTAATATTAATTAATTAATTATTATTAATTAAATTAATATCTATGGCTATGTATATAAAATATCTACATTGTCACAACAACAACATAAAGCTAAAACTTGGAAAGTATTACAAGTGAAAATTATTAGACACATGGATGTTTAGTGACATTCAATCCTAGGATTCACTCTTAATTGAGTAATGTCCCCAAGGAAGAGTATTGTAACTATTAGATAAAATGAAACGTTTATCATCAAATGGGCTTAAGGCAATCTTTTCTTGGGTTATTGAATATACTACATGCTTCTGTGCTTGTATCAAATTTTGCGTAATATGTTTTTCCTTATAGGTTTCTAAGCATTCTATGTAGTCATCAAACGTTATCTTAGTTTGAACAACTTGTGACTTAACTCCCTTTGCTTTTTTTGAAACCCCATAATTCGATAAAATAAGTTCAATTTCATCTTCATCGAATTCTTCATCACGTAATTCTTTTTTCCTCTTCTCTATATCTCCTTCTGTTACCATAACTTTAGTTGCATACAATTTTGATCGGAGGCCGACATAATTCGTCATTGGAATGCCATTGTTTTCGTCTTTCATAACACCAAGGACTTTTTTGTTGACCAAAGGTATACTGTATTGATTATTTCTTGAATAGTCCGATGTATCAAAACATTTGAAGCAGTCCCGCCGGATAATTTCATATGGATCTTTTTCAGTTATCTTATAAATGAGACTGTCGGTGTCGGTGTATAGAACTGAACAATTGTCTTCAAATTCTTTTTTCATGTAGCCGTAATGAAAATCGTAGATGGTGGTTTTTGCAAGATCTAGAATTGCTTGTCCGACGTATATTGGCTTGTTTAAGTATATCTCAAGCTTTCTTAACTCTACTGCCACTAGATTTTCATTGAATATGGTGCTGTTCTTGAATTCTGGCTTCGATATATAAGCCTCAGCTCCATATCTTCCCGACCATTTTGTTAGAAGCCTGACATTTACTCTTTTCCGAATATTCTCCATTGTCTTTCCAAATACTGCATTATTCATTAGCTTAAAAAGATTTTTTTCAAATTCGTTTTTAGCTTCTTTTCTTAATCTAGTATTCAGATCAATGTATGATTTGAGCCAAGGTGATTGTTTGAATTTTAAAACTCTGTGTATTTTTTTAATTTTTAAGCCATGCTCTAAGGCTTGCTTCAAGGCTCGATAATGAATTACATATTTCTCCTTCCTATGCAGTGTTGCCATTAGCTTTGTTAGCTCTCTTCCTGATTTTGGCGGTTTTCCAGTTTTCGGATTAATATGCTCTGGACAAAAGGGAATATCTTTATGGGCATCGTGTAGTTCCCTAGGATATTCTAAGTCGACTTCTAGCATATAGCCAGTATCGGCATCATCTGACACTTGGGTTACATCAATGTTGCCATCAGCCCATTCGAATCCTCCATAGGGTAGATACTGTGACATTGCCCAGCCATACTGATTATTGATATCGAAGTACATTAAATATTTTGATGGTTCCATGGGATTAAAGGTTGGTATGTATTTATTATTAGCCTTGGAATATCGGTTTGAGCAAACTTGGCTCAATCCGCCTCGAATTCCTCGTTCCACGAAGAGAAACATGTCTTGATCGGTGAGAAGCTCAATTTCTTTTCTAGTATATTTTAACATTGCGTCCCAAGTGAAGCCGGGTAGCGTGTGGTAGTGGGCGGGGTCCAATTCATATGTTTCGAGACAGCTGGAGCGAAATTGTTCAAATACATCGGCGAGCAATAAGATATCTGTCTTCATATATAGATCGATATAATCACCCAAGTCTTGGCAATTGAAGTTGGACCACACCTGTTTATCCCTTTGATATGATTTTCGAGGACATGGTGCATCATTCAGTGTGTTGTAAAATGCTTCTATTGGCGGCAAACAAGCTTCCTCGAATCGATCAAACGAGTCAATGTAATCATAGGGCATCACCCCCTTTTTTGTAAGAAGTTTTAACTTATCTACATCTAGCCCGCTGAACTGTGACTTTAGGTTGGGATGTTCAGGTAAATTTGATGCCAGTTTATCCAACGAAGAAATCATAAATCGGAAACTATCTATGAATCGAAATTGAATGGGGTAGGCATCAATGTGCTTGGTGAATGAGATGTATTTTTCCTTTGTTATTGGCAACAAATCAATAGATCCTTTGATTTTGTTAGCTATGTCTGCAATGATGAAATGGGCATCGTAGCCGCTGAAGTTATGAAACACCACAGATATCACGTGTGAATCTTGTTGATTACTGTTACATGGCGCTGAATGGGCAGCATCTCTATAGTTGTTGTTAGGAATCAAGTGGTTGTGATCTCGAACTTTATCACTTGGCGAATTGAAGGGGTGCTCGCAGATGTAACAATGTGTAGCTCTCTGAAACTCTGATTCTTCGGCTTCAGTCATATCAATGTCGTAGGGACACCAGAATACAGTTGCAATATTTTCTGCTAGCTGAGCCATCTCATCACCGAACCACTGCATACATTCTGCACCACGGAATGACTTGTAGAAGGATAATGAGTCATCATAGGAGCACTTTAGGTAATATCTTATAGCAGCTGGAATATGGTGTTGAGTTCTTTTAGGATCCTCCGTTGTTGGGGTCAAAACGCTCTCCAAATCCGCATACACTATAAAGGGCACTCTTTCCTTGTTTTTGAAATTTTTGAATTTTAACATGTTTTTACCAATTTCTGGCATCTTAATAGCAGTTTCATTTATCTTTGCACAATCTTCGACATGTTTGTTAATAGGCCAAGCAATGAAGGAAGTTTACCTCAACATAATTAGAAGTTAAAATTTTTTGGGGGGGATCGGTTCATTTTCATGTGCTTAATAACATATTAAGTTTGCGACCTTGTACTTCCATAGGATTTTTAGTTAGGGGTGGTTTTTAGGGGTAATTTGCGGTTTATGGAGAACGCTGCTCAAAGGGATGGTCCAATAGCAAAAAGTTTCAAATGATTGTTGTAGCTGAAGTTTTTTGCTATAAAAAACTCAGCGACAGCACCCTTCGAGTCGTTTCGAAATCGCTACGTATAGCGATTTCGAAACGACTCGGAACAATCCCTTCCACGCAAACTCCATATTACAGGAACCTGTAATTTTGCACCATTCCTGTCGATCAATTGCAAGAATTCACCTCACTCCCGACAGATGGCGCCATGACGTTTGACAAGATGGCGCTGACGACGCATCCACCTTCGTGTCAACGACGGCGCATCCACCACATGTCAAGAATGCTTGGTCCTTGAATCCCTGTTGTTTATCTACTAACACAACATTTTTATTTAACTGATACTGCCTTCTCTTATTATTGTCGCAGGTTTAATTGTTTAATCTAATTAAAAATAGTTTCAGTATTGCGGCGGGACGGCTCAAGCAGTGTTATTTCCTATGCAACGCGTTAGCCTCGTGTTAAGGTTTAAAGTCAACCCTCATTTTCTGAACCTTGTGTTCAAAAATTCCAAAAAAAATATATGTTTTATGGTTATTGATATACTTTAATCCATAATTTTTTTAAGCAAATTTGACTCGCCATTTTTGAGATATATCGCAAAAACTGAAAAAAAAGTGGTTTTTCACCATTTATTTCAAAATGAATAGATGAAGTTTCCCGTTATTTTTATTATGAACTACTATTGCAATTCTACGCGACATATATTTTTTTCAAATTTTTTGAACTTGTAGTTTTCTCGCTACTGCAAGAATAGTTGGAAATACGCCTGTAGCTACACTGTTTTTAAAAAAATCCGACGGATGAACGTTCAAAATTATTTGTGTTGGTCCAAACTACAACCCTGTTTATGTAAAACAGAATAATACTTCGAATTTCCGCAAAAAAAAAGAAAAAACTTTCCATCGCACAATTTAATCAAATGCAGATTTCTATTTTTTTTTGACTATCAAGTTAGGGCACACTATAGGGACGACAGTACTGACATCTCGCGTTGCTGTAATAAACTATAGGCCTGACTTTAAACCTTAATATAACTTAGCAATGTATTGATGATAGGTAATGAATAATTGAAGCAAAAATTCCAGGAAAATCCTCATGGAAAAAACTCTAGACGAAATTATTTTTGCAGAAACATATAAATGAGTCTGTCATGTTGACAATAAAAATCACTCGAACTAGCGGCGATTTTGATTTGAATACGAGCTAAAACGTTGAATCAATATGATGTAAATAATTTTAAAAAAATCTCCGGCTTGTCGCTGGTTTCTTATATTGAGACGAGAGACCTCAGCCTTCTGATTGGTTAGAGACTTGTTAGGACTTGCTTATCGCAGGATGCCAACGTAATAAGCAACAATAAAATTGAAACGATGGCCCATATTTCTAGGAAAAGTTCGCTGGAGTGTGCAGGTGGATACGAAGCTGGTGATTGGCTACAGACTAGTTAGAGCTTGTTTATCGCAGGTCACAGGAAAATAACAAGTCATGGTTTCGCTGCGGTTGCAATAAACGTTGACGACCCGATGGTGAAAAGATGTTTTTATTATTAGTTACGTCATCATCAGACCCGACCCGATGGCTAAACGACATTTTTATTATTAGTTACGTCATCATCAGACCCGATGGCGAAACGACGTTGTTATTGTTAGTTACGTCATCATCAGTAAAATGCACCTTGAATGAGGTGCCAAGTCACGAGGTGCTATGTGTGTTCGATGAGCCGCTTGGAGTCAGGACGGTCAGAGACCCTGAACGCAGCGGCCGCTGACCAGTTAGTGCGACCAATGAAATACACGGGAACTGGAAAGGAAGCGGGGCTTAGCGGCAACGACTGCCTGGCAGGCTGGAGGGATGACCTTGAACGGTACAAAAAAGTGCAGAATGAACCTTAGATTTTCTTATGGCGATTTACATGGGATGATGGGAAAATGGGTGAAAGTGTGCCAGCTCTGTCCTAGCCCCTTTACCAGTGGCGTAACTACAGGGGGGCCTGGGGGGGCCGGGCCCGCCCACACGTCGCTAGGCCCCCCAGAAAAAACTTTGATAATTTGGTATTTTATGAAAACTACGTTACCCATTATAATTTTATGTTATTAGCTACTAAATTTGAACGGTAATGCGCGGCGATCCCAATCGACCCTATCCGATCCTCCGATCCACCAACGAACGGGCTGTGTGCCATTATGCCACCCAAAGGTCAGTGCAAATTGCAATGTGCAGAAGTCATACAGTATACCAAAGCCATTAAATTAGCATTAGCAATATAACAGATTAGTTTGGGAGTTTGACTAAATATTATTCCTGTGAATCCCTAAATCGGTGTTGCTGATATACAGTGGCTGATAAGCTGGGTTAGCTAGGTAAGTGATTTAAGCCCGGTTTAATCAGCTAATTGCCTATAATTGCACTGTTCTACTTTTTTAAAGATTCCAATAAGTCGCAATAACAGGCCCTAGGCCACTGGCCCCAACTACATAGGGATGACATGGGGGCATTGGGGCAGGTGCTCCCATGAGCAACCTCTCATGGGTGCTCGGAGTTCTCGTAGGGAATGCGTACAAACGTATTTAATGGTCCTTCCGTTCCGTGGTGTAGTATCAGTACCATGTATGTAAATTAAATTTACACAACTTTGTATAAGAATTATACAAGTGTGCAGTGTCGGACTGGCCCACCGGGCAACCGGGCAAAATCCCGGTGGGTCATGCCAGGTGACGTCTTCGACAGGTGGGCCATTCGAATATTTATAAAAATAAATTAAAATATCTCACTTCCCACGCCATTGATCAACAATTCATACGTTATTTCGCGTAATCCACCATCCTTATAAAAAATCAACTATCATCTCAATATCATCAGAATATCAACTCCCTTCTGCTCTGAAAAAGTTCAAGCCGAAGTCGCATAGAAATCGCCCGCCGCATATCAGTGAATTTGAATTCAACTGACGTACCCGTTGTCGTTTTTGATTTTTAGAAATACAGAGACGGGGTACCTAGTGAATTTGTGAAAAAAGCCACATCCTCACATGATTTGAAAATCTCGACCTCCTTCTCCCTCGCTAGATATTACTATTTTTTTCTTTTTATACACCCTAGATTTCCGGAAACGCGGAAAGGTAAAAAAGAGGATACAACGGGTACAGAATAAAGAGCGATGGCGGGAAAACGACAATAATTAGAAGCTGCAGCATCCAGCCAATAACTGACTTCATTTTGTTTTTGAATACTAAAACAATTACAAATCTGTCAACCGAGGGAAGTTTCGAGAATGCTTCTGCATAATGTTCTACTTCTACAGAGATTCTAGAAACAGAAGAACTATCCCCGTCTGCAAGAAATGACCCACTGTTGAAAGCAGCATCAAGCAGTAGTAATGCCAGGTCCAGACCAAGCAGACAAAAAGTAAGCACTATTTTGAGACAAAAACACTACAAAACTGCGACAAAAATTTAGGTATAGAGATGAGACAAAACTGAGACAAACTGTCCACAACACAAAGACAAAAATGTGCAACAAAATTTAGTTGTTGGTTGATTTAACAAATTTGGCAGTTATAAAATTAATACATGTAGTTGATGTGATTATAAATAGATTATTGTTTTTATTTTTATTTCTTTCCTTAAGTTCCCAACATATGCAATCAATCAGAATGCATCTTGTTATTCGACCAACTGAGTGTGGAGTTGTAATATTCATCCAGGGAGTAGAAGGCTTTACTAATAAGCATATCTTTGACTTTTTTCTTAAACAACGTGTTTGCTTAGGTTAATTACCTGTTCTGGTAGTTTATTAAAAAGTTTAACAGCATGGTATCCTGGGCCATTTTGACATCTTTGCAATCTATGATAGTTAGGTCTTAAATTATTTTTATTTCTTGTGTTATGGTTGTGGATATCAATAAAGCTGGTATACAAGTTAAAATGGTTTTTAACATAAACAAGATTTTGCAGAATAAACTCTGATGGTAATGTCAATATTCTGTGTTTTATAAAGGCTGGTTTGCACTCCTCCCGGTAACTTAAGCCTGCTACCACTCTGACAGCTCGCCTTTGCATAGCAAAAACATTTTGAGCTCCACTGGCATGGCCCCAGACCAGCAAGGCGTAACTTAAGTGGGAGTGGAACAAAGAAAAATAGGCTTGTTTTACAGTCCTCAACGAGACACACAGTGATAGGCTTCTCAAAAGAAATACATTTTTACAAGAAACAAGATTGGGCCCATAATTGACCCCTGCGGAACGCCAGTGGTAACTTCTTGTTTGTTTGATGTTAAGTTGTTATAAATTACTGTTTGGAGACGTTGTGTAAGATATGATTTAATGAGAAGTATACTATCTTGTGAAAATTTATAGTATGGTAGTTTGTCAAGTAGAATGTCATGCGAAACAGTCGAAAGCTTTGCTCAGGTCACAAAAAACAGACACTGTGTGTTGTGAGTTCTCAAAACCCATGATATTTTCAACAAGTTTCAAAATTGCTAGTGTTGTGTTTTTACCCTCCCTAAACCCAAACTGACCAGGACTAAGAATATTGTTTTGTTCAAGGTAGTTCGAAATTTGTTTTGCTAAGCATTTTTCATATATTTTTGATAGAATTGGTAGTAAAGAAATAGGTCTGTAGTTGCTTGGGTCATTGGCATCTCCTTTTTTGTATATGGGTACAACTTTTGCAATTTTAAGACAGTCAGGAAAGATGTTCTCCGTCTCCCTAATACAATGATTAATCAATTTAGTTAAAGGTATAAGAATTAAATTTTTTACCCCTTTCATTAATGTTATGTTTAGATTGTATATATCTTTACTCGTTTTGTTTTTAAGCTGATCAATCAAAACTACACGTACCTGTATCAACTTCCTCAGGGACGCCACAGCGACTGTTGAGGGCGTCGGACCATCTCCAAAGCCACATGGTTTTTGTCCGACAAATGTGATATCGTTAATGTAATATAAAAAATAGTCGATTGGCATTGAAACTACACGTACATGTATCAACTTTCTTAGGGTCGTCAGAACGACAACTTCACGAAGAGCTAGCGCGAAATGTCCCATCGTCCAGGGTGGAGATATGAAAAATATTGTTCGACTTGGTGTTATGAAGCGGCTCAGGAAGATTGGCATGTACATGAGTTACAAAATTTAAAGGTCGATGTACTGAGGACTATAATATTTTTCCGCTAACAAATGCTCCCGACAATCTACCGAAAAAATAAAAACCACAGAGGCGGCGACTTTTGAAAGTCCTCATGGGTGCAGAATAACTTTACAAAGGACCTCGTACACTTTATATGGGATTTCAGTGATAGGTCGATTTTTTTCAAATTTTTATATGTTGTAGATGATTTATTTCTTAACAACCTTTAAATTGGACGAAATCTTATAGGTAGTACGTTCTTTGAGATATAATTTTTTTTTCTACGAGCGTGCGAGAAGTGCTTTTTTTCTGCACGGTCGTAAAAAAATAACGTTCCTTAAAATCATGCGGAAAATCTCTTTTCCTCATTTAATTGCTACGCACACGCCCTAACTGACGTTTTGTTTCATTTTAGCCGTCACTGTCAACTGTCAGACTGTCACTGTCAACCAAATGAACTATTATTATAAAAGTTCCGATATATCGAAAAGATTATTAGATATATCGATATTTTTTCGATATATCGAATGTAAAATATCGAATAAAATATATCGATATAGTTTATTATCATTATTTTTTTTTGGGTTTGGTTGGCTTTGCACATATACAGCCACTACAATTGACTTGATAAAATATTTATGTGAACTATGATTTATGTAATTATGTGTTACAAATAAAAATTATTAGGCAACCTCATGAGCTGTCAAATGAAATTCAATATGGAAGTTCAGGTCAGACAACGTGTTGTTTACATGGTTATTGGCAGAAATCAATGAAAAATTATTATTTTGTCACATTCTGGACATTTAGGTTTGACATTGGCATTGTCATATTGTCATGTTTAGCATCTACAACAATAAGGGCCCTGAACAAAAATGTGTTTTTTTATGAACGTCATAATTTGACCTGAAAGGCCATATTGGAATAGATTGCCTTTGTCCCAAATGAAAATGAATATTCTTGATTTTTTTTAAATCAAAACATAAACGACAGGATCACTCACTTCACGCCATAGGGTCTATCTAGGCGACTAAATTTACCTGCTCTAAGTTATTTACACAAACAGGGGTAATCGATCAGGTAAAAAGGATAACATAAGGATCAGTACCAAAGGATAACAAGTCCCTGAAGCTTTCTCACACACATAATATTTTGATTTCTACAAAATATCAATATATCATTACCATCCCTACCCACGCGTAAAACTAAATTATTTGGCATACGGCCACTATACGGCGCAAGCGCCAGACTTCCCATTCCCATTGTGGGCCGGACTTCCCAATTATTATCACAAAGAATAGAGATAGCAACATAAAGTAATAGAGCATAGAACTGACCACAAATAACGGAAGGATAGATGGACAGAATACCACACATACACCACTTGTATAATTCTTATACAAAGTTGTGTACATTTAAATTACATGATACTGGATATTACCACATGGAACAGAATGAGCATTAAACACGTTTGTACTTCCGTATTTCCCACGAGAGCTCCCATTGGTGCTCCGCACCCATGAGAGGTTCCTCATGGGTGCACCTGGCCCGATGCCCCCATGTAGTCGGCGCCAGTGAAAAACCATATGATTCGAGAGTTCTGGTTGATTTGCAGTAGAATTGGTAGTTTTCAGTAAATTCTATGATATTTGTGAGTTTCGTATAGGATTAAGTTTATTTGTCCTCTACGTTTCATTTTGGAAAATCGAGAAGTGCAAATTTTTAGGTTCGATAACCTACGTTTTGCGAGGCCCCTTAGGGCCGAATTTATAGTCGCTCCTTGAGGCTTCCTCAGATCTTAAGGAACCATTGAACGTTTAGAATTGACATGACTAACTTGTAAGATAGTAGCAAGTTTCCATCCTAAACTCACGACCTCCAAGGAAGAGTCAAGGAACGACTATAAATTCAGCCCTTAGGGCGCGAGGCCGTCGGCAGCCGCCGACGTCGCCGACGCTTAGCTACACTACTGGTTGCATATATCAAAATTCGGCACACTAGCATAAAGCAGTGTTGCCACCCCTATTACAATCGTAATAGATCTATTACAATCAAGTAATTTCTATTACGCTATTACCAAAGGAAAAAATCTATTTCTTTTTCGGAAAAATTATGTTTTGGTGAATAAGCAATTAAAAAAATTTACAGGCATCATAAATTATCACATTAAATCACGCAGAACACTTTTAAAAAACATCATTTGTCAATGCTGTGTCCGTTGTGCGTGAAAACTGAAAACCGCCAACAAAATGTCATTTCGACTTTTATCTTTAAAAAAAAAGAACAGATTTTAGATATTTTTCAAAATGAAAAATGAATGTTTTTTTTTAAGCGAGGACATGAAAATATATTCAATCGAAATTGACGTTTCGTTTAGACATTTTCAAGCCTAGTACTCATAGCAGCGAAATTCGCTCTTTTTTGACATGCTTCGACAATTTCATGACAATTTGAAGTTTGATTCACGCATAAAACGTCAAATTGTCGAAGCAATGTCAAAAAAGAGAGAATTTCGCTGCTATGAGTACTAGGCTTGAAAATGTCTAAACGAAACGTCAATTTCGATTGAATATATTTTCACGTCCTCGCTTAAAAAACCATTGATTTTTCATTTTGAAAAATATCTAAAATCTGTTTTTTTTTAAAGATAAAAGTCAAAATGACATTTTGTTGGCAATACAATGTGAAATTGTCAATCTTTGAAATTTTTTATGTAGAAAAGGCTTATGTTGCCAACATAGTTACTAAATTTTTTTATAACAACAAAAACAAATGCAAATGAGTAAATTGAGCATAAAAACACAGCTTAAAAATAAATACGGCGCATAATGGTGGAGAGATTGATGAAAAAAAAACAAGCGCCTATCCAATATTTTGGTCATCTGTCATGCATAACTGACAGAAGTGACAGATGAAAGAATTTATTACCAAAAAGTCAAATCTATTACAATTTCAATCTATTACATTTAATTTTCGTGAGGGAGCAACGCTGGCATAAAGCAGTGCGCCCGTTCCAGAGTATTTGTTTAGTTCATAGTTCAATGGCAGAGGTGGATGGACGAGGTGTCGTGCGAGAGCGAGATCATGGGAAACCGAAACTCGAATAATAATTTCAGCTTTAATTACCTACCTTGTACCTCTGTACCTACTCATATTTAAGTGTATTGTGAAGGCTGATTATACCTTTGTGGTAGTGTCAAAATAGCTATTTATACAATAAGTTACGAAATGAGCGTCTTTTAGGCACGCGACGTGAAAATTGTCCAACGAGGCAAAGCCGAGTTGGACAACACGTCGAGTGACTAAAAGACATCGTTTCGTAACGTATTGTATACAAGATTTTTTCTACTGGCATTTTATAATAAAAAAATACAATTTTATTTCATGTGAATAAGTCGATTACACCCAAAATCTTTGTTACCTGCTTGCCACCTGACACTTTTCATGCGATTTTCTTTTGAAAATTCGACATCAATAATTAAAATCCTAGAAAGTAGGTAATAACACAAAGTTCTGTTTTGAGTAACCCAAACGTTCAATTCAGTAATTCCATTTTCAATATTCATAATAAATACAAAACAAAATTCAAATATGTGTTTAGTGTGTTTTTTATTTCTGAATAATGAATGACACTTTTAGGCACTAGTGCTTAAAAATTACTTTTACGCACTCATAAGTCACTTTTACGCATTCAAAAGTCACTTTTACGCACTGAGTGCCTAAAAGTAACTTTCACGCACTCAGTGCCTAAAAGAATGTCGTTTCAAAACTGAAATGACAATCGAAAAGTTGCTATTATGAAACGTCAGTAGAAAAAGGGCATTTTTTTGGGTGCAATTTGTGTGTGGAAACTAGTTCTGTAGTGAATAAAAATTGGGTGTCACCAGGGTTGGGAATGTATCGACTTTTTTATATTATTTACGTTAACTACGTAAACTACATTTACTACGTAAATAATTCTAAATGTAGCCAATTCAAGGTGGTTAATGTGGTTTATGTATCTAATGATCTAATTGGTTGATTTCCTCTGTCATTTTGATTTTCTAACCTTACAAAAGTCACTGGACTGTAACGGTACTTTGTTCCTCTTAAATAATGAGGAGATTAAAAACGTGTTAAATAAAAACGTTTGTAATAAGATTCTTCTTGTTTTATTTCCTTTATCAATGAAGATATTATAGCCCTGTCGCACGGACTCATGTAGGGCTGCCGTTTATGAAATTTGTCACCTAGAACAATTTTTCCAAAAACCCGGATTCTAACCCCTCAAACTCGGACACCACTAAAAGGTAGCCCACCTTAGGTGCCGCCGGAGTCAGAAGATTTTTTTGAGTGCCACGCCCAAAAAAGTTTATTTCAAGCCTTCGAGAACCACTCATTATTTTGACAAAAAAAAAATAATTTTTTTAAGGTTTTCTACTGTAATATTATATGAACTTGTATATATTTGAAGATTAAAGTTTAATATCAATTGCTATAATTATATGTCGCTGACAAGTCTCTTGACAATACTAGTAATTATCTATAAGGTAGAACAAGGTAGAACAGGTTAATGATGATAGAACAGATACAAATAATAATAAATAACTTATTATAACACGTTTTCCTTTTTTTTTTTAAACATCCCAGTCAAAATAATTTAAATCATTACAATGATCAACAAAGGATATAGAAGTTTCTCTTATGAACCTTCTATTTCTCCTATACAATTTTCCTCTCATGTCTTTAACTAAATATGACCTTTCTGAAAGTTTTTCCATTATAAACCCATTTTTCGTTTAACTGAAATAAAACTTTATCATTTTCATTTAATTCTGGTAAGTCTTTAGCGTTACGATTATAATAATATCTTTGAACCTGTTGATTCCTATCAAGTTTGGAAATTACAATATTGGAATCAATAACTTCATTTTTAAGAATATCTGTACAAACAGGAATTTTCTCTTTCAAAACTCTGTTTAACAAAAGTTGAGCTGGTGAATATCCAATGCTAGCAATAGGAGTATTTCGATAACTTAATAAATATTTATATAATTCCAAGTCATTAGTCATTTTCATTAGCATTGATTTGGCGATATCAACGCCTTTTTCAGCAAATCCATTTGATTGATGATGATGTGGACTTGAAAAAGATAAAGAAAAATTCCAATCAGTTGCAAAACTTTTGAAAATTTGACTGTTGTAAGGAACATTGTCAGAATAAAAGGTATCCGGTGCACCAAATCTAGAAAAAATAACCTCGAGTTTTTTAATAATCATTTCTGCCGATTTATTCGGAATATAATCTATTTCAATCCATTTAGAATACGCATCATACGTTACCAGATAATTTTTATTTTTAAACTGGAAAATATCACTGGATAAATTTTGCCAAGGTCTTTCAGGTAATGGATGATTTATTAATGTTTCCTTTTGATTATTAGGCCTAGTTAGCTGACAAATCTCACATTTCTCAATGTATGTTGCAATATCATTGCCCATACCAGGCCAATGCAAAGCTTGCCTAGCTCTTAATCTGCATTTTTCAATGCCCATATGCCCTTCATGTATTAATCTCAACATATCTTCTCTTAAAGAAAAAGGGACAATTAATTTATAATTAAAAAACAATAAATCATCTATAACTAAAATTTCATATTTTATTTTAAAGTAATGTTTAAAAGATGAATCAAGTTTTTTGTATTCTGGCCATTTTTCATTCGTAAATTTTAAAATATTTGATAAAATTCGATCTGATTTTGTTGCATTTTGGAAAACAATTCTTTTTTTAGGTGAAATTGGGAAGTTTTTAGAAATTAAATGAACTACGAACTCCATTTCAGGGTCATCTTCAACATTAACTTTAATAAATGATCTAGACAAAACATCTGCCACAAACATGTATTTGCCTGGAAGATACACAACTTCTAAATTATATTTCAATAATTTCAACAACATGCGTTGCAGTCTAGCTGACACTGTATTTAAATCTTTATTGAATATTGAAATGAGAGGTTTATGATCAGTATGAACTTTAATTTTTTTACCGTAAATAAACATATGAAATTTTTCGCAAGCAAATGTTATAGCTAGAAGCTCTTTTTCAATTTGAGCATACCGTTTTTCCGAAATAGATAAGCTCCTGGAAGCATATCCAACAGGTCTATCTTCCTGGAGTAAACAACAGCCCAAACCTTCACTTGAAGCATCAGTTTGTAAAATAACATTTTTTTTAATATCATAAATTTTCAGAAGTGGAGGCTTGGTCAAAATATTTTTGATAAGATTCAACTCGTTATCATGAACTGATGTCCAAACAAAACGGATATTATTTTTAGTTAATTCTCTCATTTTTGCTGTTAAATTTGATAAATTAGGAATAAATTTAGAAAAGAACTTTAACAAACCTAATATTTTCAACAAATCACTTTTATTTTCGGGTGGTTTTATAGCTAACACAGCATCAATGTTAGTTTTGTCCGGTTTAATACCAAACTCAGAAATAATTTGACCTAAAAATTTCACCTCCTTCAATTTGTATTGAAATTTTTTAGGATTAAATTTCACATTATTTATTATAGCACGTTCAAAAACTTTTTTTAAGGCGGCGTCATGCTCACTTTCAGTCTCACCCACAATTATAATATCGTCAAAATAATCATATACACCTGGAATATGACCAAATAGATCCATTACTTTCTTTTGAAAAATTTCCGGTGCTGAAGAAATCCCAAAAGGTAATCTATTAAATTTATACCTGCCAAAGGGCGTGATAAAAGTACATAAATTAGAACTTTCTTCATCAAGTTGAATTTGCCAGAAACCCTCTTTCATATCAAGAACCGAGAAATATTTTTTTCCTGTTAATTTATGAATAATGTCATCATTCGTTGGAATTATAAAATGCTCCCTTTTAATATACTTATTTAAATGTTTTGGATCTAAACATAAACGTAAATCACCATTAGGTTTTTCAATGATCACTAAATTATTGACCCAATCTGTAGGATACTCAACTTTAGAAATAACTTTTCTATTTTTTAAATCATCTAAAGTTTGTTTCAGTTTATCATTTAGAGAGAAAGGAATTTTTCTTCTTCCATTTATAACTGGAATAGCATCATTCGACAATTTTATTTTGCTATTAGTTGAAATGCAACCTAAACCTTCAAAAATGTCATGGTATAAATTAACTATTTTATTTTTGTCATTTGGCAAATCTACATTCAAACAATAAACTCTTCTGATCATTTTCAACTTTAAACAATCAGATAAACCTAATAGAGGCTGAGAATCACAAGTAACAACAAAAAATATTATATTTTCAACAATATCTTTATACTGGCATGTTAAATTTACTTCACCAACAGGATTCATTTTGAAGTTACCAAATGTTAATAAAGATGTTTTAGTAGGTTTAAGAGAAATGCCCGTATCAAGTTTGTTGAAAATGGTCAGAGGCAAAATACTTATATCAGCTCCTGAATCCAGTTTAAATGTTATTGTATGTCCATTAATGTTCAAATCCTCATACCATGTACATACATTTGAATTTGGTTTTTTTGTCTCATGAATAAATAACTGCTCCTCTTCTAAATCTTCTGGTACATTTTCCTGGGAACCATCAATTGCAAAAACTCTTCTTTTTTCAGTGAAATCTCTTTTTTTATTTTCTAAATTGTCTTGGCGGTTGTATTTTGTTTCTTTAGAAAAACAAACTGAAGCAAAATGATTTTTCTGACCACAGTTAGAGCATGTTTGGCCAAAAGCAGGACATTTTCCATATAAGTGGGACAATGAACATTTTCTACATTTCTTTTCTGTATAATTCGGTGAATAATTTGGACAGCTGCCATATTTATGAAAAGTTTTACATCTGTAGCAGATTCTTTTTGAGGATTGTTTAACTTCATAAACCTTAGAATTTGCGGGCTCATTAAGAAGTTCCATGTGTTGTTTGGAAACCTCAATGGATTCGCAAAAGTCTTTAATTTTTTGCAACGAAATGTCATCATCACGGAGTAATTTTGCTTGCGCTTGCTTATCAGCCATTCCAAGTAAAAGTCTGTCTCTTATCATTCTTTTTTCATATGAATTTTCACAACTATTACATTTAAAGTTACAATTTTTAGCCTGCTCTTTTAGTTCCAAAATAAATTTATTAATATCCTGCCCTTCTTTTTGAATTAAATTCCAAAATTTAAATGTTTCGATAGCATTGTGACATTTCTTGTCAAAGTAGTTTTTGAAAGATAATTTAATATTTTCGAGTGTAGCTTTATTAATTTCTTCGAAGGAATTATAAATTTGCCTACCTTCATCTCCCAAAATGTATAGAAATAGGGATATTTTAATTTTTTCATCTTTTTCTTTAATTTTTCCTGTCGCTGTCATATAGAGATCAAAATTTTCAATAAACTTCTTCCAATTGTTTTTCATATCTCCTTCCATAACTAATGACTCTGGTGCCTTAAGATCCATTTTTTAAGGTCCTGACACCTGACACCATGTAATATTATAAGAACTTGTATATATTTGAAGACTAAAGTTTAATATCAATTGCTATAATTATATGTCGCTGACAAGTCTCTTGACAATACTAGTATAAGGTAGAACAAGGTAGAACAGGTTAATGATGATAGAACAGATACAAATAATAATAATAAATAACTTATTATAACATCTACAGCTTTCACTGAGCTCCAAACATGACTAACGACACGTGAACGTGAAACTAAAACACGCGGGCTAAATAAAACTGATGATGTCGATTGACGATTTCCATGATTCTTGTCAATTTCGCGGAGTTATTCGTGATTTTTTTCAAGATGCCGTGAAGCGTAAAACACAAATAACTTCAAAAAATCCCCCCGGACGTCCCCGGACGCCTTTAAAACTAGGACAAATCCGGGGAAATCCTGACGGATGGCAGCTCTAGACTCATGCCATGCATGCATGGCTCATCCAATAACTAAACTACCATCATATTCAAAATTTTCCAATAACAATATTTTTTTATGAAAAATAGCTTTGAAAAATGTTCGAAAATATAAAAAAAATGTAGTTAAAGGTTATGTAGTTAATGTAACTAACTTTGCTAAAAAACTGATGTAGTCATCCTCAATAACTACGGTAGTTCCTCATGTAATTAATGTTACATTAACTACGTTCCCAACCCTGGGTGTCACCGAGAAAACACGTATGGTGGCCGCCATTTAAACTCTAGTTTGCTGATGGATTAGTAGAAATAGCGTCTAATCAACCTGCAAGCTAATGCACAGGCTACGCGAATCACCCTGTTTAATTCAGTAGTTTATTATCGACGTTTTTTTTTTTAAAAAAAAATTGAAAATTATTTGTTTCGTGATTTTACGGTCACAGATTACGTTATATATTCGTCATAAGTCCCAACTAAATCACGTCACAGAAAGACGGCATTTTGTCGTAACATAATAACGTCATGGGGCTGTGACATTAACCCGTCATTTTTTCGTCAAAATGACGTCATCTTTTTCGTCCCAATGACGTAAATGAAATCCAATTAGTCACGTCATTATGACGACAGCGTGTTTGCTGGGCCAATTCAGTGAATAAATCATTCTTGCCCTCACATTTCTGTGCCTGGGACAGTGGCGTTACTTCAAATACGGGTCCCCCCGCACGGATTTTCCCGGGGCCCATATATGTATATATATTTTTTTCAGTTTTTCTTTCTATACAGGGTGTCCCACGACATTTTACTCAGGTGATAACTTCGTAACGCGTCATCCAATACACATAATTGAAATGTTGAAGATCCGTGTAACTTTTTGTGGCTTCTACATATGTCATCCAATTTCACCACTTTTGCTCCAGTTTCGGTCAAGTGACAGCAAC
Organism: Ceutorhynchus assimilis; assembly: GCA_917834065.1. Lineage (NCBI taxonomy): Eukaryota > Metazoa > Arthropoda > Insecta > Coleoptera > Curculionidae > Ceutorhynchus > Ceutorhynchus assimilis. The sequence goes on along the minus strand of CAKJTU040000001.1, from coordinate 638,208 downwards.
TTTAGAATCTCAAATGTAACTTATGGTATATTATGGCATTTTTCGTTACAAAATTAAATAACAAAATCGGCAATGTCATATTTGTTAATGCTTTGTTGCGAGAATGATGAAAAATTACAAAGTGGAATATTCGATAACGCGTTCCGAAGTTATCACCTCGTGGGACACTCTATATATATGTATAAATTAAATTATATTCTAATTCTAATATAACTATACCGGGTGACAATGAAACTACTACCCGCAGCGCATTCCTTAACGGCTCGAGATAGAAATATGCAACTCGGTTTGTTGATAGGGTTAAAAATTGTGAGCAATTTTAATATAAAAACAATTGAATGTCTTTTCCGGTTTCACCGGAAATGGCATTGACTTTGTTATTTTAAATGGGACACCCTGTATATTATCTTTTTTTTGGACTCTCTGAACAATTTTAAATAACATTTATCTAACACACCCTATGTCAAAAATTGATAGTTTTTGAAATAGAGTGGCTCAAAAATATGTCGTTGTTCCTATTTGTTTGTATTTTACGTAAAAACTGCGATTTCCGGTAACACCGGAAAAGACATTCAATTGTTTTTATATCAAAATTGTTCACAATTTTTCACCCTATCAACAAACCGAGTTGCATATTTCTATCTCGAGCCGTTAAGAAATGCCGCCATGGGTAGTAGTTTCATTGTCACCCCGTATAAGTACCAAGTTACAGGTGATCAAATTGATATCAAAGATAAAAAAAACATCCAGAACAGACAATACATACAGTGAGCACGTAAAGGTTGGAATAAAATATATAAAATATACAGGGTGGATTTTTTTCAAAAAACCTGACACGTCAATTTTTGATTTTATTGGCCGTTTTTTTGATGAAAATACCAAATATACAGGGTGACCCAAAAAAAGTTATGACAGCTAACTTTTTTGCAACTTTGACAGGCTGTAGAACCTTAACGGTTAATTTTAGGGGAAAACCGATTTCACATTCCTATCTTAAATTTTTATAAACTATCATTTGATACCAACTTTCAATTTAATCCATGATTGAAAAATCCAAATAAATTTAATCTCCGGTTAAATTCAAAGTTGGTGTCAAATAATAGTTTATGGAAAACTAAGAATGTATGATCGGTTTTGCTCTAAAATTAACCGTTTTGGTTCTACAGCCTGTCAAAGTTGCAAAAAGTCAATTTTCAACTGTCAATATTTCCGAAACAGTTGAAGATAGGTATAGGACATGATACATGATATATGTTGAATTTAACGTAGAATTTAAAAATGGAATAAAGAATTGGTGTTTTCATTCAAAAAAATAAAGTTAGCTGTCATAACTTGTTTTTGAGTCACCCTGTATACATGGTATTATCATCAAAAAAACGGCCACTAAAATAAAAATTGACATGTCCGAGGTTTTTTGATAAATATCCACCCTGTATATTTTATAGATTTTATTCCAACCTTTACGTGCTCACTGTATATAATTATGGATGCATTTGCATATAAGGTGACTACAGTTTTTGAACACCTGGAACTAAAAGCGTTGTTCCATTCTATTAGTAGTGTTCCATTCTTAGGAATGGAACAACGCTTTTAGTTCCAGGTGTTCAAAAACTCGTTCAGAAATAAGAAACCAGAATACATACATGTTGGATTCTGCTAGGTTTTATTCTTTTTACAACTTTTTTTTTAACATGTGACATACAAATCTGTCTTTTTAATACAATTGTTTTATTGATTCCCTGTTTCCAAGGACTTCGTATGGTACATGAAGGGTCTGTTCTAGATTTTCGTTCGGTACATAAAGGGTGTGTTCCTCCAATGAAACAGTATGGTACAGCCACACAATCTTCTAGACTAGAGCTTGAATTACTCAAGCCAACACGGCCTTCCTGACGTTGGGGCGTCCCCGCACCTTTTTTTCATGACCTGTAAAAAAACTATTATTTTGCGCATTTGTGCATGAGTGCATGTAAACAATCTTAGCCCAAGAGTATTCTTGAGGAACTTTATTCAATACTATTGATAGCCTATAAAGGAATTTCATTCGAGAAGGCCCAACTTTGTTTTTAGGGAACTATGCCTACACATTAAGTTGGGGATCTTGCAAATACTTAGCCGAGCCCAAAGTATATTTTGAGGATCTTATTTTATTCGAGGAACCCCAATTTTATTTTTAGGGAACTAGGTATGCCTAAAAATTAAGTTAGGGAACTTTCAATTACTTGGCCCAAAGTTTATTTTGGGGATCTTTTTTTTTATTCCAGGAAGCCCAATTTATTTTTGGGGATCTATGCCTAAAAATTAAGTTAGGGAACTTTCAATTACTTGGCCCAAAGTTTATTTTAGGGATCTTTTTTTTTTTTATTCGAGGAAGCCCAATCTTATTTTTAGGGAACTATGCCTAAAAATCAAGTAAGGGATCTTTCAATTGCTTGGCTCAAAGTTTATTTTGGAGATCTTCTATTTCGTAGCCCTTAGAGTTGTTGGGGACCTTGCTAAACTTTTGAAGAACTAAGATATTTTATTTGAAAAAAAAAAAACTCAACTTTGTTTCCAGGAAACTATGCCTAAACAATTAAGTTAGGGATCTCGCACTTATTTGTTGGCTGCAAGTTTATTTTGTGTTAGGCCACGTACGCAACTGCTCATGCGCTGCTACTGTAGTACTACTGCCTCGACTGCCAACTTGTCTTAGCGTATACCTCTCATCAGGCAAACAATGTGTTACCTCAAAAGGACCTTGACATTTTGGCTTCAATTTTTCACCAAACGGATTATTTTCTATAGTCACTTTATCACCCACAGCATAGGGTACTGCATGAACTCGCCTTTTGTTGAAGTTGTCTATTGCCTGTGCGGTGATTTTCTGGCAGCGTTTATTAACTTCTTTTCGTACTTGCTCGGTATCAGTGACCTCACTTTGGGGTAGCATTTCTGCAAACAGCTGGTCGGTGGCCTGTAAACGGCGCTTTTCACCGTACATTAAGACCCATGGAGCAGCTGATTTGTTGATGGTGACATTAAAATCATCTTCGATATCAGGAAGTACTCGTGTCCAATTCTTTTCATCTTGATCGTTCAGTACAGCTCGTAGAGCATTTAACAAACTTCTGATGTTAGATTTTTGTTTGACTTGCAATCTTTCTCCAGATTATAAGTGGCGAGGCTTATAAACGACCGGCTGTGAAAAAGCACTTTTAAGAAGAATTTGGGTTGTTTTGCCGTCTTTAATGCGGTTTTCAATAAAAAATACGCCAGGAAATGAGCTTGATGAAAATAATTTCCAATTTCGATCCAAACATACGTTAAAAATAGTTTTTCCATTGTTATACGCTTGAATTTGTTCGTTAAACGCGCATTTCAAGCATACTTTTCATTTGGAAGTGAAGTTATTCCAGAAAATGCGAAAATAATTCTATCTTACAATAATTTCGGATAATTTACGGTTTCACTAGAGATCAAGTCTAAAAAGCACTTTTAAGAAGAATTTGGGTTGTTTTGCCGTCTTTAATGCGGTGTTCAATCAAAAATACGCCAGGAAATGAACTTGATGGAAATAATTTCCAATTTCGATCAAAACATTCGTTAGGAATGGTTTTTCCATTGTTATAAGTTTGAATTTGTTCGTTAAACGCGTATTTCAAGCCAACTTTTCATTTGGAAGTGAAGTTATTCCAGAAAATGCGAAAATAATTCTATCTTACAATAATTTCGGATAATTTACATTTTTACTAGAGAACAAGTCTAAAAAGCACTTTTAAGAAGAATTTGGGTTGTTTTGCCGTCTTTAATGCGGTTTTCAATAAAAAATACGCCAGGAAATGAACTTGATGAAAATAATTTCCAATTTCGATCAAAACATTCGTCAGGAATGGTTTTTCCATTGTTATAAGTTTGAATTTGTTCGTTAAACGCGTATTTCAAGCCAAATTTTCATTTGGAAGTGAAGTTATTCCAGAAAATGCGAAAATAATTCTATCTTACAATAATTTCGGATAATTTACTTTTTTACACAAGTCTAAAAAGCACTTTTAAGAAGAATTTGGGTTGTTTTGCCGTCTTTAATGCGGTTTTCAATCAAAAATACGCCAGGATATGAACTTAAAAATAATTTCCAATTTCGATCCAAACATACGTTGAAAATAGTTTTTCCATTGTTAAACGCTTGAATTTGTTCGTTAAACGCGTATTTCAAGCATACTTTTCATTTGGAAGTGAAGTTATTCTAGAAAATGCGAAAATAATTCTATCTTACAATAATTTCGGATAATTTACTTTTTTACTAGAAAACAAACCTAAAAAGCACTTTTAAGAAGAATTTGGGTTTTTTTGCCGTCTTAAATGCGGTTTTCAATCAAAAATACGCCAGGAAATGAACTTGATGGAAATAATTTCCAATTTCGATCAAAACATTCGTTAGGAATGGTTTTTCCATTGTTATAAGTTTGAATTTGTTCGTTAAACGCGTATTTCAAGCCAACTTTTCATTTGGAAGTGAAGTTATTCCAGAAAATGCGAAAATAATTCTATCTTACAATAATTTCGGATAATTTACATTTTTACTAGAGAACAAGTCTAAAAAGCACTTTTAAGAAGAATTTGGGTTGTTTTGCCGTCTTTAATGCGGTTTTCAATAAAAAATACGCCAGGAAATGAACTTGATGAAAATAATTTCCAATTTCGATCAAAACATTCGTCAGGAATGGTTTTTCCATTGTTATAAGTTTGAATTTGTTCGTTAAACGCGTATTTCAAGCCAAATTTTCATTTGGAAGTGAAGTTATTCCAGAAAATGCGAAAATAATTCTGTCTTACAATAATTTCGGATAATTTACTTTTTTACACAAGTCTAAAAAGCACTTTTAAGAAGAATTTGGGTTGTTTTGCCGTCTTTAATGCGGTTTTCAATCAAAAATACGCCAGGATATGAACTTGAAAATAATTTCCAATTTCGATCCAAACATACGTTAAAAATTTTTTTTTCCATTGTTATGCGCTTGAATTTGTTCGTTAAACGCGTATTTCAAGCATACTTTCCATTTGGAAGTGGAGTTATTCCAGAAAATGCGAAAATAATTCTATCTTACAATAATCTCGGATAATTTACTTTTTTACTAGAGAACAAGTCTAAAAAGCACTTTTAAGAAGAATTTGGGTTGTTTTGCCGTCTTTAATGCGGTTTTCAATCAAAAATACGCCAGGAAATGAACCTGATGAAAATAATTTCGATCAAAACATTCGTTAGGATTGGTTTTTCCATTGTTATAAGTTTGAGTTTGTTCGTTAAACGCGTATTTCAAGCCAACTTTTCATTTGGAAGTGAAGTTATTCCAGAAAATGCGAAAATAATTCTATCTTACAATAATTTCGGATAATTTACTTTTTTACTAGAGAACAAGTCTAAAAAGCACTTTAAAGAAGAATTTGGGTTGTTTTGCCGTCTTTAATGCGGTTTTCAATAAAAAATACGCCAGGAAACGAACTTGATGAAAATAATTTCCAATTTCGATCAAAACATTCGTTAGGAATGGTTTTTCCATTGTTATAAGTTTGAATTTGTTCGTTAAACGCGTATTTCAAGTCAACTTTTCATTTGGAAGTGAAGTTATTCCAGAAAATGCGAAAATAATTCTATCTTACAATAATTTCGGATAATTTACTTTTTTACTAGAGAACAAGTCTAAAAACCACTTTTAAGAAGAATTTGGGTTGTTTTGCCGTCTTTAAAGCGGTTTTCAATAAAAAATACGCCAGGAAATGAACTTGATGAAATTAATTTCCAATTTCGATCAAAACATTCGTTAGGAATGGTTTTTCCATTGTTATAAGTTTGAATTTGTTCGTTAAACGCGTATTTCAAGCCAACTTTTCATTTGGAAGTGAAGTTATTCTAGAAAATGCGAAAATAATTCTATCTTACAATAATTTCGGATAATTTACTTTTTTACTAGAGAATAAGTCTAAAAAGCAATTTTAAGAAGAATTTGGGCTGTTTTGCCGTCTTTGATGCGGTTTTCAGTCAAAAATATGCCAGGAAATGAACTTGATGAAAATAATTTCCAATTTCGATCAAAACATTCGTTAGGAATGGTTTTTCCATTGTTATAAGTTTGAATTTGTTCGTTAAACGCGTATTTCAAGCCAACTTTTCATTTGGAAGTGAAGTTATTCCAGAAAATGCGAAAATAATTCTATCTTACAATAATTTCGGATAATTTACTTTTTTACTAGAGATCAAGTCTAAAAAGCAATTTTAAGAAGAATTTGGGTTGTTTTGCCGTCTTTAATGCGGTTTTCAATAAAAAATACGCCAGGAAATGAACCTGATGAAAATAATTTCGAATTTCGATCAAAACATTCGTTAGGAATGGTTTTTCCATTGTTATAAGTTTGAATTTGTTCGTTAAACTCGTATTTCGAGCCTTTTCATTTGGAAGTGAAGTTATTCCAGAAAATGCGAAAATAATTCTACCTTACAATAATTTCGGATAATTTACTTTTTCATTAGAGATCAAGTCTAAAAAGCATTTTTTAGAAGAATTTGGGTTGTTTTGCCGTCTTTAATGCGGTGTTCAATCAAAAATACGCCAGGAAATGAACTTGATGAAAATAATTTCCAATTTCGATCCAAACATACGTTAAAAATGGTTTTTCCATTGTTATGCGCTTGAATTTTTTCGTTAAACGCGTATTTCAAGCATACTTTCCATTTGGAAGTGAAGTTATTCCAGAAAATGCGAAAATAATTCTATCTTACAATAATCTCGGATAATTTACTTTTTTACTAGAAAATAAATCTAAAAAGCACTTTTAAGAAGAATTTGGGTTTTTTTGCCGTCTTAAATGCGGTTCTCAATCAAAAATACGCCAGGAAATGAACTTGATGAAAATAATTTCCACTTTCGATCAAAACATTCGTTAGGAATGGTTTTTCCATTGCTATAAGCTTGAATTTGTTCGTTAAACGCGTATTTCAAGCCAACTTTTCATTTGGAAGTGAAGTTATTCCAGAAAATGCGAAAATAATTCTATCTTACAATAATTTCGGATAATTTACTTTTTTACTAGAGAACAAGTCTAAAAAGCACTTTTAAGAAGAATTTGGGTTGTTTTGCCGTCTTTAATGCGGTTTTCGATCAAAAATACGCCAGGAAATGAACTTGATGAAAATAATTTCCAATTTCGATCCAAACATACGTTAAAAATGGTTTTTCCATTGTTATACGCTTGAATTTATTCGTTAAACGCGTATTTCAAGCATACTTTTCATTTGGAGGTGAAGTTATTCCAGAAAATGCAAAAATAATTCTATCCTACAATAATTTCGTATAATTTACTTTTTTACTAGAGAACAAGTCTAAAAGCACTTTTAAGAAGAATTTCGGTTGTTTTGCCGTCTTTAATGCGGTTTTCAATCAAGAATACGCCAGGAAATGAACTTGATGGAAATAATTTCCAATTTCGATCAAAACATTCGTTAGGAATGGTTTTTCCATGGTTATAAGTTTGAATTTGTTCGTTAAACGCGTATTTCAAGCCAACTTTTCATTTGGAAGTGAAGTTATTCCAGAAAATGCGAAAATAATTCTATCTTACAATAATTTCGGATAATTTACTTTTTTACTAGAGAACAAGTCTAAAAAGCACTTTTAAGAAGAATTTGGGTTGTTTTGCCGTCTTTAATGCGGTTTTCGATCAAAAATACGCCAGGAAATGAACTTGATGAAAATAATTTCCAATTTCGATCCAAACATACGTTAAAAATGGTTTTTCCATTGTTATACGCTTGAATTTATTCGTTAAACGCGTATTTCAAGCATACTTTTCATTTGGAGGTGAAGTTATTCCAGAAAATGCAAAAATAATTCTATCCTACAATAATTTCGTATAATTTACTTTTTTACTAGAGAACAAGTCTAAAAGCACTTTTAAGAAGAATTTCGGTTGTTTTGCCGTCTTTAATGCGGTTTTCAATCAAGAATACGCCAGGAAATGAACTTGATGGAAATAATTTCCAATTTCGATCAAAACATTCGTTAGGAATGGTTTTTCCATGGTTATAAGTTTGAATTTGTTCGTTAAACGCGTATTTCAAGCCAACTTTTCATTTGGAAGTGAAGTTATTCCAGAAAATGCGAAAATAATTCTATCTTACAATAATTTCGGATAATTTACTTTTTTACTAGAGAACAAGTCTAAAAAGCACTTTTAAGAAGAATTTGGGTTGTTTTGCCGTCTTTAATGCGGTTTTCAATAAAAAATACGCCAGGAAATGAACTTGATGAAAATAATTTCCAATTTCGATCAAAACATTCGTCAGGAATGGTTTTTCCATTGTTATAAGTTTGAATTTGTTCGTTAAACGCGTATTTCAAGCCAACTTTTCATTTGGAAGTGAAGTAATTCCAGAAAATGCGAAAATATTTCTATCTGACATTAATTTCGGATAATTTACTTTTTCACTAGAGAACTAGTCTAAAAAGCACTTTTAAGAAGAATTTGGGTTGTTTTGCCGTCTTAAATGCGGTTTTCAATCAAAAATACGCCAGGAAATGAACTTGAAAATAATTTCCAATTTCGATCCAAACATTCGTTAAAAATGGTTTTTCCATTGTTATGCGCTTGAATTTGTTCGTTAAACGCGTATTTCAAGCATACTTTCCATTTGGAAGTGGAGTTATTCCAGAAAATGCGAAAATAATTCTATCTTACAATAATCTCGGATAATTTACTTTTTTACTAGAGAACAAGCCTAAAAAGCACCTTTAAGAAGAATTTGGGTTGTTTTGCCGTCTTTAATGAGGTTTTCAATAAAAAAAAACGCCAGGAAATGAATTTGATGAAAATAATTTCCAATTCCGATCAAAAAATTCGTTAGGAATGGTTTTTCCATTGTTATATTTGAATTTGTTCGTTAAACGCGTATTTCAAGCCAACTTTTCATTTGGAAGTGAAGTTATTCCAGAAAATGCGAAAATATTTCTATCTGACATTAATTTCAGATAATTTACTTTTTCACTAGAGAACTAGTCTAAAAAGCACTTTTAAGAAGAATTTGGGTTGTTTTGCCGTCTTTAATGCGGTGTTCAATCAAAAATACGCCAGGAAATGAACTTGATGAAGATAATTTCCAATTTCGATCAAAACATTCGTTAGGAATGGTTTTTCCATTGTTATAAGCTTGAATTTGTTCGTTAAACGCGTATTTCAAGCCAACTTTTCATTTGGAAGTGGTTATTCCAGAAAATGCTAAAATAATTCTATCTTACAATAATTTCGGATAATTTACTTTTTTACTAGAGAACAAGTCTGAAAAGCACCTTTAAGAAGAATTTGGGTTGTTTTGCCGTCTTCAATGCGGTTTTCAATCAAAAATACGCCAGGAAATGAACTTGATGAAAATAATTTCCAATTTCGATCCAAACATACGTTAAAAATGGTTTTTCAATTGTTATACGCTTGAATTTGTTCGTTAAACGCGTATTTCAAGCATACTTTTCATTTGGAGGTGAAGTTATTCCAGAAAATGCAAAAATAATTCTATCTTACAATAATTTCGGATAATTTACTTTTTTACCAGAGAACAAGTCAAAAAAGCACTTTTAAGAAGAATTTCGGTTGTTTTGCCGTCTTTAATGCGGTTTTCAATCAAGAATACGCCAGGAAATGAACTTGATGAAAATAATTTCCAATTTCGATCCAAACATACGTTAAAAATGGTTTTTCCATTGTTGTACGATTGAATTTGTTCGTTAAACGCATATTTCAAGCATACTTTTCATTTGGAAGTGAAGTTATTCCAGAAAATGCGAAAATAATTCTATCTTACTATAATTTCGGATAATTTACTTTTTTACTAGAGAACAAGTCTAAAAAGCACTTTTAAGAAGAATTTGGGTTGTTTTGCCGTCTTAAATGCGGTTCTCAATCAAAAATACACCAGCAAATGAACTTGATGAAAATAATTTCCAATTTCGATCAAAACATTCGTTAGGAATGGTTTTTCCATTGTTATAAGCTTGAATTTGTTCGTTAAACGCGTATTTCAAGCCAACTTTTCATTTGGAAGTGAAGTTATTCCAGAAAATGCGAAAATAATTCTATCTTACAATAATTTCGGATAATTTACTTTTTTACTAGAGAACAAGTCTAAAAAGCACTTTTAAGAAGAATTTGGGTTGTTTTGCCATCTTTAATGCGGTTTTCAATCAAAAATACGCCAGGAAATGAACTTGATGAAAATAATTTCCAATTTCGATCCAAACATACGTTAAAAATGGTTTTTTCCATTGTTATACCCTTGAATTTGTTCGTTAAACGCGTATTTCAAGCATACTTTTCATTTGGAGGTGAAGTTATTCCAGAAAATGGAAAAATAATTCTATCTTACAATAATTTCGTATAATTTACTTTTTTACTAGAGAACAAGTCGAAAAAGCACTTTTAAGAAGAATTTCGGTTGTTTTGCCGTTTTTAATGCGGTTTTCAATCAAGAATACGCCAGGAAATGAACTTGATGAAAATAATTTCCAATTTCGATCGAAACATACGTTAAAAATGGTTTTTCCATTGTGTAGACTGTAGATTTCTTCGAAATGCGACTGTTGAGTCCGGGTTTCCCAATCAAATAAGGCACGTAACGGTTTTTACTGTTTTATTGAAGTCCTCGTTAATTCCACTATAACGACACCGCAGCGCAGCCTGCAGAAGGAAGATGAAACGGGAAGTTTTTTACCTATTTCAAAAGTGATCTATCATCTTCTGTCTACCGACATAACTGGTTTTCTAGTCATCAGGTACTCTAATTATTTTGAAGGTCGGGTTTACAATAATTACAAAATACAGCGCTGGGCAAATTCAAATAACTAGAAATAATTACTACAATTCTCGGCCTAACCTGATAAAAGATCGTCTCGATCGTGAGCTAAAATAATATTGAACAAGCATGAAACCTAATACTCATAACATAAAATGCATTAGACATAAAAGTACACTTTATCATAATAATTCATAATGGGTTCGACTAACATAACATAACATAAGCTTGATCATAATTATAAGAAAATACCTACATGACACTTAATCATCCATAATTCTAATAGGTGTACATAAGAATGCATAAACTCATGGATGTTCAATATTTTCCATAACTTTCAGTAAAGGCAATATAAAATACAATTCAAAAATCAAAATATCAATTAAAACAGTAAATACATAGGTTATAAATAAATAAAAATAATGTAAATATCGAGAAATTATGTCAAAATTGGGAGTTATGTCAAAATAGGGAGTATATCAAAATCAGTGTAACCAAAATTTCATATTGTCAGGACTACAGACACCTTCAAAAGGCCTTTGTGTTATCTGAAAATTTTCAACATCAGTAATAAAATATCTGTCGTTATCTAGAACTTTCTTAATTTCATAAGGTCCTCGGTATTTTGGGATTAGCTTTTTATTTACACCTGCAGTAACATCTATATTTTTAATCATCACATAGTCTCCTAAATGATACTTAGTTGGTGGCTTATGTTTTTTATCAAAATAAGTCTTATTGTATTCTTGAACTTTCAAATTTTGAACTTGTGCTTTATCTCTAATTTCGTTTAAGTTTCGTTCACTATCTTTTTCTAACTCTAAATATTCTCTAAGCTGGTCGTTTTTATCTCTTTGATTGACTCCAAATAACAAAGTGGAAGGAGTGTTATTTATAGAGCGACTAAAGGTATTATTTATTGTGTATTCAACATCAGGTAAGTATTTATTCCATTTATTCTTAAGTTCTGAGAGTTTCGACAAAATTGGTGTTAGGTCCCTATTGATACGCTCAATTTGACCGTTCGACTTGGGTGAACCTGTTGCAATTTTAATATATAAAATATTATTGTCTTGGCAAAAATCATCAAATTCTTGAGAAGTAAAAGTTGCACCTCTATCAGAAATTATCCTAATTGGTCTACTATAATTTTGGAAATATTCTTGCAACTTTGGTATAACTTCAATGGTTTTTGTCGATTTCACATCATAAAGTTTAACAAATTTAGAAAAAGAATCAATCATTTCAAAAATAAATTTTCGATTATTAGGGGTTTTCTCCAGAGGGCCATAATGATCTACATGTATCGTTACGAAAGGTTTATTGCCCTTAGGAATGTTATGTAATATTCCTTCAGTTTTACCTGTCGAAGAATAATAGATGCATTTGATACAATTTTTAATATAGTTTTTAACTTTGGTTTTAAAATCTGGGAACCAGTAGACCCTAGAAAGATATTCACAAGTCTTATCTATACCCACATGACCTAACAAATCATGACAGTTAAAAATTACTTTGTCCTCCATAGATTTTGGAACATAAAACTTAGTTCCCTGTTGATGTTGTAATTTTTTTGTAGACCAAACCATTTCTTAATTCAAAAATTTTGTTTTCAGTAATTAAAAGATCGTTTTTGATTTTAGAGATTTCAGGGTCCAAATTCTGAGAAATTGATAAATTTTGTTCAAATGTATTTTCTTCTAATAGGAGAATGCTATTAGCGCGACTTAGGGCATCAACGTGTCTCATGCGTGAATTTTCTCGGTGTTCAAGGGAGTAGTCATAATTTTGTAGCGTTAATGCCCAACGATTAATGCGTCTATTAATTTCTTTTTTATTCAATGCCATTTTAACTGAATTACAGTCTGTGACTATTTTAAAATGAATCCCTTGTAAATATACACGAAAACGTTCAAGAGCATTGACAATGGCTAACAATTCAAGTTCAAAGCTATGAAATTTAGATTCAGAATCTGTTGTCCGCTTACTAAAATAGAACACTGGTCTAAATAAGTTGTCTTTCTGTTTTTGTAACAGAATTGCACCATAACCAGAACTAGAAGCGTCACAATGCAATTCTGTTTCTAGGCTAGGGGAATAGACAGCTAAAATTGGAGCTTCGGTTAATTTTCTTTTCAATTTGTTAAATGCGTTCAGCTGGTTTTCAGCAAATTCAAATTTTGCATCTTTTCTTAAAAGATCATATAAAGGTTTTGCCTCAATCGAAAAAGAAGGAATAAATCTTCTAAAATAAGATGCAAGGCCCAAGAATCTTTGGACTTTTTTGGCATCATCAGGAATAGGATATTCTGTTAAAGCGCGAACATTATCAGGGTTAGGTTGAATTCCTTCACTGTTAATGAGGTACCCTAAATAAATAATTTGTGATTGCAAAATGAAACATTTTTGGATTCGCAATTCTAAAAGATTCTTAATCATTAAGTTGAAAACTTCTGTCAAAATTTGAAAATGTTTTTCCAATGTTTCGGTAGCAACCAAAATATCATCCATGTATATCAGTATCTTATTTTCTCTCAACAAATTTTTGAAAATCATATTTATGAATCGCATAAAGACAGAAGGAGAGTTAGTAAGACCAAATGGCATGCGTACATATTCAAACTGACCTAGAGGACTAATAAAAGATGTATATTTTATAGAGTCTTCTGCCATCTTTACATGATGAAAGCCGTTTTTTAAATCAAGGACCGAAAAATAGTTTTTATTTTTAAGCAAATCTAATAGATCATCAATTAATGGTATTGGGAAGTGATCTCTAATGGTAATTTTATTGATTTCGCGATAGTCTATGCATAACCTTAACTCATTTGTTTTCTTTTTAACCAAGACTATTGGACTACAATAAGGACTATTGCTTTCCCTAATAATTTTATTTAAAAGTAAATCATCCAAAATTTTCCGTAATTCATTTTTCTCAAAAAAAGACAGTTTTCTCGGTCTAAAAGAAATCGGCATTTCATGTTTCATTACTATTTTCATTTCATAATTTATATCTGGCTCATCTAATCGCTCTTTACAAAAATATTCATTAAAAAATTGTTGTTCAAAATTATAAATAATTTTTGGGTCTAGGTTTCGATTAACATTTAGAATAGGTATTGTATCTTGATCAATTTCAATAAAAAGTAATTCATTAGAATTTTCAGGCTGAAAGGGTTCTAGACAAAGTTTATTATTGTTAAGTGAAATTTTAAAATTTTGTAAGGATAAAAAGTCTCGTCCCAAAATAGTCGGAACAGTCATTGTATCGTCACTGACAACATAAAACTTAAGTGGCACTTTTAAATCATTAATTATTACAGTTTCTTCATAAAGCCCTAAAACATTTAAGCTAGATTTATTAATGCCAACATAATTTTGTTCAAAATCATAATTTAAATTGATACAGTGTGGTGGTAAATGTTTACTTTTTATCAAACTAATGGGACTACCAGTGTCAAGTATTGCATTCACAACAACCTGACAGCTGTTACCTTGATCTTGTACTTCAAATCGAACTGGGATTTCATACATACTTGATACTGACCGCATTAAGGCTTCTTCTGATATCTGGGAATTCTCTTTTGCTTGAGCTTGTGGCGAATGATTTTCAATAATACCCATCGTAGTGGTGAAATCAGCAGGCATCACTGACGGCCTCTTCTTGTTTTCAGGACAATCTTTGATTTGGTGATTTGATTTACCACAACGGAAACAGCTTCCTCTTTCTCTTTTGGGCTTGGGACACTTATGTGCAAAATGTCCTGACTCATAACAATTAAAACATCTTTTTGGTGCAGTAGAAACTGGTGTTTGCCTGGATGATGATGGATAACTGGGTACTGAATGAGTTTGAGATCTTTCTGACTGAGTAACGTTGGACATAATTCGTAATAAGTCACTCAATGTCTTAAAGTCCTGCATCCTGGCTTGAGATTGTAATGTTTCATTGAAAAATCCATCAATTATGTATTCAATTAAATCTTCATCGGAAAGTCCCACAATGTTGCCCAGAGCCACTTTCTCGTGGAAGTAAATCGGGAATTTCTCGCCTCTTTTCCATTTACGGGATTCAAATTTTTTCATTGAAGAGACTCTGTCTGCTCTAAATGAAAACATTTTCTTCATTTCTTCTTTGAGATCAGTCCAAGTCATTGTAATAAATTCAACTTTTGAATGATACCAGGTCCTTGCTTGGCCAGTCAATTTACCAACAGCAATTAATTGAATTGTTTTGTCCGGAACTTGGTAACAGTCCTGTACTGCAGCTACTCTTTGTAACCAAACTGCAACATCTCCTTGGCCAGTAAAATCAGGAAGTAAAGCACTTATTTCGGCGTTTGAAAAGGATTTATTTTCATGGTGTTTAATGGGCGGTGAGATAGGTCTTCGAGCCTGTTCATGCAATAAAATTGCTCTTACCGTTGCTTCAACCATATCATTCACTGAAATTGGACTCTGGCTTCTGTTTTCTTGAGCCGATTCACTCATTTCGGCGTCTTCAAATTGGTCGTCCGCCATAACAAATCACTACTTTCGCAATATCCTATGGCTTGAAGCCTGAATCCCACTTCTGAAAACTGTAGACTGTAGATTTCTTCGAAATGCGACTGTTGAGTCCGGGTTTCCCAATCAAATAAGGCACGTAACGGTTTTTACTGTTTTATTGAAGTCCTCGTTAATTCCACTATAACGACACCCCAGCGCAGCCTGCAGAAGGAAGATGAAACGGGAAGTTTTTTACCTATTTCAAAAGTGATCTATCATCTTCTGTCTACCGACATAACTGGTTTTCTAGTCATCAGGTACTCTAATTATTTTGAAGGTCGGGTTTACAATAATTACAAAATACAGCGCTGGGCAAATTCAAATAACTAGAAATAATTACTACAATTGTTATACGCTTGAATTTGTTCGTTAAACGCGTATTTCAAGCATACTTTTCATTTGGAAGTGAAGATTCCAGAAAATGCGAAAATAATTCTATCTTACAATAATTTCGGATAATTTACTTTTTTACTAGAGAACAAGTCTAAAAAGCACTTTTAAGAAGAATTTGGGTTGTTTTGCCGTCTTTAATGCGGTTTTCAATCAAAAATACGCCAGGAAATGAACTTGATGAAGAAAATTTCCAATTTCGATCAAAACAATCGTTAGGAATGGTTTTTCCATTGTTATAAGCTTGAATTTGTTCGTTAAACGCGTATTTCAAGCATACTTTTCATTTGGAAGTGAAGTTATTCCAGAAAATGCGAAAATAATTCTATCTCACAATAATTTCGGATAATTCACTTTTTTACTAGAGAACAAGTCTAATAAGCACTTTTAGGAAGAATTTGGGTTGTTTTGCCGCCTTTAATGCGGTTTTCAATCAAAAATACGCCAGGAAATGAACTTGAAAATAATTCCAATTTCGATCCAAACATACGTTAAAAATAGTTTTTCCATTGTTAAACGCTTGAATTTGTTCGTTAAACGCGTATTTCAAGCATACTTTTCATTTGGAGGTGAAGTTATTCCAGAAAATGCAAAAATAATTCTCTTACAATAATTTCGGATAATTTACTTTTTTACCAGAGAACAAGTCAAAAAAGCACTTTTAAGAAGAATTTCGGTTGTTTTGCCGTCTTTAATGCGGTTTTCAATCAAGAATACGCCAGGAAATGAACTTGATGAAAATAATTTCCAATTTCGATCCAAACATACGTTAAAAATGGTTTTTCCATTGTTGTACGCTTGAATTTGTTCGTTAAACGCATATTTCAAGCATACTTTTCATTTGGAAGTGAAGTTAATCCAGAAAATGCGAAAATAATTCTATCTTACTATAATTTCGGATAATTTACTTTTTTACTAGAGAACAAGTCTAAAAAGCACTTTTAAGAAGAATTTGGGGTTGTTTTGCCGTCTTAAATGCGGTTCTCAATCAAAAATACACCAGCAAATGAACTTGATGAAAATAATTTCCAATTTCGATCAAAACATTCGTTAGGAATGGTTTTTCCATTGCTATAAGCTTGAATTTGTTCGTTAAACGCGTATTTCAAGCCAACTTTTCATTTGGAAGTGAAGTTATTCCAGAAAATGCGAAAATAATTCTATCTTACAATAATTTCGGATAATTTACTTTTTTACTAGAGAACAAGTCTAAGCATACTTTTCATTTGGAGGTGAAGTTATTCCAGAAAATGGAAAAATAATTCTATCTTACAATAATTTCGTATAATTTACTTTTTTACTAGAGAACAAGTCGAAAAAGCACTTTTAAGAAGAATTTCGGTTGTTTTGCCGTTTTTAATGCGGTTTTCAATCAAGAATACGCCAGGAAATGAACTTGATGAAAATAATTTCCAATTTCGATCGAATCATACGTTAAAAATTGTTTTTCCATTGTTATACGCTTGAATTTGTTCGTTAAACGCGTATTTCAAGCATACTTTTCATTTGGAAGTGAAGATTCCAGAAAATGCGAAAATAATTCTATCTTACAATAATTTCGGATAATTTACTTTGTTACTAGAGAACAAGTGTAAAAAGCACTTTTAAGAAGAATTTGGGTTGTTTTGCCGTCTTTAATGCGGGTTTCAATCAAAAATACGCCAGGAAATGAACTTGATGAAGAAAATTTCCAATTTCGAACAAAACAATCGTTAGGAATCGTTTTTCCATTGTTATAAGCTTGAATTTGTTCGTTAAACGCGTATTTCAAGCATACTTTTCATTTGGAGGTGAAGTTATTCCAGAAAATGCAAAAATAATTCTCTTACAATAATTTCGGATAATTTACTTTTTTGCTAGAAAGCAAATCTAAAAAGCACTTTTAAGAAGAATTTGGGTTGTTTTGCCGTCTTAAATGCGGTTTTCAATCAAAAATACGCCAGGAAATGAACTTGATGAAGATAATTTCCAATTTCGATCAAAACAATCGTTAGGAATGGTTTCTCCATTGTTATAAGCTTGAATTTATTCGTTAAACGCGTATTTCAAGCCAACTTTTCATTTGGAAATGAAGTTATTCCAGAAAATGCGAGAATAATTCTATCTTACAATAATTTCGGATAATTTACTTTTTTACTAGAGAACAAGTCTAAAAAGCACTTTTTAAGAAGAATTTGGGTTGTTTTGCCGTCTTTAATGAGGATTTCAATAAAAAATACGCCAGGAAATGAACTTGAAAATAATTTCCAATTTCGATCCAAACATACGTCAAAAATAGTTTTTCCATTGTTAAACGCTTGAATTTGTTCGTTAAACGCGTATTTCAAGCATACTTTTCATTTGGAAGTGAAGTTATTCTAGAAAATGCGAAAATAATTCTATCTTACAATAATTTCGGATAATTTACTTTTTTACTAGAAAACTAACCTAAAAAGCACTTTTAAGAAGAATTTGGGTTGTTTTGCCGCCTTTAATGCGGTGTTTAATTCAAAAATTCGCCAGGAAATGAACTTGATGAAAATAATTTCCAATTTCGATCAAAACATTCGTTAGGAATGGTTTTTCCATTGTTATAAGTTTGAATTGTTCCGTTAAACGCGTATTTCAAGCCAACTTTCATTTGGAAGTGAAGTTATTCCAGAAAATGCGAAAATAATTCTATCTTACAATAATTTCGTATAATTTACTTTTTTACTAGAGAACAAGTCTAAAAAGCACTTTTAAGAAGAATTTGGGTTGTTTTGCCGTCTTAAATGCGGTTCTCAATCAAAAATACACCAGCAAATGAACTTGATGAAAATAATTTCCAATTTCGATCAAAAACATTCGTTAGGAATGGTTTTTTTCCATTGCTATAAGCTTGAATTTGTTCGTTAAACGCGTATTTCAAGCCAACTTTTCATTTGGAAGTGAAGTTATTCCAGAAAATGCGAAAATATTTCTATCTTACAATAATTTCGGATAATTTACTTTTTCACTAGAGATCAAGTCTAAAAAGCACTTTTAAGAAGAATTTGGGTTGTTTTGCCGTTTTAATGCGGTTTTCAATCAAAAATACGCCAGGAAATGAACTTGATGAAGATAATTTCCAATTTCGATCAAAGCATTCGTTAAGAATGGTTTTTCCATTGTTATAAGCTTGAATTTGTTCGTTAAACCGCGTATTTCAAGCCAACTTTTCATTTGGAAGTGAAGTTATTCCAGAAAATGCGAAAATAATTGTATCTTAAAATAATTTCGGATAATTTACTTTTTTACTAGAGAACAAGTCTAAAAAGCACCTTTAAGAAGAATTTGGGTTGTTTTGCCGTCTTTAATGAGGATTTCAATAAAAAATACGCCAGGAAATGAATTTGATGAAAATAATGTCCAATTCCGATCAAAAAATTCGTTAGGAATGGTTTTTCCATTGTTATGTTTGAATTTGTTCGTTAAACGCATATTTCGAGCATACTTTTCATTTGGAAGTGAAGTTATTCCAGAAAATGCGAAAATAATTCTATCTTACAATAATTTCGGATAATTTACTTTTTTACTAGAGAACAAGTCTAAAAAGCACTTTTAAGAAGAATTTGGGTTGTTTTGCCGTCTTAAATGCGGTTTTCAATCAAGAATACGCCAGGAAATGAACTTGATGAAAATAATTTCCAATTTCGATCAAAACATTCGTTAGGAATGGTTTTTCCATTGCTATAAGCTTGAATTTGTTCGTTAAAACGCGTATTTCAAGCCAACTTTTTCATTTGGAAGTGAAGTTATTTCCAGAAACTGCGAAAATAATTCTATCTTACAATAATTTCGGATAATTTACTTTTTTACTAGAGAACAAGTCTAAAAAGCACTTTTAAGAAGAATTTGGGTTGTTTTGCCGTCTTTAATGCGGTTTTCAATCAAAAATACGCCAGGAAATGAACTTGATGAAAATAATTTCCAATTTCGATCCAAACATACGTTAAAAATGGTTTTTTCCATTGTTATACCCTTGAATTTGTTCGTTAAAACGCGTATTTCAAGCATACTTTTCATTTGGAGGTGAAGTTATTCCAGAAAATGCAAAAATAATTCTATCTTACAGTAATTTCGGATAATTTACTTTTTTACTAGAGAACAAGTCGAAAAAGCACTTTTAAGAAGAATTTCGGTTGTTTTGCCGTCTTTAATGCGGTTTTCAATCAAGAATACGCCAGGAAATGAACTTGATGAAAATAATTTCCAATTTCGATCCAAACATACGTTAAAAATGGTTTTTCCATTGTTATACGCTCGAATTTGTTCGTTAAACGCGTATTTCAAGCATACTTTTCATTTGGAAGTGGAGTTATTCCAGAAAATGCGAAAATATTTCTATCTTACTATAATTTCGGATAATTTACTTTTTCACTAGAGATCAAGTCTAAAAAGCACTTTTAAGAAGAATTTGGGTTGTTTTGCCGTCTTTAATGCGGTTTTCAATCAAAAATACGCCAGGAAATGAACTTGATGAAGATAATTTCCAATTTCGATCAAAGCATTCGTTAAGAATGGTTTTTCCATTGTTATAAGCTTGAATTTGTTCGTTAAACGCGTATTTCAAGCCAACTTTTCATTTGGAAGTGAAGTTATTCCAGAAAATGCGAAAATAATTGTATCTTAAAATAATTTCGGATAATTTACTTTTTTACTAGAGAACAAGTCTAAAAAGCACCTTTAAGAAGAATTTGGGTTGTTTTGCCGTCTTTAATGAGGATTTCAATAAAAAATACGCCAGGAAATGAATTTGATGAAAATAATGTCCAATTCCGATCAAAAAATTCGTTAGGAATGGTTTTTCCATTGTTATGTTTGAATTTGTTCGTTAAACGCGTATTTCAAGCCAACTTTTCATTTGGAATTGAAGTTATTCCAGAAAATGCGAAAATAATTCTATCTTACAATAATTTCGGATAATTTACTTTTTTACACAAGTCTAAAAAGCACTTTTAAGAAGAATTTGGGTTGTTTTGCCGTCTTTAATGCGGTGTTTAATCAAAAATACGCCAGGCAATGAACTTGATGAAGATAATTTCCAATTTCGATCAAAACATTCGTCAGGAATGGTTTTTCCATTGTTATAAGCTTGAATTTGTTCGTTAAACGCGTATTTCAAGCATACTTTTCATTTGGAAGTGAAGTTATTCTAGAAAATGCGAAAATAATTCTATCTTACAATAATTTCGGATAATTTACTTTTTTACTAGAAAACAAACCTAAAAAGCACTTTTAAGAAGAATTTGGGTTGTTTTGCCGTCTTAAATGCGGTTTTCAATCGAAAATACGCCAGGAAATGAACTTGATGAAATAATTTCCAATTTCGATCCAAACATTCGTTAAAAATGGTTTTTCCATTGTTATGCGCTTGAATTTGTTCGTTAAACGCGTATTTCAAGCATACTTTCCATTTGGAAGTGGAGTTATTCCAGAAAATGCGAAAATAATTCTATCTTACAATAATCTCGGATAATTTACTTTTTTACTAGAGAACAAGTCTAAAAAGCACCTTTAAGAAGAATTTGGGTTGTTTTGCCGTCTTTAATGAGGTTTTCAATAAAAAAAACGCCAGGAAATGAATTTGATGAAAATAATTTCCAATTCCGATCAAAAAATTCGTTAGGAATGGTTTTTCCATTGTTATATTTGAATTTGTTCGTTAAACGCGTATTTCAAGCCAACTTTTCATTTGGAAGTGAAGTTATTCCAGAAAATGCGAAAATATTTCTATCTGACATTAATTTCAGATAATTTACGTTTTCACTAGAGAACTAGTCTAAAAAGCACTTTTAAGAAGAATTTGGGTTGTTTTGCTGTCTTTAATGCGGTGTTCAATCAAAAATACGCCAGGAAATGAACTTGATGAAGATAATTTCCAATTTCGATCAAAACATTCGTTAGGAATGGTTTTTTCCATTGTTATAAGCTTGAATTTGTTCGTTAAACGCGTATTTCAAGCCAACTTTTCATTTGGAAGTGAAGTTATTCCAGAAAATGCTAAAATAATTCTATCTTACAATAATTTCGGATAATTTACTTTTTTACTAGAGAACAAGTCTGAAAAGCACCTTTAAGAAGAATTTGGGTTGTTTTGCCGTCTTCAATGCGGTTTTCAATCAAAAATACGCCAGGAAATGAACTTGATGAAAATAATTTCCAATTTCGATCCAAACATACGTTAAAAATGGTTTTTCAATTGTTATACGCTTGAAATTTGTTCGTTAAACGCGTATTTCAAGCATACTTTTCATTTGGAGGTGAAGTTATTCCAGAAAATGCAAAAATAATTCTCTTACAATAATTTCGGATAATTTACTTTTTTACCAGAGAACAAGTCAAAAAAGCACTTTTAAGAAGAATTTCGGTTGTTTTGCCGTCTTTAATGCGGTTTTCAATCAAGAATACGCCAGGAAATGAACTTGATGAAAAATAATTTCCAATTTCGATCCAAACATACGTTAAAAATGGTTTTTCCATTGTTGTACGCTTGAATTTGTTCGTTAAACGCATATTTCAAGCATACTTTTCATTTGGAAGTGAAGTTATTCCAGAAAATGCGAAAATAATTCTATCTTACTATAATTTCGGATAATTTACTTTTTTACTAGAGAACAAGTCTAAAAAGCACTTTTAGAAGAATTTGGGTTGTTTTGCCGTCTTAAATGCGGTTCTCAATCAAAAATACACCAGCAAATGAACTTGATGAAAATATTTCCAATTTCGATCAAAACATTCGTTAGGAATGGTTTTTCCCATTGCTATAAGCTTGAATTTGTTCGTTAAACGCGTATTTCAAGCCAACTTTTCATTTGGAAGTGAAGTTATTCCAGAAAATGCGAAAATAATTCTATCTTACAATAATTTCGGATAATTTACTTTTTTACTAGAGAACAAGTCTAAAAAGCACTTTTAAGAAGAATTTGGGTGGTTTTGCCGTCTTTAATGCGGTGTTCAATCAAAAATACGCCAGGAAATGAACTTGATGAAGATAATTTCCAAATTCGATCAAATCATTCGTTAGGAAGGGTTTTTCCATTGTTATAAGTTTGAATTTGTTCGTTAAACGCGTATTTCAAGCCAACTTTTCATTTGGAAGTGAAGTTATTCCAGAAAATGCGAAAATATTTCTATCTTACAATAATTTCGGATAATTTACTTTTTCACTAGAGATCAAGTCTAAAAAGCACTTTTAAGAAGAATTTGGGTTGTTTTGCCGTTTTAATGCGGTTTTCAATCAAAAATACGCCAGGAAATGAACTTGATGAAAATAATTTCCAATTTCGATCCAAACATACGTTAAAAATGGTTTTTCCATTGTTGTACGCTTGAATTTGTTCGTTAAACGCATATTTCAAGCATACTTTTCATTTGGAAGTGAAGTTATTCCAGAAAATGCGAAAATAATTCTATCTTACTATAATTTCGGATAATTTACTTTTTTACTAGAGAACAAGTCTAAAAAGCACTTTTAAGAAGAATTTGGGTTGTTTTGCCGTCTTAAATGCGGTTCTCAATCAAAAATACACCAGCAAATGAACTTGATGAAAATAATTTCCAATTTCGATCAAAACATTCGTTAGGAATGGTTTTTCCATTGCTATAAGCTTGAATTTGTTCGTTAAACGCGTATTTCAAGCCAACTTTTCATTTGGAAGTGAAGTTATTCCAGAAAATGCGAAAATAATTCTATCTTACAATAATTTCGGATAATTTACTTTTTTACTAGAGAACAAGTCTAAAAAGCACTTTTAAGAAGAATTTGGGTTGTTTTGCCGTCTTTAATGCGGTGTTCAATCAAAAATACGCCAGGAAATGAACTTGATGAAGATAATTTCCAAATTCGATCAAATCATTCGTTAGGAATGGTTTTTCCATTGTTATAAGTTTGAATTTGTTCGTTAAACGCGTATTTCAAGCCAACTTTTCATTTGGAAGTGAAGTTATTCCAGAAAATGCGAAAATATTTCTATCTTACAATAATTTCGGATAATTTACTTTTTCACTAGAGATCAAGTCTAAAAAGCACTTTTAAGAAGAATTTGGGTTGTTTTGCCGTTTTAATGCGGTTTTCAATCAAAAATACGCCAGGAAATGAACTTGATGAAAATAATTTCCAATTTCGATCCAAACATACGTTAAAAATGGTTTTTTTTCCATTGTTATACCCCTTGAATTTGTTCGTTAAACGCGTATTTCAAGCATACTTTTCATTTGGAGGTGAAGTTATGCCAGAAAATGCAAAAATAATTCTATCTTACAGTAATTTCGGATAATTTAGTTTTTCACTAGAGATCAAGTCTAAAAAGCACTTTTAAGAAGAATTTGGGTTGTTTTGCCGTCTTTAATGCGGTGTTTAATCAAAAATTCGCCAGGAAATGAACTTGATGAAAATAATGTCCAATTCCGATCAAAAAATTCGTTAGGAATGGTTTTTCCATTGTTATGTTTGAATTTTTTCGTTAAACGCATATTTCAAGCATACTTTTCATTTGGAAGTGAAGTTATTCCAGAAAATGCGAAAATAATTCTATCTTACTATAATTTCGGATAATTTACTTTTTTACTAGAGAACAAGTCTAAAAAGCACTTTTAAGAAGAATTTGGGTTGTTTTGCCGTCTTAAATGCGGTTCTCAATCAAAAATACACCAGCAAATGAACTTGATGAAAATAATTTCCAATTTCGATCAAAACATTCGTTAGGAATGGTTTTTCCATTGCTATAAAGCTTGAATTTGTTCGTTAAACGCGTATTTCAAGCCAACTTTTCATTTGGAAGTGAAGTTATTCCAGAAAATGCGAAAATAATTCTATCTTACAATAATTTCGGATAATTTACTTTTTTACTAGAGAACAAGTCTAAAAAGCACTTTTAAGAAGAATTTGGGTTGTTTTGCCGTCTTTAATGCGGTGTTCAATCAAAAATACGCCAGGAAATGAACTTGATGAAGATAATTTCCAAATTCGATCAAATCATTCGTTAGGAATGGTTTTTCCATTGTTATAAGTTTGAATTTGTTCGTTAAACGCGTATTTCAAGCCAACTTTTCATTTGGAAGTGAAGTTATTCCAGAAAATGCGAAAATATTTCTATCTTACAATAATTTCGGATAATTTACTTTTTCACTAGAGATCAAGTCTAAAAAGCACTTTTAAGAAGAATTTGGGTTGTTTTGCCGTTTTAATGCGGGTTTCAATCAAAAATACGCCAGGAAATGAACTTGATGAAAATAATTTCCAATTTCGATCCAAACATACGTTAAAAATGGTTTTTTTCCATTGTTATACCCTTGAATTTGTTCGTTAAACGCGTATTTCAAGCATACTTTTCATTTGGAGGTGAAGTTATGCCAGAAAATGCAAAAATAATTCTATCTTACAGTAATTTCGGATAATTTAGTTTTTCACTAGAGATCAAGTCTAAAAAGCACTTTTAAGAAGAATTTGGGTTGTTTTGCCGTCTTTAATGCGGTGTTTAATCAAAAATTCGCCAGGAAATGAACTTGATGAAAATAATGTCCAATTCCGATCAAAAAATTCGTTAGGAATGGTTTTTCCATTGTTATGTTTGAATTTGTTCGTTAAACGCATATTTCGAGCATACTTTTCATTTGGAAGTGAAGTTATTCCAGAAAATGCGAAATTAATTCTATCTTACAATAATTTCGGATAATTTACTCTTTTACTAGAGAACAAGCCTAAAAAGCACTTTTAAGAAGAATTTGGGTTGTTTTGCCGTCTTAAATGCGGTTTTCAATCAAGAATACGCCAGGAAATGAACTTGATGAAAATAATTTCCAATTTCGATCAAAACATTCGTTAGGAATGGTTTTTCCATGGCTATAAGCTTGAATTTGTTCGTTAAACGCGTATTTCAAGCCAACTTTTCATTTGGAAGTGAAGTTATTCCAGAAACTGCGAAAATAATTCTATCTTACAATAATTTCGGATAATTTACTTTTTTACTAGAGAACAAGTCTAAAAAGCACTTTTAAGAAGAATTTGGGTTGTTTTGCCGTCTTTAATGCGGTTTTCAATCAAAAATACGCCAGGAAATGAACTTGATGAAAATAATTTCCAATTTCGATCCAAACATACGTTAAAAATGGTTTTTTCCATTGTTATACCCTTGAATTTGTTCGTTAAACGCGTATTTCA
This sequence comes from Ceutorhynchus assimilis, assembly GCA_917834065.1. Taxonomy (NCBI): domain Eukaryota; kingdom Metazoa; phylum Arthropoda; class Insecta; order Coleoptera; family Curculionidae; genus Ceutorhynchus; species Ceutorhynchus assimilis. The sequence continues at coordinate 612,292 of CAKJTU040000001.1, read as the reverse complement.
AGCATACTTTTCATTTGGAGGTGAAGTTATTCCAGAAAATGCAAAAATAATTCTATCTTACAGTAATTTCGGATAATTTACTTTTTTACTAGAGAACAAGTCTAAAAAGCACTTTTAAGAAGAATTTGGGTTGTTTTGCCGTCTTTAATGCGGTGTTTAATCAAAAATTCGCCAGGAAATGAACTTGATGAAAATAATGTCCAATTCCGATCAAAAAATTCGTTAGGAATGGTTTTTCCACTGTTATGTTTGAATTTGTTCGTTAAACGCATATTTCAAGCATACTTTTCATTTGGAAGTGAAGTTATTCCAGAAAATGCGAAAATAATTCTATCTTACTATAATTTCGGATAATTTACTTTTTTACTAGAGAACAAGTCTAAAAAGCACTTTTAAGAAGAATTTGGGTTGTTTTGCCGTCTTAAATGCGGTTCTCAATCAAAAATACACCAGCAAATGAACTTGATGAAAATAATTTCCAATTTCGATCAAAACATTCGTTAGGAATGGTTTTTCCATTGTTATAAGCTTGAATTTGTTCGTTAAACGCGTATTTCAAGCCAACTTTTCATTTGGAAGTGAAGTTATTCCAGAAAATGCGAAAATAATTCTATCTTACAATAATTTCGGATAATTTACTTTTTTACTAGAGAACAAGTCTAAAAAGCACTTTTAAGAAGAATTTGGGTTGTTTTGCCGTCTTTAATGCGGTGTTCAATCAAAAATACGCCAGGAAATGAACTTGATGAAGATAATTTCCAAATTCGATCAAATCATTCGTTAGGAATGGTTTTTCCATTGTTATAAGTTTGAATTTGTTCGTTAAACGCGTATTTCAAGCCAACTTTTCATTTGGAAGTGAAGTTATTCCAGAAAATGCGAAAATATTTCTATCTTACAATAATTTCGGATAATTTACTTTTTCACTAGAGATC